>OY731403.1:74344513-74374513 GCA_963425845.1 Sphenostylis stenocarpa
CATCCTCATGGGTCCTCCGTCACCCGTTGGCCGAGAGATGGGGGTGCCCCAACAGGAGGACATTTCCTCCACTCTCCGACCAAGACATAACCCAATTCCGTGCTCTGTCATGGGATGCTTATCATGCAAGGGTCCCAGGTGGTCCTTCACCCTGACTCGCCATGACCTTAGATATCCAGGATTTGCAGGGGGTGAAGAGAATCTCGATGCCCCAGAACTTTTAGAGTAGGAGGAGACAAGGATCCTGGGAGTATTTTTACATCCACCGCTATATGGAGGACATCCACCAGCAGTCGGACCAGGATGTCCCTGAAGGCAGACGCTCTCGAGACATGGATGGAGAGAACCACGAACGTGGCAGAGCAGGGGATGACGTAAGACCTGCACATGACCCGCGAGCACGAGTCTCAACATGATCCTGAGCCTCAGGAGGTTCGAGAGGCATATGTTTAGGCAGTTTCCTCCTCTTGGCCCGTCTCCAAGGCCGCAGCCCACAGCCCCGCCGCCGTCTTAGGGATATCTTTGTATTAGCATAATCATTGTACAAATTTTATCATATATAAAAAAAATCTTTTGATAAATTTGTTTGCCTTTATCCTTTTTAAAAAGCCATCGTAAATAAAAAGAGATGGAAAAATAAAAAGGGCTTACGCACAATTCTTGAAAAATCCAAAATCAATCACGAAAGAAAAGCAAAACCTGAAAAAGGCAAGATTAAATGCAAAAATATCAATCACTATCTTCCTAACAAAGAGGAAAAGGCAAAATTCTGTAAAGTTGCCATCAACTCCATAAAGTTGTCACTAAAATCCCCAACAATCAACAAGCTGGATGACTATCAGGAAAAGCCAAGGTAAATCAAATATTCTCTAACAAATAACGACAAAGTCATAATGACCAATACCAAAGGATTAAAAACAAAGAATCCCCAATCAGCTTGGATGGGCCACCAAGAAAAGCCAAATATCAAAGAATCCCCGATATCCTAAGACCTATTGAGTAAAATCAAAGACATTTACCAAAAGTTATTCCCCATGGAATCCCTTATGAGCTGAGAGAAGAAGTCCGCCACCACCAGTCTATCAAGTGGATCTGACTACTCAAGACGGGGAGTTCATACCCATCAAACCACATGAGCCAAAGAGAGCAGGAGCTTTGGACTTGAACCCTAGATGGTGGATGAGCAAAACTCACCAAGCTTGGAGCAAGGGGTTTACACCTATTCAATTGGTATGGTGGACTGCAAACTCCACGAGCCAATGAGGGGTTCAGCACCCATCCAGCCCCAGCAATGGTGGACTGGAAAACGCTACCAATGGATGGGGGTTCACACTCATCAACCAGGTCCCTGACCGCAAGAAGGAGCACTCAAGGTTTGACCACATGTCACCAAGGTCGGACCGCATGAAGGAGCATCCGGAAAGGTAGCACACACACAATTGCCCGTGCTAGAGGGTCGGGACCGCAAGATGGAAGCATCGGAAGGAGCCGCTGGGCAAGAGGGTCAAATCCTCCACCCTCCAGCTTGGCGACCTCTTTGGCATGTCGAGGCCAACGGTCTGGCTAGTCAGGTGAAGGGAGGGCAAGCTTGGA
This sequence comes from Sphenostylis stenocarpa, assembly GCA_963425845.1. Lineage (NCBI taxonomy): Eukaryota > Viridiplantae > Streptophyta > Magnoliopsida > Fabales > Fabaceae > Sphenostylis > Sphenostylis stenocarpa. The sequence continues at coordinate 74,346,107 of OY731403.1, forward strand.
GACCCCAAATATTGACCCGACCTCAAAATAAAGAGCAAAAGACTTCCAGATTCAAAGATGGGCAAGGCCTAAAAGGTCCCTAGGATAGACCAATAGGCCCCATATTAGAGTAGGAAGGTTTTTTGTACGGAAAAATAAGAAAGTCCACCTATAAGGCCGAGACCGCCGTCTCTTCTTGGTGAGACCACCGCTCGCCATCGTGCAAGTGGCAAGATCTCGTGCTCCCGCCACTCACCCAATGGCAAGACGCTATCCCATTTTGGCAAGACGGCCTTCTCGCCATTCACCAGCTGCCCGTCTCATTTGGCGAGACAGCCTTCTCGCCATTTGTCAAGGGTCAAGACGCCCTTCCCGTTGGTGAGAACGCCCTTAACTGTACAGGTGCGAATTCCTATAAAAAGGGGGCGTGACCTTATCCTTTTCACAACATTTCAACTTTCCCTTTAAACAACTTTCTCAAATCTTCTCTGCAGTATCCCTCCGAATCATTTTCTAGTTTATTAGTATTCTTAGGCAGAGAATATTCTATATGTCTGCCAGGAAGAGCAATGTAACATTGGAGAGCATGGGATTGCCAAAAGCATCCTTTACTAAGATATTGACACGAAGCTTGCTTCTAAGTTCTAGCAGAGCACTTCTTCTTTTTCTTTTACCGCTTTTTCTATTATATCTATCCTGATTAGCCTGCGCAATCCCATGTAGTCAACATGTTAAATTCCACAAATAAATAAAGGGTAAAAATGTAATTTTAGAGTTAATTTTGACATATTTTATTTATAATCCCTTATCTCTTGTGTCGGTCCACGTGGCTACTTAGCTTACAAAGAACCTAAAGTCAAACTAGCTAAAATGTGAATTGTCTGAGATAAAGGCGTTTATTGCGAAATAATGGTTTTAGATCCCCTTATCTCTTTTGTCGGTCCACGTGGCTAGTTAGCTTACAAAGAACCTGAAACCAGGCTAGCTAAAATGTGAACTGTCCGAGATAAGGGTGTTTCTTATGAAAAGGTTTTTGGGATTTTATTTATTACTGTATGATTATGCTATGCAACAAACAAATGCACAAACGAATGCACAAACAATTCACTCATATACGAACAAAGTTTTATCACGAGGTAGGGGTATCTTGAAAAAAAGTGCATTAGCAAAGGTAGGTTCTAACTATTCTCACCAAGGCCAGGCCCCCAAGGTGCCCCCATTATAGGGTCCCCTCTGTCTTCTAGTCTTCGAACCATGCATGGATCCTCGTGTCGACGTTCTCGGACTAGAAAACAAAGGGTTACCACCTTAAATGGTGGTTTCCGACAACGACCTACTGACACTAAGGCTATTACAACGACCGACCGTACTTTCCACCCACTCCCTATGTGTATTGTCTCTTTCCCCCAGGTATAGAGGGACTGTTGTGTGCAAGGGTTTGTGTACATTTGTTATTTCAAACAATTGCATAAAATAAGCATACAACAGTTATTAAAGTCAAGCAATAAATCATGTTATAAAAGCAAGGAAAGGTAAAAGCACAATTTTGAGTTCTTATTGATTAAACTAGTTCATCACTAAATGGGATCAACTCTCTAGCTTTCCCAGTGGAGTCGCCATCTGTCACCGCCGTTAAAATAGGCGGTCGGAGCGATGCGATGACTTTTTCGATTCGACTCACGTTTTAAAAGTGTGGTCATCACCCTTAAGATGTCCAATAACCGAACTATTCTAAGGGTGAGGTTTTCATAAATAGGTCCTGGAGTCGACACCAATATTTTAACCAAAAACATTGGAAAAGGAAAAAGGAAGGTAATGGTGTTGAGAAAAACCAACTTTGGTCATTACAAACAGAGTTAGGTAAGGGAGTTAGTTACATGCGGGGAAGGTATTAACTTCCCCACGACGCCCCTTTCGGGTTCCCTATGATGGACTGTTTATTGTTAAAATAAGAACATTAAAATTATGCTTTTACCCTTATTTATTCATTGCAAAATTTAAATAATTGACTACATGGCCCTAATAACTAATGCACAAAGAGAGTATTTAACAAAAGCAATAAAAGAGAATAAGAGGTTTAAGAACCTTCGAAGCAAGCTTTTATAAATTTGCAAGCGATGCTTTTTGGCGATTCCCTGCTCTCTACACGAACACTCCTCTCTTGAACCGGAAACTACTGAAACTGCTTAGACGAGCTAGAATTGGACTTTCAAAGCAAGAAAAGCAAGTATACAGAGTATCAGAGTAAGAACTATATAATTTCTGGTTTTTTTCGTCTCCCCTTTCCCTGAAACGGAGGCCCTATTTATAGAAATTTGTGTTTGTCAGTCTGGGACGGCCGTCTTGCTACTTTGAGGTCGACACAGTCGTCTTGCCAAGTGGCGAGATGGCGGTCTCGTCTCATAAATGGCGAGACGGCCGTTTGGCCAAATGGGACGACCATCTCATGCTTCTGGGCAAAATTCTCTGAATTTTTTGTACAGAAAACTTTCCTATTCTAACATGGAGCCTAGTAAGCATGCTTAGGGACCTTCGAGGCCTAGTAATCGGAACAACACACAATCCACCAAGAAACCCACTCAGTGATTCTTATCGCTTCTAGCCCACACTAGGTTTTCAAAAGCCCCTTTTTCTTCCCGACACAAAGTTCTCTAGCAATCACAACTCTTAACTTTTGTATGAAAAAAGATTGTTATATTGCAGAGAGCCTTAGAAAACCTTAAGTAGAGAGAATAGAGTCTGGGAAATAATGATTTTCAAAACTTGAAGTATTGGGAAAAGGGTTTTCATAAATTGGTCCAAATTTGAAATTCAAAACTCATAACAAATGTAGATAATCGATTATCTTGAGTGATAATCGATTATTACAGAACCATTTTCGCAGAGGAGAAGTTTTGGACCAGGATAATCGATTATCTGGCTTGATAATCGATTATTCCAGAACTTTCAAATTGGGATAATCGATTATCAACCCAAATAATCGATTATTCCAGCAAGGTTTTCAAAAAACAGGTTTCAAAGCATGACAATCGATTATTTTGAGTGATAATTGATTAGTATAGAGTTGTTTTGATAAAAATGAACTTTCAGAGGATGAATTATGTGCTGACTATCTTGGACTCTAATTTTACAGCCTCAAAAAGATAAAACAGAGTTATTAAGTAAATACAGAAGATTATAAGTCTTCAAGTCCTCTGTTCTTGAATCATCATCAAAATCTTCAAGCTTCATATCTTTATATGTTCAACAATCTCCCCCTTTTTGATGATAATCAAAATCTGCTTTAAAGCCCTTTGTAATAACCTATTTTTACTGTCACAACTAACAAAACTATTAAACATACTAGGCAACATTATGATTGTTAAACATATCAGGCTTTAAAATATTTTCTCCTCCTATTTTGATTGTTATCAAAAGAAATAAAAGCTCCCCCTCAACATGTGCATTAAATAGAAAAGTAAACAACTCCCCCTTAAACAATGCAAACATAGAATTTTATTCAATGATTCAATGCAGTACAAACAAGATAAAATAATGAAAACTCTTCACTCTCATCAATGTTGAATTGTGCATCAAATCTATCTTCTAGACTACATACACGTTCGTCCACATCCGAAATTCGTCTTATAATTTCTTGAAGCCATTCTTGAGATATAGAAAAGAATTCTTGCATTCTCTGATTCATATCGAACAACATGTCTTCAATGGGAGGACGAGATGTAGAGTGAGGAGTAGATGATGTTGCAGCAGCAGGAACATTAGCAGTAGGCATGTCCTCATCATCAGAATCTTGAGCAACGTCAGCCATGTGAGGAGCATCATCTTTATGAACGTAAACTCCATTTACATTCACCATCTGCAGCTGAGTAAGCGTGTTGTCAAGCATTTTGTTAGAATTTAATGTCCAAGCCCATTGTTCCCCTTCAACATTTACACCTTTGTATTCAAGAATCCTGGAGATGAGAAGAGCATAAGGAATCTTGAAGGTCGGGTGACAAGGCTGGGCCAATCAATTGGCTCGTTGTTCATGATAGCATGGATGATGCGAAGGTCAGCGGAAGCACATTGTGCATGGTTGGTGGCTCGAGGACATAGAATCCATACAAGAAGATGTAGTAACATATGTTCTTCTTTCTTCAAAGGACCGACCAAAATTTGTCTGTCAATTTCATGGCAGGATTGCGAAGAAAGGAACAATATGCCAGAATGCGATTGAAATCCTCTAAATCAGCAAGGACATTTACAACATCATCTCTTATAGGAAAATGAGCAACATTTTCCCAAATATCATCATCAAGGATGATGGTTACAACCTTGACTCTAGAAGTAGCAATATGATCCCTATATTTAAAACGATAATAGAAAACCCGAACTAAATCCGGATAGTATGTACCTTGCATCTCGATAAAAGGAAGAACACATTGTTGCTCAAGAAGATTGGGAAATTGGAATCCCCTGTTTATGAATTGCTCTCCAATAAGAAATTTAGGAGTAATAATACCCTTTTCTTTCCAAAAATTCATATATTCCTGTCTTCCGTCATTATCAGAGATCCACCCTTCAAGAGAATTAGGGAGGGGATGAAATGTAGGAGCGGATCTTCTCCTTGTTGGAATCTTTCTTCGGGAAGATGAAGCCATTTAGAATGAAATGAGAGAAAAGTGAAAGATAAGGAGTTTTGGAGAGAAGCAAAGCTTTGAGGAAGACAACAACACAAGAATAAGTTGTAGAATCTATGCAAAACCTCTTGAAGAGAAGTTTGGAAGTGTTTTGATTTGATTTTGAGCCCTCCTATATATAGGAAATGATCCCAACGACCATAAACGACTAGTTTGACAAGAATTAAAGCCAAAAGAGTCGTTACAAATGGCTAGATTATCTCCAACGTCGCCAAATAATCGATTATCACCAGTGATAATCGATTATTTCTTCATCCTTGCCTAGAAAATGCATGGATAATCGATTATTTCTTAAGATAATAGATTATTCCAGAGAGAAATTACTGATTTGGGTCAATGAAGTATAGATAATCGATTGTTACCCCAAATAATCGATTATTATAGAAAGATTTTTCATGAACCACTCATTTAAGCTTCAATAATTGATTATTACTCAAGATAATCGATTATTCCAGAGAGTTTGACAAATTTAACATGTATTAGACACAGGATAATCAATTATTACTCAAAATAATCAACTATTCCAGTACAAAATGCAAACATTTTACAGTTAAGCAGAGTTTAGACAATTTCTAATATTCCTAAGTCTCTTCTAAGTTCATAGAATCTATCCTTGGGAAGAGGTTTGTAAATATGTCTGCTAACTGATTCTTTGTGTCTATATACTCAATCTTACAATTTCCTTTAGAAATGTGATCTCTTAAAAAGTGATGCCTAATCTCAATGTGTTTGGTTCTAGAATGCATAACAAGATTCTTTGTGAGATTAATTGCACTTGTATTATCACACATTAAAGGAATGTTAGAAAAATACTATACTCTTCTAGTTGTTGCTTCATCCATAGAATTTGAGCACAACAATTACCAGCTGCAATATATTCAGCCTCAGTTGTGGATAAAGCAACACAGACTTGTTTCTTAGAATGCCAAGATACTAAGGATGATCCTAATAAAAGACAAGTACCACTAGTGCTTTTTCTATCTAATTTACAGCCTCCATAATCAACATCAGAATAACCTAATAAACTAGGAGAAGCTACAAATGGGTACCATAAACCAAATCTTGTAGTTCCTTTTAAATATTTCAATATTCTTTTTACTGTAGTTAGATGATATTCTTTTGGACAAGCTTGAAATCTAGCACATTGTAGACCCCACATCTCGTCTGGTCTCAAAATAAAGAGCAGAAGACTTCCGTTCGAAGATGGGCAAGGCCTAAAAGGTCCCTAGGATAGATCAATAGGCCCCATATGAGAATAGGAACGATTTTTGTATAAGAAAAATAAGAAATTCCACCTAGAGGTCCAAGACCATCATCTCGTTTGGAGAGACCGCTGTCTCGTTTGGCGAGATTGCCATCTCGCCAATCGCCAATGGCGAGACGGTCGTCTCGCCACTTGCTGAAGGCGAGACTGCCGTCCTGTTTGGCGAGGCGGCGGTCCCAACCTTGTTAGGTGAGACGAAGGTCCCGACCTGACAGGCGCAAATTTCTATAAAATGGGGGGACGTCCTCACCCTTTTCAGTGCATTCTTCCACTTTTCCTTCTGCAATTTCTTTGAATTATTCTCCTAAGATCCCTCTGAAGCATTTTCAGAGTTTCATAGATTTCTTAGAAAACATTCTATAGTGTTGCGAGGAAGAGCGACCAACATTGTAGAGCAGGGGATTACCACAAAGCACCTTATTTCAAAGGATTCATATAAAAAGCTTACTTCGAAGGTTCCTACACACTCTTATCCCTATTTTACTGCTTTCTTAGATAGTATTATTGTGCATTACACACTTAGGGCCATGTAGTCAATATTTTAATTTTTGCAATAAATAAATAAAGGGTAAAAGTGCAATTTATAGTTTTTATTTCTTCATATAAATAGTCCATCATAGGGAACCCGAAAGGGGCGTCGTAGGGAAGCTAATACCTTCCCTACACGTAACTAACTCCCTTACCTGACTCTGGTTGTAATGGCCAAAGTTGGTTTTTCTAAACCAATGCCTTCTTTTTTTCCTTTTCCGATGTTTTCGGTAAAAACATCGGTGGCAACTCCATAGAACCCTTTTCGAAAATCTCGCCCTTAGGTCAAACTCGGTTATCGGACAACCTAAAGGCGTTGAACCACACTTTTAAAAATGCGAGTCGAATGAAACCATTGCGTCACTCTGACCGCCTCTTTTGACGACGACGACACACACACACACACATACAGATTGCAGGATATCAGGTATACTTGCAGTTAAATATAATAGTGAACCTATCATACTTCTATACATAGATTGATTTATTTCCAAACCTGATTCATCCTTGTCGCCGCCATCAAAAAGAGGCGGTCGGAGCGACGCGATGGTTTTGTCGACCCTCTTGTTTTCGCGTTTTTTTATGGGTGGTTACAACGTCCTTAGGTTGTCCGATAACCGGGCTAACCTAGAGACAAGGTTTTTGAAAAGTGTTCTTGGGTTGTCCGATAACCGGGCTAACCCAAGAACGGGTTTTGAAGGGTTCGTGGAGTCGCCACCGATGTTTTTACAGGAAACATCAGAAAAGGAGTTTAAAAAGGCATTGGTTTTCGAAAACCAACTTTGGTCATTAGAACCAGAGTTGGGTAAGGGAGTTAGTTACGTGTAAAGGAAGTGTTAGTTCCTTTACGACGCCCCTTTCGGGTTCCCTATGATAGGCCGACTACTTTGGATAAATAATTAAACTGGAAAATTGCGCTTTTACCCTTTTATTCTGCGGTATTTAAATTTATGACTACATGGCCCTAACGTTTATTGCATAATTTAAATGAAAGCGGTAAAGTAAATAAAGAGGTTTATGAACCTTCGAAGCAAGCTTTCTTATATTCTTTGATAAAGGGTGCTTTGTGGCAGCCCCTTCACTCTACAACGCTCAGAAACTCCGGAAATGCTTCGGAGGGATTCTAAAGAAGATTTAGAACGCTCAAAATTCTCCTAAAGACACTCAGAAACTCCGAAAATGCTTCGGAGGGATTCTAGAGAGAGAAAATCTAGAGAGAAGGAGGAGGAACTGCGTGTTTCTGTGTGGAAATGAGGGGAGGAGAGCCCCTATTTATAGTTTTTCGCGCCTGACAGGTCGAGACCGCCGTTTCGTCTAACAGGGTCGAGACCGCCGTCTGGACAATCCAGACCGCCGTCTCGATCATGGCAGGGGGTCGAGACCGCCGTCTGGATAATCCAGACCGCCGTCTCGACTAGGCAGAAGTTGAGACCGCCGTCTGGATAATCCAGACGGCAGTCTCATCCCTGGCGTGAGGAGAGACGGCGGTCTGGTCCTTCCAGACGGCAGTCTCGTCCCTTCAGGGCGAGAAACATTATTTTTCGGGCCAAAAAAACCTTCTATCTTAGTACGGGGGCCTAATAGTCTCTCCTAGTCGCTTGTTAGGCTTCGGCCGTCTTCAAATAGGGGGTCTTCTGACTTTATTTGGAGGCCGGGCAAGATTTGGGGTCTACAGCTGCCCCCCCTTTACCCGACCAGTCGACTGCTGGCCTTTTGTGCCAAGGTGATCGACTGGAGGGTAAAGGAGTTTGACCCTCTTGCCCGGTTTCCCTTCAGATACTCCGTCTTTGCGGCGGGTGATCCTCTGGGGAGATGTTGTGTTGTGCGCTTCCGGGATGCTCCTTTGTCGTGGTAGCTGACCCCTTCAGCTGATGAGTATGAACCCTCATCTGGTTTGACGAGTATGAACCCCCGCCTAGTAAGCCCCCTTTTGTAAGGCCTGATGAGTACACACCCCCATCTGGTGTTTGACGAGTATGAACCCTCGCCTGGTAAGCCCTCTTCTGTAAGGCCTGATGAGTACACACCCCCATCTGGTGTTAAGCCTCCGGATGCTCCATCTTGTGGTAGTTGATCCTTTGGCTGTGGTGGCGGCTTACTGATTCTGACCATGCGCCGTTGTGAAACCTCGGGATGCTCCTTTGACGCGGTAGCTGACCCCTTGGCTGACGAGTATGAACCCCCGTCTGGTTATGTGCCTCTGGATGCCCCTTCTTGCGGTGGCTGACCCTTTGGCAGTGGTGGCGGCTTACTGATTCTGATCATGCGCCGTTTCACTGGGGAGTGATTTCCGTGTTGGTAGATGTTCTTGGACTTGATGGTCGTCCGAGCTGCGCCGGGGATTTGGTTGGTTGTCCATACGGCTTTGTTGGTTGCTGGGGATTTTTTTGATTTTTTGTGGTAATCATCCGACTCTTGCTGGCTGGTTGGGTTCTTCTCTTCTCTTTTTGTGTTTGACTTTTGCCTGGTAGTCGGAATTTTGTCGGTTAAGGTAGTTGTTTTGTTTTAATCCTGCCTTTTCTCGCGGTTTTATCTCTTTTTTCTCGCGATTTTTTTGGATTTTGGCTTTTTTCTTGAGCGTACGCCTTTTCTCTTTTAAGCTTTTTTGTTACGCTGACTTTTGTAAAAGACGACAAAGAATGCATGGAATAAAATTTTATTCATGGGAAATTTTATTACAACAGCTTTTATTTAGGCCAGTGCGGTCCCTAGGGGCTATCATCAGGGGAATCGGGGTAAGGGTATTGTTTGTACACGTGATACCGGAAGTCTACTTGCTCTTGGACTTCATCACGGTAGTCCTCTTCGAATGTCGTCCATTCCTGCCGCAATCTCTGCTGCTCCTGGTAGATCTCGTCCTGGCGAGCTTGATAGGCCTGCTGGCGGGCGTCGTGGGTCTGCTGCCACTAGGTCCGTTGCTCTCGCCATACCGCTATTTGGGCGAACTGCGGCTCGAGATCATTCATGTGTTGGTGCATGCCGCAAAGTCCTCCGTGTACGGTGGTGGCCGTTGCTCGCTGCCGTTGTTGCTGTTGGGAGCCGGGGATGTGGGCATATCCCGCATCGCCACAATCCCCTGGAGATCCAGCCTCGAAGTCCGAGGAGGGGTGCAGGGCGAACTGGTTTCCTCGACGTATCAGCATCCCCATGCTGACCAGCATTGGCCCATTGATGGGCTCGGGTCGGAGGTTGCGGGCTAGCTCTTCCCGACCAGGGCACCCCATTCTCTCTGCCAGAGGGGTGATGAGAGGAGCTATGAGGACGACCCCTGTGGATCTGCTCCCGAAGTCCTTAAGGGCCCTTAGGAGAAAGTATCCGGGGTTGCAGCGCCGCCTCTGGTGCATGCAGTAGAGGACAAAGAGATCAAGGAGGGATATCTTACCCTGACTCTCCTTCCTCCCATGGATTGTGCCTGCCAGCAGCTTGTGGCAAAGGCGGAGTGCCGGTTGCAGTGCGGAGCCTCTCATCAAAGTGGGCAGTGTAGTTGCTCCTGTGAGCTCATGCCACATTTCCGCGGGGGTGAGGTTGGCGGGCCGAGAGCAGATGGCCTCTCGGTATTCCCGGGTCAGCGCTTCCTCAGGCCGGATGAATCCAATGGACACTTTGAATTCTTCCAGGGTGGTGGTGTGGTATTGCCCACCCATGAAATAGTTGACCATTTTAGTGGGCTGCATGCTCGAGGCCATGGAAGGGATCTCGATGAGGGAGACAGAGGCCAAGAATTCTTGTACCGCTTGGGGGTACACATGTGTGGGTGGGGTACGCAGCAGAAAGCCCCACCCAATGCTGTCGATGTTGGCTCTGACGTCTTCTTCCCATCCAAATTCGGCCAGAACGCCGAAGTCCAGTGTCAGCATGGAGTGCCACTGGTAGTTCCTAATGTTGTCCAGGCGGGCCTGGTGCTGTGGTGACAGCTGAGAAGGGTCTGGGGTGGCGGTGGTGCCGAGCTGCTAGCACCAGCGGTGCCCCTTCTCTTCCTGGAGGCACTTCTGCTGAACATCTTGAGCATGGAAGGCTTGGAGGAGTAGAGATATGAGTTTTGGAGGCTCTGGAGACTTAGGAGGCAAGGAGAGTTGTGAAGAAACCCATCCAGGCGCGCCCCCTTATATAGGGAAAATTTTCAGATCGAGACCGCCGTCTGGGAAGTCGAGACGGCGGTCTCATTTGGGTTGCTGTTCAAGACAGCGGTCTGGAGGTTCCAGACGGCGGTCTCGACTTTGCCTGAGTCGAGACGACGGTCTGGTTCCTCGAGACGGCGGTCTCGATTTGCAGGGAAATCGAGACGGCGGTCTGGAATGTCCAGACGGCGGTCTCGAATTTCTGGGGTTTTTTTTTTTTGAATAAGAGATAGGACCTGGTTCAAAAACATTTTATGCATGCAAATGTTTTCATGTTTGATGTCCTATAATGCCTACTTTAATTAGTTTTTCAGAAGGATTTAACCAACGTGTCTTGTTGTGCTGAAAGCCTTCTGATTCGCTGTGTTTACTTTTGGCTGTACCATGTCGGACTTCTTGTGACCGAAGGGTAATTTCTTTTGCTTTCTTTCCTTCTTTTTTCGTTTTTTCTTTTGTAGAGCACTTTTGTCATGTAGTGTCCCTTTTTCCTTGCTTTAGGGATTTCAATCCTCTTGTTGACTATACGCCTCCATATTCCCAAATTAATTACTAGAATATTGTTGTGAGGGTCAAGAGAAAAGAAGCTAAGAGGTAGAAATCAATGGTTTGTGTTTTAGAGGGTTGATTTTTATTGATAAAAGGATTTGTAAGAATGGCTGGCTAAGGTTAAGCCTGGGTGTTTAAGCTTTTGTCTAAGCAAACATCTTTCCCTTCTTTTTGTATTTGTGCTCTTTGGTTTTATTTCCATTGCTTTTTAAATGGCTAGCTGATTTCCCTAGATCGCCCTTTGGGTTTTCGAACTAGGATACTGTGTGTTGGCCCTAACTTTTGTCTAGGTTCCTTCTTTTGTAAAATTTTGGAGAAATCCTAGCGGACCTTATTTGTAACCCTAACTTTTGCATAGGCTACCCTTTATTGTTGTTCGGGTATCCTACCGGGTTGACCCTATCTTTTGTGTAGCCCCCTTAGTGGGTTTCCTACTGGGTAATTTGCCCTTTTCTTTGGCCTTTGGCTTCTCTGGGCTTCTTTCTTTTTTGTGGATTTATTTTTTGTTCACAGTATTGGCGAAGCGTGACTTTCTTTATAGCTTAGGTGAAGTCTTTATTTTTATGTGCTTCTAATCAGCTAATTTGATGATAATAGCAATGGTGAAGGTTGATTATTTGGAAGCGCTTCTTATTCTTCTTCTCTTTTTATGTTTACTTAGACAGGGTTATTTATGTGGTCCAGTCAGAAGTAGAAGGAAGAGAAGCAGATAGAAAGAATCATTCTTATTAATTAATGAGGGAATATGTGCCCTAAAATGCCCGGGGGTCGGGCTCGCCCCGGGGGACAATCTCTAACAATCATGGGGTTTACATCCCTTAAACAAAGAAAAAGATTTCCTAATGACTAGAGTGGCTCTTGACGCTGGCACCCCTCCACTTCGGAAAACTTGCTTGAGTGTGCGGAGGGGAGACTTCCCTTTTCTTCTTTCTGCTCGGCCCTTAGTAGGGTCAAATCCTAAGCCATACTTGCAAGGATTGTCTTTGAATTCTGGGGGTTCCCTCATGCCTTGGGAATCTGCCCCCAGTCCTTGGCCAGGATGGTAGCCATGCTTCAACATCATGCGGGCTACTTTTGTGTTTCTGGGAAGTCGCTCTATACTGGCAATTTCGAGCGCTTGAAAAGATGTTTCAAGGGCCTCTTCAGCCACATCCACATAAGGTTGGGTGGACGGTCCACTGATCAGGATATCGTCTTCTACTTGGACTGTGACCAGTTTATCGTCCACTATGAACTTGACTTTCTGGTGGAGCGTCGAAGGTACTGCCTTAGCGTCATGAATCCAAGGCCTGCCGAGGAGACAACTGTATACTGGAGTAATGTCCATTACATGGAAATCGACGTTGAAGGTAGTGGGTCCAACCTGGATTGGCAAACTGATCTCTCCCACTACTTCTCGTTTTGATCCGTCGAAGGCTCGAACGATGGTGCTGCTTGGGCGCAGACGGGTTCCTTGGATAGTCAACTTATCCAGCGTGCACTTGGGCATCACGTTCAGGGACGACCCGTTATCCACAAGAACTTTGGCGATGAGGTATTCCTTGCATTTAACCGAGATATGCAAGGGCTTGTTATGTTGTGGCCCCTCGAGGGGGAGTTCTTCCTCTGTGAAGGTGAGGTGATCGTTTGCCGTGATGTGACCGACGATCCTCTCAATATTTTCTTGGGATATTGTGTGAGGTACATGCGCCTCACTCAAGACCTTCAGTAGGGCATTTCGGTGCGGTTCCGAGCTCATTATCAAAGATAGCAACGTGATCTTTGCAGGCGTACTGTTGAGCTGGTCAATAATGGAATACTCACTCTGCCTTATAAACTGGAGTAATTCCTCTGTCTCCTCCTTGGATGTTTTATTTTCTTTTTCCTCTTCGGTCTTTTTATTTTTTCCTTTATTTTGGAGGACATTTTCCTGTGTGTCCTTGGGGGAGTAGATTCTTCCACTTCTAGTTGTGCCCCCAATGCCCGCTATGTTTGTTATTTCTTCTTTTATCGGTGAAGATTCCTCATATCTCCACGGTACAACTTTATTTGACTCGTAGGGGAAAGGACGTGGCATAAATAGTCACACTGGCGTCCTTGCCCCCTCTTCTTTACTCTTGAGGACCAACGGCCGAGGTTTATTTCCCTCTTGCGATGACTCGACCGTTGGGGTGAGCTTTATTAGGAGTGACTTTCTCTCCATTCTTCTGAGTTGGAAGACGTGTTAGTTAATCCTTCCTTTTTATTATCTTATTTATTAATCGTGAAGGAGGGGAAATTAAATATGCAAATGCATGTTCATGTATGCAAGTAGACAACTGTTGAATAAGGAAAAAGATTTCATTAATTCAGTGGAAGGTGTACATTCTCCTATTCCATACTACGAAGCGTCTTTTGGCAAAAACGGAAAAGCCTAAAGAAACCCACAGGCGGGTCTTGATTCCTATGTAGTTCTCTCTCGGCTTCCCGGATATGGTGAGCGAGTTCTTCGCTTTGCTTGTGGACCGCCTGGCTCATATCTTCACTGTATTGTTGAGCCTCTTTGATCTTCGCTTCTTGATGAGCGACCAAGGCTTGTAGTTCGTCGAGATTTTCAACGGCTCGGTCTTTCTCTTGAAGTACTTGGCTATACTGAGCTAGCCCTTCTTTTTCCCTAAGGCGTAGCTCAGAGAGACTTTTGGTGAGTCTCCTGTTGGCCTCTCGCTCTTGGCGGATGTCTAACCGAGCCTTAAGGAGCCCTTCCGACAACTCCTTGATCGTTTGGGCCTGCATAGCTAATTCGGCCTCAAGGTGTGCTGTTTTGGCGGTTATTTCTTGCAGTTGGCTATCCGAGCTGGTTCTGGCAGTTTTGGATGCTCGGATAGCTTGTTCGTTAGCGTCAGCACATTGGTCCTTGAGGCGCTCTATTTCATGATCCTTTTTCTTGCCTTGCCTTTGTAGACCGTCAATCGTGAGGATAGATGCTTGCTCTTTTTCCTCAAGGGCCCGTATCTGGGCTCCCATGATTTCTACCCTCTGGGTCAAGGCATTGACTTGTGCCTGCAACTCTTCGTTGTTGGCGATTGGCATGGGTGTGGTGGATGGTTGAGCCATCCCTCTTTTTCTTCTCCACGCCTCGTAGTCACTGGTGACAGTTACCCGAGCTTTTCCTAGCTCTCTGTCTCCCATGTAGACTGGCCTCTCCCATGCTTTTCTCATGGTTGATGAGTTGGTGATCGTGCACGGGTCTCCAAAGAAGCACAGTCCTCCGAGCTCCCTTCGGGAAATAGTAGTTTGGGTCCTCATGAGTTGCCTCATAGCTACTCTAGGTGAGTAGGCTATGCAACCTCTGAGTCCTATCAAGGGTATGTTCGGATAGTCCCCACATCTGATGAGAATGGGGCCTGGTCGGAACCAAGGGCAGACCCAAGATATACTGTTGGCGTCCTTTCGTTCTAACTCATCCCTCCATTCTATAGTCAGGCGTCGTTGGAGGGGGATTTTGGAGAAGCTTCTCAAGGGATCGGGGAATATCCCCATGTGACTGGAGGCGTAAACATGCGTGATGCTCCATACGTATAGTAATGAAGAGCAGCAGTGGAGTGTTCTCCCTTGCTTCTGATGGCAAAAATCCACCGAGAGCAAGGTGTCGGCAAGAATAGCAGGCAAGGGACTCTTCGAGTACACGTCCCAAGCGAAGAAAGCGTCCATGACGGCTTGATCTATTGTGTCGAGGTGGAAGGGGAACAGGATTGTTCCGAAGATTATTAGTGCCAGGGTTTTGTTGAAGGTAACCCATTCTGCCCTTTCAGCCAGGTAGGACAGGTGGTCTTCTAACATTGATACTTTCCACCCTTGGGTGTTCCCTCTTCCTATCAGGGTACTCTGTCGGAACGGTAGATGGATAAGGGCAGCGACTGATGCTGCAGGAGTATACGCCTCGTGGCGAATATGGACCCCGACTGATTTAGGCCATTTCAACATAGCTTCATACTCCTCTATGGTGGGCACCATGTCGAACCGCGGAAATTCAAAGCACCGCAGACCGGAGTTCCAAAAGTGAATCAGTACCTCGAGGAAGACTCGATCGACATCGATCTTTAGGAGGTCCAAAATCCGTCCATAGGACTTTTCAAAATCAGCGCGGACCTCTGGTGGCATTGTTGCACTAAGCCGTTCCAGCTTCCCAGTATGGTTTTGGAGAATATCCACCTTCCCCACTTGTCTACTTGTTCCCTCCATTTTCTAGAATCAAAATGTATGATTTGATGAAGATGATGTTTATTGTATGAATGTGAGTGTTTATTCTTCTATTTATCATGTTTTTCTACATGATGTATGGTATTTGCGTATATATTTTGGAAGAATAAATTATCTATATGAATGTTTTATGAGTATAATTTTTGGACCAGGTCTTATTTATGAACTTTGAAAAAAATGGATTTGTTTTTTTTTTATTTTTATTTGTTTATTTTATAGCCTTTTATCTCTTTTGTTGGAACTACGTGGCTACTTAGCTTACAAAGAACCTGAAACCAGGCTAGCTAAAAGGCAAACTGTCCGAGATAAAATGTGGCTTTATGCGAAAGAATATTTAGCGTCCCTTATCTCTTCTGTCGGAACTGCGTGGCTACTTAGCTTACAAAGAACCTGAAACCAGGCTAGCTAAAAGGCAGACTGTCTGAGATAAGGGTGTTTATTTGTAAAATATTTTTTGTTTTTTTGTTCTGTTGTTTGTTTATGCTATGCAACATACAAATGCAACAATCATATGCACACACAATTCGATCATCCCCGAACAGGCGAGATTTTGTTTTTATCACGAGGTAGGGTTTTCCTGCAGAAAAGTGCATTGGCAAGGGTTGGTTCTAACTGTTCTCACCAGGCTAAGGCCCCCAAGGTGCCCCCATTATAGGGTCCCCACTCTCCAGCCGTCCGACCATGCTCAACACTAAGGCCAGAGTCGGTCTTGTTGCCAAAAGAGGAAGGTTATCACCATGAGTGGTGGTTTCCGATCACACTGGTGGGCACAAGGCCCTAACTACAGCGAACCGTACCTGCCACCCACTCCCTATGGTTATCTCACTTGCCCCCGGGTATAGAGGGAACTGTAGTGTGCAAGGGTTTGTGTGCAGTTTATATTTCAATCAATTGCGTAAGTATAAACAAGCAACAGTTATTTGAAAGCCAAACAATAAAGCATGTTATAATACAAGGCAGGGTAAAAGCGCTATTTTCTTGGTTTATTTATTTTTAAGCCAGCCCATCACTAAATGGGATCAACTCTCTAGGCTTCCCCAGTGGAGTCGCCATCTGTCGCCGCCGTCAAAAAGAGGCGGTCGGAGCGACATGATGGTTTTGTCGACCCTCTTGTTTTCACGTTTTTTTATGGGTGGTTACAACGTCCTTAGGTTGTCCGATAACCGGGCTAACCTAGAGACGAGGTTTTTGAAAAGTGTTCTTGGGTTGTCCGATAACCGGGCTAACCCAAGAACGGGTTTTGAAGGGTTCGTGGAGTCGCCACCGATGTTTTTACCGGAAACATCGGAAAAGGAGTTTAAAAAGGCGTTGGTTTTCAAAAACCAACTTTGGTCATTAGAACCAGAGTTGGGTAAGGGAGTTAGTTACGTGTAAAGGAAGTGTTAGTTCCTTTACGACGCCCCTTTCGGGTTCCCTATGATAGGCCAGCTACTTTGGATAAATAATTAAACTGGAAAATTGCGCTTTTACCCTTTTATTCTGCGGTATTTAAATTTATGACTACATGGCCCTAACGTTTATTGCATAATTTAAATGAAAGTGGTAAAGTAAATAAAGAGGTTTATGAACCTTCGAAGCAAGCTTTCTTATATTCTTTGAAAAAGGGTGCTTTGTGGCAGCCCCTTCACTCTACAACGCTCAGAAACTCCGAAAATGCTTCGGAGGGATTCTAAAGAAGATTTAGAACGCTCAAAATTCTCCTAAAGACACTCAGAAACTCCGGAAATGCTTCGGAGGGATTCTAGAGAGAGAAAATCTAGAGAGAAGGAGGAGGAACTGTGTGTTTCTGTGTGGAAATGAGGGGGGGAGAGCCCTTATTTATAGTTTTTTGCGCCTGACAGGTCGAGACCGCCGTTTCGTCTGACAGGGTCGAGACCGCTGTCTGGACAATCCAGACCGCCGTCTCGATCATGGCAGGGGGTCGAGACCGCCGTCTGGATAATCCAGACCGCCGTCTCGACTAGGCAAAAGTCGAGACCGTCGTCTGGATAATCCAGACGGCGGTCTCGTCCCTGGCGTGAGGCGAGACGGCGGTCTTGTCCTTCCAGACGGCGGTCTCGTCCCTTCAGGGCGAGAAACTTTATTTTTCGGGCCAAAAAAACCTTCTATCTTAGTACGGGGGCCTAATAGTCTCTCCTAGTGGCTTGTTAGGCTTCGACCGTCTTCAAATAGGGGGTCTTCTGACTTTATTTGGAGGCCGGGCAAGATTTGGGGTCTACAATCCTTATCTAGATAGCAAGACGTTCCCATTGAAGTGTGTGCAACTTTTGCAGAATCCATTTGAAATTTCTTAAGAATCTCTTTTCCGTATTTGGTTTGTGACACAAAAGTGCCATCTTTAAGTTGCTTAATTTGAAGTCCAAGAAAGAATGTTAATTCTCCCATTATTGACATTTCAAATTCACCTTGCATTATCTTAGCAAATCCTTCACATAAGAAATTATCAGTTGATCCAAAGATAATATCATCAATATATACTTGAACTAACAAAATATGTTCTTTTACTTTCTTAATAAATAAAGTAGAATCAATTTGTCCTCTAGAAAAATCATTTGAAATTAGAAAAGAACTTAATCTTTCATACCAAGATCTAGGAGCTTGTTTCAGACCATATAAAGCTTTCTTAAAATAAGATCAGGATATTTAAAATCTTTAAATCTAGCGGGTTATTCCACATATACTTCCTCTTTGATAAACCCATTTAAAAATGCACTTTTAACATCCAACTGATATAGTTTAAATTTCATCAATGAAGCATAAGCAAGAAGTAGGTGTATAGCCTCTAACCTGGCAATAGGAGCATAGGTTTCATCATAATCAATACCTTCCTCTTAACAGTATCCTTTGGCAACAAGTCTGGCTTTGTTCTTTGTTATATTTCCATCTTCATCAAGTTTGTTTCTAAATATCTATTTTGTTCCAATAACTTGATGAGATTCTTCTCTTGGAATTAATTCCCATACTTGGTTTCTTTCAAATTGATTTAGTTCTTCTTGCATTGCAATGCACCATTGGTCATCTTTGAGAGCTTCCTCAACACTTTTGGGTTCATTCTGTGAAACAAAAGCTACAGACATACAAAAAGTTGTCATATTTCTAGTTCTTACCCCTTTTGAAATATCACCAATTATATTGTCCATTGAAAATCCTCTTGGTGATTGCCACTCTTTTGTCAATTCAGTTGGTTGAGATGACTCATTCTCATTTAAGTACATTTCTTCTAGAGCTTCTCTTATGTACTCATCATCACCTGCATATTCTTTATTTGACTCAAGAGGATTTCCCTCAAGGTCTACAATTTCATCAAAGTTAACATGTATAGATTCTTCAATATTCAAGGTTCTTTTATTGAATACTCTATATGCTTTGCTAGAAAGTGAATAACCTAAGAAGATGGCCTCATCGGCTTTTGAGTCAAATTTTCCTAAGTTATCTTTTCCATTATTTAAAACAAAACATTTACAACCAAATATTTTTAAATGAGAAACATTAGGCTTCCTTCCATTTAACAATTCATAAGGAGTTAATTTTATGATTGGCCTAATAAACATCTTATTCAATACATAACATGCAATACTTACAACATCAACCCAAAAATATTTAGGAACATTTGATTCATTTAAAATTATTTTAGCAAGTTCCTCTAGTGACCTATTTTTTCCTTTCTACTAAACCATTTTGTTGGGGAGTTTTAGGTGTAGAAAAATTATGCAAAATTCCATTTTCTTCACAATAATTTTCAAAGGATTCATTTTGGAATTCCCCACCATAGTCACTCCTTAACACTTTAATTCTTAAGTCTTTCTCATTTTGAATTTGCTTAGAAAACTTTCTAAAAGCTTTAAAAGCCTCAGTTTTCAATGTTAAGAAAAATGTCCAAGTAAATCTAGAGAAGTCATCAACAATTACAAGAACATAGTAATTTCCACCAAAACTTTTTATCCTAGATGGACCAAATAAATCTAAGTGTAAAAGTTCTAAAGGTTGTGATGTGGAAATAACATTCCAAGATTTAAAAGATGATTTCACTTATTTACCTTTTTGACATGCATTACATAATCTATCTTTTTCAAATTTTAGCTTAGGCAAACCAACAACTAAGTCATTTGATATTAGTTTGTTTAATTGATGCATGTTTATATGAGCCGCTCTCTTATGCCATAACCATGGATTTTCTTCCTTAGCAACTAAGCATGTTATATTCGTATGAGATACACAATCCAAGTCAATTAAATAAATATTGTTATGCCTAATACCTTTTAATGCTATATTTTCATAATCCTTTAAATGAATGGTGCAAAACTTACTTTCAAAAACTACCATAGGTCACATATTTTATCCTAGAGACGGCACAACACACAACCCACCAAGAAACCCACTCAATGATTCTTATCGCTTCTAGCCCACACTAGGTTTTCAAAAGCCCCTTTTTCTTCCCTACACAAAGTTCTCTAGCAATCACAACTCTTAACTTTTGTATGAAAAAGGATTGTTATATTGTAGAGAGCCTTAGAGAACCTTAAGTAGAGAGAATAGAGTCTGGGAAATAATGATTTTTGAAACTTGAAGTATTGGGAAAACGGTTTTCGTAAATTGGTCCAAATTTGAAATTCAAAACTCATAACAGACATAGATAATCGATTATCTTGAGTGATAATCGATTATTACATAACCATTTTCGCAGAGGAGAAGTTTTGGACCAGGATAATCGATTATCTAGCTTGATAATCGATTATTCCAGAACTTTCAAACTGGGATAATCGATTATCAACCCAGATAATCGATTATTCTAGCACGGTTTTCAGAAAATAGGTTTCAAAGCATGATAATCGATTATTCTAAGTGATAATCAATTATTACAGAGTTGTTTTGATAAAAATGAACTTTCAAAGGATGGATTATGTGTTGGCTATCTTGGACTCTAATTTTACAGACTCAAAAAGACAAAACAGAGTTATTACAAGTAAATATAGAAGATTATAAGTCTTAAAGTCCTCTATTCTTGAATCATCATCAAAATCTTCAAGCTTCATATATTTGTATGTTCAACATAAGTTTCTAAACTAATGCAGTATAGCTAACCCATCTCAAATCTCACAAGGACACAATTATAGGAACATACTCATTATCACATATCATTCTCTTTAAGACAGTAAATAGGGGATGAATGAAAGAGTGCAAAAGAAATAATTTGATGCAGAAAAATAAAAATTAAAATCAAATTACTATAGAATATTAACGACAATTAAAATTAAATAGAAACAGAATTTAAATAACTGAAATTTGTAAAATTAAAATAAAGTTCTTTTAATTAAAAGTGCGAAATAAAAAAATTGCTTTGAAATAAAATAGTGAAGTAATGAAATTTGAAATTTGTGAAAGTAATAACTCTAAAACTAAATTGTGAATTGGAATTGAAAATGAGACAAATTGAAAATGAAAATTATGCAATGCTAGAATAAAAATTCTAAATAATTAAATAGCATAAATTAAAATAGGCACTGAATAAATAAAATAACTAGAGCAAGATAAACTGAAAAATTCAATAGAAATTGAATAATTAAATAAAAGAGAACAAACTAGAAGTACAGTAGCAGAAGATGAACTTGCCTAACTGAAAACTATATTACGAACTGAGAGTGGGAAAAGAAACTGGGGACGAAACAGAACAACAATTCTCACCCCAGGCCAGGAGATGATTATTGTGGGTTGTCGTAAGACCTCTATTTATAGGGGTTTGAACAAAAGAAATTAAGCCTAAAACTAATTACAATAAAAATCAAATATTCCTCAAATAAATAATTGTAAAATCTGATTGTTGTGAAGAGAAATTCTTGGGACTGTTTTGGAGAAAATAGTCTGCTTCTTTCCTATTTTGTGTGATCCAACACTAATTTGCATTTAATTCTTGATTCCTGCTGGCCTTTACTTCAGCTAAATCGGATTCCCGCACCAGTTAATTTGCTAGATTCAAAATTTCCATTTGTAACATTCTGCAAGTGAGCTGCAAAAGCAACCTTGGGCTTTCAAGAAGAGTGAAGCTTGACGACATCAATTTGGAAATTTCTTTATATCAATTTGGCCCATCTCAAATTACTTCTCCTATAAAAGAAGAAAAAGAAATATGCAATGTGGATGTATGCATATATATTATTTATTATGCTAAAACTATGTAAAATGCAACAAATTACGAAAAATTGAATTATGTTATGCTTTTAATGAAAACATGTTAAATGCATGGTTTATGAATAAAATAACTATCTTAGAAAATGCTCTGAGATCAAGAAATAAAGAGTAAAATGACATACATCAGTATGCAGGAGGCTGTAGGGAGGTGGCTGGGTGGCTGGCTGTAGGGTGGTTGGAGGGAGTTGTAGGGTGACTGGAGGCGTTTACAGTTGCCCTTCTTTAATTAAGTTTTATTGGATAATTTGAATGTGAATTTATATTATCATAATAAAACATAATTAAAGATGTGAACACTAAAATACTGCGAATAAATTGTGATTTGAAAAATTGAAAACTTAGGAGTGGACTTGGGGATCCAATATTGTGATTGAAATATGCAAATATAAAATTGTGATTTGAAAGAGTTGAACACTTAGAAATGGACTCGGGAATCCAATATTGTGATTGAAATATGCAAATATAAAATTGTGATTTGAAAAAGTTGAAAACTTAGAAGTGGACTCAGGGGTTCAATATTGCGACTGAAATATGCAATTATAATTTGAAAAAGTTGAAAACTTAAAAGTGGACTCGGGGGTCCAATATTGTGACTGAAATATGGCAATTGAAAATTTAGAAGTGGGTTTGTAGACTTAGGGCTTGGGGACCAAATACAAAGCTATGATTTGAGGTGTTGAAAGCTTTGAAAGTAATGCATATAATTTAAACTTTATAAGAGGCATGGGAAACCTTGAAAGAGACATGAGAAGCTAACATAAATATTTTTGCACCCTCCAGCTTTTGGCACAAGTCTGATTACTTTGGGCACAAAGACCCGATATTAAAACTCTCTAAATAGATGTATAATGAATGGAACAAAGGTTAAATAGTTATTTATTCTTAACTTAAAAAAGTAATGCATGATATTTAATTCACAAATAAAGTGCATGATATGTAATTTACAAATAAAATGCATGACATGTGATTCACAAATAAAGTATGATATGTAATACATAATGTGTGGTGTATGATATGAAAATTCATGATGGGAGCATGATGCATGTACTTTTAACTAATGATTTTTGTTTTATTATTATTATTATTATTATTATTTTATATTATATGTATAATTTTTATATGCACATTTTCCTACGCCTTGACCCCTTAAGATTTGGAGTGTATCAAGATTCATGGAGGGAAGTTGTCTTTGAAATGTAATTTTGTTTTAAAACATGTTGAATTCGTCTTCTTCAATTGGATCATGGTTATGCTTTTCTATTTCAGATTTTGAATCAACAACTGGTCGTTCTTGCCCTCATCACTTCATTTTTGTTTTTTTTTTTCATTTTCATTATAATGCATTATTAACATTATGACATGTTCCTTTATTGGTATATTTATGATGAAATAACACAAGGAGGTGATGGTTGAGACAATTTAATTTTATTGCTAGGAATGGAAAGAGTGCATACAGGAACAATTTTGTTTAAGGAATACGTAATAATACAAACATAAGTGACAATTTGAGGTTTTTTTTTGGGTAACAAAGTTAATCCTCATGTTTACAATTTTGAAGAGCTCATCCATCAACCTTTGCAAACAGACGACAATTTGTGGTTTTATCCCTTGAGTAGCTTTGTGTATATCAATCTTTTAACTTTCCCCCTCATTTTTGAACTTTTGCCATTGTAAGCTGCTCTGACTTTTATATAGACCAGTTAACTAATTCTATTTGCCCATATCTTGCGTAAGTTGCTTTCGAGTTTTCAGCTTATCGGGTTTCTCAATTTTGGCTAGATTGTTTTTTATATTTTCAGCCTAACAAATTGTTTTTTATGCATAGTATTTCTTAACTACATCAGAATTGATCGGTAGTGATAAATCATTTTCATCCATGTTTGAAAGAATAAGGGTGCCTCCTGAAAAAGCTTTCTTTACCACATATGGTCCTTCATAATTCAGCGTCCACTTTCCTCTTTGATCCTTCTGAGTTGGTAGGGTATTCTTGTTGAATATACAAGAGAATGATGCCTAAAGATTTTGATGATGATTCAAGAACAAAAGACTTAAAAACTTGAAGACTTTTAATCATTTGTATTTACTTGTAATAACTCTGTTTTGTCTTTTTGAGTATGTAAAAATTGAGTCCAAGATAGCCAGCAAATAGTTCATCCTCTGAAAGTTCATTTTTATCAAAACCACTCTGTGATAATTGATTATCACCCAGGATAATCGATTATCCTACTTGAAACTTTTTTTTGGAAAACTTGCTGGAATAATCGATAATCTGGGTTGATAATCGATTATCCCACTTGATTTTGGGTTCTGGAAGTTCTGTGATAATCAATTATCTCAGAGGCTAATCGACTATCCTGGTCCAAAAATACTCCTCTGTGAAAATGGTTATGTGATAATCGATTATCACTAAAAATAATCGATTATCTGCGTCTGTTATGATTTTGAAATTTGAATTTGAACCTATTTTCGATGCATCCATTCCCTATTTCGAAAATCCTATTCCTCATACCCTACATCTCTCTATTTAAGGTTCTCTATGGCCCTCTAAACATACAACCTTTTTCATACAAAAGTTAAGAGCTGTGATTGCTAGAGAACTTTGTGTAAGGAAGCAAAAGGGGCTTTTGAAACCTAGTGTGGGCTAGAAGCGATAAGAATCACTAAGTGGGTTTTTTGGTGGATTGTGTATTGTGCCGTCTCTAGGAAAAGTTGTCGTCATCCTTTGTGGATTCAGAGTAGGTGTTCATCTTTTGTGTGACTCAAGAGAAGTGTTTTCTAATCCTTATCTTTTGTAATTTGTAATCTGTTTTAAACTTTGATTATAGTGACAGTGTTAATCCTCTTTTAGAGTGATTAACAACTGGACGTAGGGTCTTTTGATCCGAACTAGTATAAATTACTTGTGTAATCTTCTTTCCCTTATCTCTTTACTTTACAAGCATTTTAATCGGTGAAATTTGGGAAAAAAAATTTATAAGAAACCAATTCACCCCCCTGTTGGTTTTTGTCCCTACACGCAAACATTCCGTTGCTCGATACCAACAAGTGGTATCAGAGCTTACTTTGATAGTTTTTCAAAATTTTCGAAAATGGTCTGACAAAACCACACCTTTGCTGAAGGTGCTTCTATTAACAGGCCCCCACTTTTTGGTGGACAAAATTATCCATTTTGGAAAGTAAGAAAGCAAATATTTTTGGAGTCTGTTGACAGGGGTGTTTGGGACACTATTGTAAATGGACCTTTTATTCCAAAAATGACTAACAATGAAGTAGAGGTACCTAAACCATTTTCTAGATGGACTGTAGAGGAAAACAAAAAAGATGAATATGATATTAGGGCTAGAAATATTATTTCATCTGCTTTAACTCTTGATGAATTTTATAGAATTTCAGTTTGCAAGAGTGCTCAAGAAATGTGGGAAATGTTAAGAGTAAGCCATGAAGGTACCGATGATGTTAAAAGAGCAAAGAAAAATTCCTTGATTCAAGAATATGAGATGTTTCGAATGCAACAAGGAGAAACGATCTTTGACGTTCAAAAGTGTTTCACTCATATTGTTAACCATCTCACTAGGCTTTATAAGATTTTTGATACTGAAGAGTTAAATGTAAAAATTTTAAGAGTAACCCATGAAGGTACCGATGATGTTAAAAGAGAAAAGGAAAATTCCTTGATTCAAGAATATGAGATGTTTCGAATGCAACAAGGAGAAATGATCTTCGACGTTCAAAAGCGTTTTACTCATATTGTTAACCATCTCACTGGGCATGATAAAAAAATTTATACTGACGAGTTAAATGTAAAAATTTTGAAATCTTTGGACAGGAAATGGCAACCAAAGGTGACTGCCATCACGGAGTCACAAAATCTTCCTACTATGTCAATGACGGCTCTCTTTGGAAAGTTGAGAGAGCATGAACTTGAACTTGAAAGACTAAATGATGAGGAAGGCCAAAGTGTCAAAAGAAATATTGTCTTCAAAACCGAGATCTTAAAAAGCAAGAACAAGAAGGAGGAAGAAGACTCTGAAAATGAAGAAGATGAAAACTTGAGTCTTATGATCAAGAAGTTTACAAAGTTCATGAAAGCTAAAGGGAAGAATTCATTCAAATGTAAGATGAATGAAAAAGAAGGATCCTCTTCTAAATTTAAATGTTATGGATGTGGTGAAATAGGACATGTGAAATATGAATGTCCCAACAAGAAGAGTGATGATCTTAAAGGGAGAAAATCTTATAACACTAGTGCAGAATAGGGCTTTTACGTCACCCAATTGTCGTCGAATGCATGTATATTCGACGTAAATAAAACGCGGTGGCAATTTTGTAAATATGGGACAAAAATTTTACGTCGCACATCCCAGCGCGACGTGCACCTGGGAGGCGGACGTAAAAGATGGCTTTTTACGTCGCGTGCTGGGATGCGCGACGTAAAAAGTCTATTTTATTTCCCTCCAGACCCACTTCCTCGTCTCGCGCAACCAGGGTTTTTGAGAACGACGACGAGAACGACGACAACAACTACCTCTGCACACCATTTTCGAGCAGTTTTACAGTGAAAATCATCTACATTATCGTGTCATTTGACGAACTTGATCTTTCTGCCCGATTGGAATCGAGTTTGAAATCAGTTTTCGTCTACACTCGAGGTTAGTGTTCTATGTCCCGTGATTGTTTTTGGGGATCTCAATCACGTTATAGTATGAATGTCTCCACTGCATTGTTATTGGAATGTAATTATTTGTTTATTTGTTTGCGTGCATTCGGTTTACACACTCCATTGTTGTTGGAACGTGATTTGTTGTTTGTATATTAATTTTTTTTACATATAATTTTTAAATCTTTAGGAGTGACGAAACTTTATAACATAATATGAATCGAAGTTGGATGAATGCACGTCGTATTAGTGAAGAATACGAAAAGGGAGTTGAGGAATTTTTGAAATTTGCTAGTGAGAATGGAAAAGCTATGAAAGGGACATATTATTGTCCATGTGTTCGTTGTTTGAATCAAATTCGTCATAAACTTGAGGATATACGTGATCACTTGTTTGTTTATGGTATTATTAAGAGTTATACAATATGGACATGGCATGGAGAAATATTAGACATCCCAACTGTGTCAACTACGGACAATTTTGATGAAGGGATGGATGATAATCTAGAGGATATGATACGTGATATTGGTGAAGAAAATTTTATGAAAGCACATCTATATGATTCTTTGAAATCTGATTTTGCGCAACAATTGTACATAGGATGTAGTTTTACAAGATTATCGAGCAACTTTAAAATTGTTTACTTTAAAAGCAAGAAATGGATGGACTGATAAAAGTTTCACCGAATTATTGGAGTTGTTGAAGGAGATGCTTCCTGAAGATAATACATTACCTATTCGTAACTATGAGGCAAAGAAGATATTATGTCCAATGGGTTTAGAGTACAAGAAAATGCATGCATGTCCTAATGATTGTATATTGTACAGAAAGGATTTTGCTAAATTAAAGATGTGTCCAGACATGTGGTTTGTCGAGGTTCAAAAACAAAGTTGAGGAAAGTAGTGGTGAGGAAGAAGTAGATGGTCCCCCTGCTAAGGTGTTATGGTATTTGCCAATTATACCTAGGTTTAAAAGATTATTTGCCATAAAAGAAGATGCAAGAAACTTGACATGGCATGCAAATGGTAGAAAATGTGACAATCTTCTTCGACATCCAGCTGATTCTCCACAATGGAAAAGGATTGATGAAACCTTTCCAGAATTTGGTGCAGAGCCAAGAAACTTGAGAATTGGATTAGCTACAGATGGGATGAATCCTTATGGAAATTTAAGTAGTAAACATAGTTCATGGCCAGTTATGTTGATCATTTACAATTTGCCTCCTTGGTTATGCATGAAGAGAAAATATATGATGTTATCTATGATGATTTCAGGACCTCGACAACCAGGAAATGACATAGATGTATATCTTAGTCCTTTAATTGATGATTTGAAAATGTTGTGGGAAACAGGAGTGGATGTATTTGATTCATATCACGAAGTGAATTTCAAGTTGCGTGCAATGTTATTTTGTACTATAAATGATTTTCCAGCATATGGTAATTTGAGCGGTTATAGTGTGAAAGGTCATTTAGCGTGTCCTATATGTCAAGAAGACACAAGTTATATCCAATTGAAACATGGACAAAAAACTGCGTACAATAGGCATAGAAAGTTTTTAGTTGCTAATCATCCATATCGTAAAATGAAAAAAGCATTTAATGGATGTCAGGAGAATGCAGTTGCATCAGTACCACGCAATGGTGAACAAGTATATGAACAAGTGAAAAATATTAATATTGTGTTTGGAAAGACCCAAAAGAAATCCACTGAGAAAAACATTTGGAAGAAACAATCTATATTCTTCAATCTTCCTTATTGGTGTAAGTTGGAAGTTAGACACTGTATAGATGTGATGCATGTTGAAAAAAATGTTTGTGATAGTATAATTGGGACATTGCTTAACATAAAAGGAAAGACAAAAGATGGAATAAAAGCAAGACAAGATTTGGCAGACATGGGTATACGTTCTGAATTACATCCACAATCAGTTGGAAAACGCACTTACTTACCTCCAGCTTGTCATACTCTATCAAAGAAAGAAAAGAGAAGCTTTTGTGAGTGTTTACGTGAGGTCAAAGTGCCACAAGGATACTCCTCAAATGTTAAGAGTCTTGTGTCTATGCAAGAATTGAAATTAGTTGGTTTAAAGTCTCATGATTGTCATGTGTTGATGCAACAACTTTTACCAGTGGCTATTCGAAACATCTCACCAACTTCTGTTAGAATTGCTATTACTCGGTTATGTTTGTTTTTCAACGCCATTTGTAAAAAGGTAATTGATCCAAAAAA
>OY731403.1:74379513-74711592 GCA_963425845.1 Sphenostylis stenocarpa
TGTTGGAAAAGAAGCAGAAAGTGCAAACAAACCCTCGTCGGGAAAGTCATCCCGGATTGGTGAAGCATCATCAGCACACCTCTCTATTCTGCTCAAATGGTCTGCGACCAAATTTTGTGCTCCACTCCTATCACGGATTTCCAAATCAAATTCTTGGAGCCAGAGCATCCACCTAATCAATCGAGGCTTTGACTCAGCCTTCTTTAGTAGGTATTTCAAAGCTGCATGATCAGTGAACACAATAACACGAGAACCAAGCAAATATGATCTGAATTTATCAAGAGCAAACACAATGGCAAGAAGCTCTTTCTCAGTGGTGGTATAGTTTGCTTGGGCAGCATCTAAAGTCCTGGAAGCATAATATATTACCCGAGGCAGCTTATCAACTCTCTGAGTTAGGACAACCCCCAATGCATAATTAGATGCATCACACATCAACTCAAATGGGACTGTCCAGTCAGGTGCCTGGATGATAGGAGTGGTGGTCAATGCTTCCTTGAGGCAGTCAAATGCCTTTTTGCACCTGTCATCAAAATCAAATTCAATATCTTTCTGAAGCAGATTGGATAGTGGAAGGGCCTTCTTACTGAAGTCTCTAATGAACCGCCTGTAGAAACCTGCATGGCCAAGAAAAGATCGAACCTCTCGCACGCAAGAGGGGTAAGGCAATTGTGAAATAACAGAGATTTTTGCAGGATCCACTTCTATGCCCTTACTAGAAATGATATGCCCTAAAACTATACCCTGTTCTACCATGAAGTGACATTTTTCAAAATTCAGAACAAGATTAGTTTCAATGCATCTATTAAGCACTCTATCCAAATTATCTAAGCATGCATCAAACGAGGATCCATACACAGTGAAATCATCCATAAACACCTCTATACAATTTTCAAGGAAATCTGAAAAGATACTAAGCATACATCGCTGGAAGGTACCAGGGGCATTGCATAGGCCAAAAGGCATTCTCCTATAGGCAAAAGTGCCAAAGGGGCAGGTGAATGTGGTTTTCTCTTGATCCTCAGGAGCAATATGGATCTGAAAATAACCAGAGAAACCATCCAGAAAGCAGTAATGAGATTTACCTGCCAGACGCTCAAGCATCTGGTCAATGAAAGGCAGTGGAAAATGGTCCTTCCGTGTTGCCTGATTGAGCCTTCGGTAGTCGATACAAACCCTCCAACTGTTTTGTATTCTGGTGGGAATGAGCTCATCCCTCTCATTCTTCACAACAGTGAGGCCTGTCTTCTTTGGGACAACCTGGACTGGACTCACCCACTGACTATCTGATATAGGATAGATGATCCCAGCCTGAAGAAGCTTGGTCACCTCCTTCTTCACAACATCCAAAATCACTGGGTTGAGTCCGTCTCGTGGCTGTCTTACCTGGTTTGGCTCCATCCTCCAATAATATCCTATGCATGCATGTGGATGGGCTGATACCAGAAATGTCCGCCAGGGTCCAGCCGATGGCTTTCTTATGCCTTTTCAGAACATGCAACAATTTCTCCTCTTGAACAACATCAAGGGAGGTGGAAATGATCACTGGAAACTTCTCATCATCCTCCAAATAAGCGTACTTGAGGTTTTCTGGTAAAGTCTTTAGTTCTGGAGTGGGTGCTGGCTGAACAGAAGGAACTAGAGAGGGAAGAAGAATGGGTTCCACAACCTGTACCTCAACCTGCAAGTCAGATTCATGTATACTTCTTGCAACATGGTTAGTGCATTCTGACTCTAAAGAACTTATATCCATAGGAGGTACAACACCCAAAACATCAGACATATGATCAGATTTAAATTCAGAATATAACTCAAGATTAGAATGAAGATCAATGTCAATATCAAAATCAGATTCGGATTCGGTGCATGCAAAAGAAGTATACAGATCAGAAAGAAAACAATGTTTCCTAGCATGTAAGGAATGAAAATCAGAAACATACTCATCAATAACATCATCAATGATCTCAACACGAAAAACAGAATGACACTCAGATGGATGTTTCATGGCATCCAAAATATTAAAATGGACAATAATATCACCAAATTCCATGGACAATGTACCATCATACACATTAATCTTGGTTCGGGCTGTTTTCAAAAATGGTCTGCCTAAAATGATTGGGACAGATCCATGGGAGAATCCCTCCTCCATATCAAGCACATAGAAATCAGCAGGAAAAATTAGTTCACCAACCCGAACTAAGACATCCTCAATGAAACCTGTAGGGTGGGCTACACTCCTATTTGCCAGTTGTATCACCACACCCGTAGGTTGCAGAGGTCCAAGAGATAAAGAATTAAAAATGGACAAAGGCATAACATTAATTGAAGCACCCAAATCAAGCATGGCATTCTCAAATTTATTATTGCCAATAATACAAGGTATGCAGAATGTACCTGGGTCCTTACATTTCTCAGGAATGTAAGGAACAGATTTACCTATCAAAGCAGACACATTTCTGCCCATACTGATTATCTCACTGCCCTTCATCTTCCTCTTGTGGGTGCACAGCTCCTTCAGGAATTTAGCATATCTGGAATTTGCTTGATGGCATCAAGCAGAGGTATGTTCACCTCAACTTTTCTGAAGGTCTCCAGAATCTCTCTATCGACTCTCGTCCATCTTTTTGCTTGGAATTGCTTTGGGAGGAAATGGAAGAGGGATAGGAGGCTGTTGGAGTTCAGAACCTGGGCTGGAAGAAGGTCCATCTATATGCAATTTTTGACTACCAACTAGTTGCTCAGGTGCAGGAACTGAGGCAGCGACAGATAAGGGTGGAGGTGTTGTAGTGGGTATGTCAATCTGTTTCCTTGACCTCAATGTGATGGCACTCACATTCTTAGGATTAACCACAGTCTGTGCAGGGAGCTTGTCTGAATTTTGATTTTGCAATTGATTCACAGCAGTAGCTAGTTGACCAATCTGGTTGGTTAAACTCTGAATGGAGGCATCATTTTTCTGTTGGTACTGTATGTTCATCTCAGCCATTTGTTTGACCAATTCCTCTAATGAAGGTGAAGAAGGTTGAGGAACTGGTGCTTCATTTTGCTGCCTCTGATATTGTTGTTGCATTGGTGGAGGCACATAAGGTCTGCTTGGACCAGCAGAATTCTGAAATGGTGGTGGTGGCAAAGGATTCTGCTGCTGTTGGTGTTGCTGATTGGACCATCTCAGATTTGGGTGATTCCTCCACCCTGGATTGTATCTATTGCTTGAGAGGTCAGAATTATGTTGTTGGTTCAGAGCCCTATTATTGAAAATGTTTGCTGCATAAGCTTGTGGAGCTCCAGAACCTGTAGACTCATGCAATAATTGGCAGCAATCAGTGGGATGCTCAATTGAAGTACAAATGCCACAAACCCTTGCAGGTGGTGCAGGTCTCTGATTTGCAGCAAGTTGGGAGACTAGGGTGGTGAGGGCATCAATCTTACTTTCTAGCTTCTTCTCCACTAAATCTGATGAACCCACATCATGTACACCCCTAAGGACTATGGCATCACTCCTCATGTTAAATTGCTGGGAATTGGATGCCATCTTCTCAATTAAATCTCTAGCAGCAGCAGGTGTCATGTCTCCTAAAGCTCCTCCACTAGCTGCATCTATCATACTCCTATCCATTGTGTTCATCCCCTCATAAAAGTACTGCAGCAGTAGCTGTTCTGATATTTGGTGGTGAGGGCAACTTGCACAAAGTCTCTTGAACCTCTCCCAATACTCGTATAAGCTCTCTCCCATCCGTTGCCTGATACCCGATATATCCTTCCTGATGGCAGTGGTCCTGGAATGGAACCAGAGGTAGTAAAACCTTTGGCAAGATCCTCCAAAGAGAAAGGAAAAGCCTTCAGGTATATGTGATCTTCAGGAACATTTTGTGGCTTCATGGTGGAGCAGACTATATGGAACTCCTTGAGATGCTTGTGTGGATCCTCACCTGCACGACCATGAAACTTGGGCAACAAATGGATTAGTCCAGTTTTAAGCACAAATGGTACATCCTCTTCAGGGTATTGGATACATAAATTTGCATAAGTGAAATCAGGTGCAGCCATCTCCCTGAGAGTCCTCTCACGAGGTCCAATAGGTTGATCACCCATGTTATTAGTTTGGAAATTATCAGAAGAAGGTATATTAGGTGCAGTACTCTCACTATGGCTATCTAATGGTTCAGACTCAAGAGATGAATTCCTAGAATGTCTAAATAATCTATGAAAGGTTCTATCTATCTCTGGATCAAAAGGTTGTAAAAGGTCAGGATTGCTCCTAGTCATGCACTATATTCAACAATTCATGTATTTCCCAAGAGTTAAAAAAAAAAATTCCTAAAAAAATCAGTTGTTTATCTGAAAGACAACTGGAGACCGTGAATAAGTACACCAGGTAGGTTCCCAGGAAAGAGAGGTGGGTCACTAATGGACACGCTTAAATACCAAATCTTTCCTAGCCAGAACCCTCCTAGACATGCACTCTCACACTACCAAGTTATATCCAGAGTTTCTTATGAGAATGGAAATTATAAAATTTTTTTTTTTTTTTATATATAAAGCTAAAAAAAACAAATTAGAGATGAAATTGTTTTTTTTTTTTTTTTTTTTTTTTTTAATTATTATTTATATATTTTTTTTTTAATATTTTTTTTTTATTATTTTGTTATTTTTATTTTTTTTTATTTTTTTTTTTTAACCAAAGAGAGTTTTAGAACACAGTGGGCTATCAAAATAGTTTTAAGAGAAGTAAGAATTTTAACTTAAATAGAAAATCAAATAAAATATTTAAATAACTAAAAATCAAATAAAATATCCAAATAACAGCAAATCAAATAAAATATTCAAATAACAGCAAATCAAATAGAATATTAAATAACTAACAAATCAAATAAAATATTAAAAAACTAAAAATCAAATAAAATATTTAAATAACTAAAAATCAAATAAAATATCCAAATAACTAAAAATAAAATAAAATATTAAAAACTAGCAATCAAATAAAATATTCAAATAACTAAGAATCAAATAAAATATTTAAATAACTGAAAATCAAATATTAAAAACTAACAATCAAATAAAATATTTAAATAACTAAAAATAAAATATCCAAATAACAGCAAATCAAATAAAATATTCAAATGACAACAAATCAAATAAAATATTCAAATAACTAAAAATCAAATAAAATATTTAAATAGCTAAAAATCAAATAAAATATTTAAATAAAATAAAATAAAAACAAAAAAATGAAAACAGAAACAAAATAAAAATTGAAAACCTAAACAAAAATCTTGGTCCCTGGCAACCGCGCCAAATTTGATCGATGTCGTACTTCGGTCAAATAATTAAAACAGATAAATGTAGTACTAGGAAGCTTTCCTAGGTCGTCTCCCAAAGACCACGAATTTCTATCAAAGCTTATCAATTTTTAGTAACAAAAAAAATTAAAAGGGGAGTTTTTCAAAATTAAAATATTAGATGAAACAGAACAAAAGCAGATTATAAAAATGCGGATTAAAAACAGATTAAAATGCAATTGATTTCCTGATTCTAATGCAGTGTCACTTATCCTAGATTACGAAATTAATTCAAAATTCACCAACTAAGCGAAGATAAATCCCAAATTATATTCTAATTCAAAATTAATCAACTAAGCGAAGATTAATCTCAAATTAGCTTTTACCCTTGTTCCAATATGAAATTAACCAACTAAGCGAAGATTAATCCCAAATTTTCCTTAACCCTTATTTTAACATGAAATTAACCAACTAAGCGAAGATTAACCCCAAATTATCCTTATACAATTAAGCATTGCATACATCACATAATCTCATATCTAACACAGAATTAAGCAAACTGTGATATAAGTTTCTGTTTATTAAGCATAAACAGATTATAATTCAATACTGAGATTAGAAGATGAAGAGTTAAGAGAACAAACAATATGAAATTGAAGAACAAAACCTCAAAGATCTACTTGCATTCTTCTCAGAAAATCAATACAAAGATTTAGCTATCCATAGAAAGTTGAAAACGCAATAGAAGAAACATAATTAAAATTGAAACAAGAATTTAAAAATAATGACAGAAAAGTAACAAACTTGAATGTAAATTGCAGAAGATGAAAGACGGAAGTGTGGTGGCTGCCTAGTCCTTGTGTGATTGTGTTTTTTTTCGTGTGTTGTGCCTCTCTTATATAAATAACCCTAACCCTAATCTTAATCGAGGTTTTGGGCTCAACTAGTCCATGAAACACATCATAAATTGGCTTCAGTGCAGGTCCATGAACTTCAAACACGTGCAGTATTTTCAATACTTATCCAAATTAAGCGATTTTGGTCTCCAACGAAAGCCTCTTGAGTTAGCTTTAAAACGCCACCGTTTCTACTATTTTCGGAGCTTTAATGAATTTATGAGACTTAAATTACTGAAGCATGTCCATTGGGCCGGCCTGGTGCGCTTGACCCGTTTTGGATAATTTATGTAAAATCCAATTTAGCTCCGAATTGAATGATTTTGGATCCTGTGGAAAGCTCAATGTGTCTAGTTTATAATTATTTTAGAATCATGTTATTTGGAGATCTGTAGAAAAAATGATAAATAAAACAATAAACTAATGTCAGTACCCGTATAAAATAAAATATGACATTTGGCCCAACTTTTCAAGTCCAAAATTACTTTAAACTGTCCTAAAATTAATAATGAGTAAAACTTAGATCAAATAGATTAAAATCTAAATTATTATCCCAATGAAGTCCAATCAATGAAAATGCACTAATAATAGACAATTAAACACAATGCACCAATTAAGATAAGTATATAAAGATAAGAAAATGCGGGAAAATAATGACTCATCAGGTATGACATTAATAACTATTGTTTCTACTCAAAAATAGAAGATGATAAAGGTAGAGTACAAAATAGTGGGGTCACAATTCAAGCTGAATCTATGCATTTTTCTAGTTCTAAAGACAAAAATCCTATCACAGCTTCTATGAGTTATTTTGGGGTCATACAAGAGATATGGGAAATTGATTATGTTACTTTTAGGGTGCCTGTCTTCAAGTGTAAATGGGTTGAAGGGAATACGGGTGTGCGAACAGATGACCTAGGATTTACTTTGGTTGATTTGAGTAAAGTTGGGTATAAGGATGAACCTTTTATTTTGGCATATCAAGCGAGACAAATATTTTATGTCAAGGATCCATGTAATGAGAGATGGTCAATTGTCCTAGAAGGAAGAAACATGCACGGAATTCATGAAGATGAGTCTCTAGATATACATGAAACACCTTCATTTTCAAGTAGACCATTTGATGACATAGTTGACAATGAAGTTGATGACATACATGCAATTCGAAGTGATCATGATGAAGGGATATGGGAAAACATACCAACATAATAGGTGTTTATCTTTTTCTAGTTCTTTTTATTCAAACTTATAAAGTATGTTGACTTAATATTGTTTTGTTTTTCAGGATATGTCGGATTCCACAGCTGGTACTGGTAGTGGTAGTGGCAGTGGCAGGAGCGGAAGTGGTGATAAAGGTAGATCTGTCACTCGGTTAAAGGGGTTGACAGCAAGGAGGGTAGCTAGAGAGAAAACTCAAGTTGAAGTTGATCCACGTTCTGGTAAGGCATCTGGCCCAAATGCTGCTAAGTTTAAGAGCTATTTGGGACTACTAGCTCGACACCATGTTCCGATTACTACTCCATCTTGGGATGATGTTGAGGAAACCGAGAAGAACCTCATGTGGCAGGATGTTCGGGTATTTCTATATTTGTTGAATACTTTATATATCATTATTAATTGAATTTAACATTTATTGGTCATTTCACAGACAAAATTTTGATGTTCCTAACACCGAGGTGATGAGGAGGAAGATTTTATCCTCCATTGCCATTAGATGGAGGGACTTTAAGACTTTCTTGACACTGGAGTATGTATTTGGAAAGTTTCGAGATGAATCTCCCGTGTAAAGTATCAAATTAGTGAGGAGGATTGGTTACAGCTTTGTGCCAGCTCGAATGGACCCCTCTTGGCAGGATAAAAGACAAGCTGCCCAACAACGTCGGAGGTTGAATGACGCACCCCATGTATTGTCACGAGGAGGGTATGCATTATTGGAGCAACGTCTCATGAAATCCGGAGAAGAGTCGGCAGGAGTTGATTCTACCGACCTTGCATCTCCACTCCTCGCTATCAAATGTGGAAGGCAGCCCGGACAAAATTCGATGGACAAATGACTTCGAGTCCGCACGAATCATTGCTCGAGAAAATCGTAAGTTATAATGTCAATTTGAATTGATTCTAATTTGAAAGTTAGTGTATGACTTAATTATTGTTAATGTATTGTAGGATGATTTAGTTGAGCGGATCAGCCAAGGATCATTTATTCCTCATGGTCGACAAAATATATTGGCGACGACCATAGGAAAACCAGATTACTCAGGACGTGTGCGTGGTGCTGGTGGAACACTGGGGCCTTCGTGATTACTTTGGTCCAACATCACGAAGGACCACTCGCCGACTCTTGCGACCAGGAGGCCTTGCATAAAATGGAGATGCAGTTTGAAGAAAAGTTAAATCAAATAAGGCGGTTCTTGCGAGCAAGAGTTTGATGAGAAAATTGAATCTCTCGCCCACTCTCGAGCAATGAGACTCAAGGAACACCTCAAACAATTGAACATGATATTGTTCGAGTCAGCACTAAAGGGAGTTGTGCTCGCTACTACCGTTGATCCTTCAGGAGAATATACTCGGATCGATGCATCACACCAGTGTGAGTTATATGTTGAAGATGACCCCCGCGTCTAGTGGTCGTTGGTCGAGTTTTTGAGGGTGGCTTAACCATCCATGGTGTCCCTCTACAGCCAGACTGGACACGAGTAGTAGTTGATGAAGTTCATGATGCTAATGCTTCAGTTCCTTTTCCTAATGAAGAGATTCAATTAGTGGGGCAGGCAAGCGGGACATTCTTGGCTTGGCCAAGACGTTTGGTTATGCCACTATCAGCACAGACCAAGGTAATATATATATATATATATATATATATACATATTGTCTATTTACTCTTTTCTAGTATTATAATTATATAAATGTTTAATTAATTGTTATCATTTGTTTAGGAGGACTTGCGTCGTGCAAAGCATAAAAAACAACCTATTATTGATGAGGATCTGACAGAATGTGATGATGATCCCATCTCTATGTTGTTAGCCGTATTACCACGGTTGAGGAAGAGACCTGTCGAGATACAATGGGATGTTAGAGTGTTTGGAATTGACAATTCCAGGTGTTCGTTGTACATTTCCTTGCCCGATGCTTTAGAAATTGCTTGGGGAAATTGCATGTTAAACATTTCCATCATATAATTGTGGGCAATGTAAGTCATTTTCATTTATGTTTCTAAGATTATAATAATTATATTCAACTTATAATTAATTGTTTTAGGTACCTTGACAATTTGAGTGTGGAACAAGAAAAATCCGAAGTGTACGGATTTATTGAGCCTCAATCCATCCAAAAATCTGGAAATACAAAGGTTGGAATCCAACAATATATGCAAACATGGATGAGTGACTCAAGAAGACATATATATTTGGCTCCATACATTGAAGGGTTAGTATTTTAATTTGTATTTTAATTTGTATTTTAATTTATATTTTTGTAACTAATTTTTATGTCATACAATGTAGGTCCCATTGGCAGTTAATTGTAATCATGCCCCGGATTACACTCGTGGTGTGGTTTTGTTCATTACATCGGAAACCGAGTCAAGAAATGAAAAGCTTATTACAAGGGTAACTTTATCTTTTATTCATTAATTATGTTTTTAAATTGTGAATACATATTGAATAATATATGACTTTTTTTCACTTAGAATCGTGTTCCGGAACTAATGTTCTAAGTGGAAAACCTAGAACAAACACTTTGCAGTTCATTTATCCTACGGTTAGAAACTTATTTATATAAGTGAATACCATAATTATTGTTTGTATTTCAATTTTGAAAATAATATTATGTTTTTTTCATCATTTCAGTGTAATAAGCAAACTGACTCGTTTGAATGTGGTTATTATGTAATGTATTGGATGAGAGCCATAGTTTGTGCGGGTTTAATTGATTCTTGGACTGGAGGTAATTACTTTTAACATTAGTTAAGTTTATTTAACTTTATTCATGTTGCATGCTTACAAGAGTCAAATTCATGTTTCGGGTATTTCAAGATCCATCTCCATTACGAGAATGCGAGATTACGTAA
Organism: Sphenostylis stenocarpa; assembly: GCA_963425845.1. Taxonomy (NCBI): domain Eukaryota; kingdom Viridiplantae; phylum Streptophyta; class Magnoliopsida; order Fabales; family Fabaceae; genus Sphenostylis; species Sphenostylis stenocarpa. The sequence continues at coordinate 74,389,764 of OY731403.1, forward strand.
ATTAGAGAACAATGGGCAAAATTTTTTGTTCAACAATTCTAGTACATTATTTTTTAAGTTCTTGTTCATATTATATTGTGTGTATTATGTAGTTTAGTTTAGTTTGTATAGGTAGCTTAGTTTGTATAGGTAGCTTAGTTTGTAATAGATTTTTTAGTTTGTATGTTTGTATTATATTGTTTTATTATGTAGTTTGAATTATATAATATTATATTTTTAATTTACTAGCTAAAGAAAACTGAACCTCCGGACTGTCTGGATTACTATTTGCGGGTTTTAGTTGTAAAACAGAATAAATAAACCCAATTTAAAAAAAAGCAGTAAATTTACGTCGCATATTGGTATATGCGACGTAAATTTACGTCGCATATACCATATACGACGTAAATTTTCTGTTTTTTTTTTTTTAAATTGAAAAGGTTTTTACGTCTGTTTATTGTAAATCTACGTCGGATCTTGATAACTGACGTAAATCTACGTCGGGCAAAAGGGTCCGACGTAAATTTACGTCTCCCGCTTTAACGTCGGACTTAAATATGACGTAAAAAGCCCTAAATACCTGACGTAAAAGCCCCTTTTTGCACTAGTGTAAAAAGAAAGCCTACATAGCTTGGGATGATAGTGATTCGAGTTTGGAGTCAAGTGATTCAGATGTTGAAGCAAACCTTTGCTTGATGGAAAATGACGAAATTCTTCCGATCTGTGAGGTAAGTGATTCCGACTGTTCTTCAAGTAATGATGAAAATGACTATGATGTTTTACAAAATGCATATCAAGAACTATTTCCTACTTTTAAAGATTTGGAAATTGAATATAAATCTTTGAAAAAGAATTTGAATAAATCAGAAAAAGAAGTAGAATCTTTAAAATAAAAAATAGTATCTTTAGAAGAAAAAGAAGATGAACAAAGTGCATGTGCATCATGTAAGAGATATGAATATGATATTGACATACTTGGACACTTACTTGAAAAAGCAAAGAAGGAATTAAGTAATTGTAGCAAGGATGAAGTTATTGTACAAACTCAAGTAAATTGTCATGTTCCATTGAAAAAGCCTAAAAGTAAAAGAACCTGTAGGGTATGGAATGTGAAAGGAACTAAACCTCCACAAAATATAAGTAAATCCTTTTCAAAAGGTAAATCATCAAATGCATGTTTTTATTGCATGAAACATGGGCATACATCAAATAAGTGTAAAATTAAGCATTTTGGTGTTCCAAAGAAAATATATTTGGATCCCTATTGTTAAATAATGTGATTATTTCTAACCCCAAGGACCCAAAAGTTATATGGGGACCTAAGTTTATTATTCCCTTATTTTGTAGGAAACTTCCAAATCCAAGAAGTCTATGTGGTATCTTGACAGTGGGTGTTCAAGACACATGACTAGAGATAAAAAGAAGTTTGTGAGTTTCAAAGCAAAGGAACAAGGATATTGACCTATGGGGACAACAACAAAGGAAGAATCCTTGGAACCGAAAATATTGGTGGTGCAAATACTTTGCAGATAAAGGATGTGCTCCTTGTTGATGGGCTAAAGCACAATCTTCTAAGTATAAGCCAACTTTGTGATAAAGGATTTAAGGTAATTTTTGAAAGTAAGTTTTGCACCATACATCCAAAGGATTATGAAGAAATAACGTTAAAAGGAATTAGGCATAACAATATTTATTTGATTGACTTGGATTGTGCATCTAATGTTGATATAACATGCTTAGTTGCTAAGGAAGAAAATCCATGTTTATGGCATAAGAGAGTGGCTCATATAAATATGCATCAACTAAGAAAATTAATTTCTAGAGACTTAGTTGTTGGTTTGCCTAAGTTAAAATTTGAAAAAGATAAATTATGTGATGAAAGGTAAACAAGTAAAATCATCTTTTAAAACTAAGAATATAATTTCCACATCAAAGCGTCTAGAACTTTTTAGATTTATTTGGACCATCTAGAATCAAAATTTTTGGTGGAAATTATTATGCTCTTGTAATTGTTGATGATTACTCTAGATTTACTTGGACATTTTTCTTATCTTTGAAAAGTGAAGCTTTTAAAGCATTTAGAAAGTTTGCCAAGCAAATTCAAAATGAAAAGGATTTAAGAATTAAAGTGTTAAGAAGTGATCATGGTGGAGAATTTCAAAATGAATCTTTTGAAAAGTTTTGTGAAGAAAATGGTATTTTGCATAATTTCTCAGCACCTAGAACTCCCCAACAAAATGATGTAGTAGAAAGGAAAAATAGATCACTAGAGGAACTTGCTAGAACCATGTTAAATGAATCAAATGTTTCTAAATATTTTTGGGCAGATGTTGTAAGTACTGCATGATATGTGTTAAATAGAATGCTCATTAGGCCCATCATAAAATCAACTCCTTATGAATTGCTAAATGGAAGAAAGCCTAATGTATCTCATTTAAAAATATTTGGTTGTAAATGCTTTGTATTAAATAATGGTAAAGATAACTTAGGAAAATTTGATTCAAAAGTCGGTGAGACTATCTTCTTAGGTTATTCACTTACTAGCAAAGCTTATAGGGTATTTAATAAAATAACTATGAATGTTGAAGAATCTGTGCATGTTACATTTGATGAAGTTGTAGACCTTGAGGAAAATTCTCTTGAGTCAAGAAAAGACTTTGTAGGAAATGATGAATATGATGATGAGTAATATGAAGAATACTTAAGGGAAGCAGGTGAACAAAAGTATTTGAATGAACCATCTCATTCAAATGAGTTAGCTAAAGAATGGAAATCACCAAGGGGACATTCTATTGACAATGTAATTGGTGATATCTCAAAAGGAGTAAGAACTAGAAATATGACCAATTTCTATATGTTTGTAGCTTTTGTTTCGTAGATTAAACCCAAAAATGTTGAGGAAGCACTCAAAGATGATCAATGGTGTGTTGCAATGCAAGAAAAACTAAATCAATTTGAGAGAAATCAAGTTTGGGAATTAATTCCAAGAGATGAATCTCATCAAGTAATTGGAACAAAATGGGTATTTAGAAACAAACTTGATGAAGATGGAAATATAACAAAGAATAAAGCCATACTTGTGGCAAAAGAATACTGTCAAGAGGAAGGTATTGATTATGATGAAACTTATGCTCCTATTGCCAGATTAGAGGCTATTCGCCTACTTCTTGCTTATGCTTCAATAATGAAATCCAAATTGTATCAAATGGATGTCAAAAGTGCTTTTCTAAATGGTTTTATTAAAGAAGATGTTTATGTAGAACAACCTCCAGGATTTGAAGATTTTAAATATCCTGATCATGTCTTTAAATTAAAGAAAGTTATTTATGGATTAAAACAAACTCCAAGATCATGGTATGAAAGACTAAGCAATTTTCTAATATCAAATGATTTTTCAAGAGGATAAATTGATTCTACCTTGTTTATTAAAAGAGTAAGAGAACATATTTTGTTAGTCCAAGTATATGTTGATGATATTATCTTTGGATCAACTGATAACTCTTAATGTGAAGGATTTGCTAGTATTATGTAGAATGAATTTGAAATGTCCATGATGGGAGAATTAACCTTCTTCCTTGGACTTCAAATTAAGCAATTAAAAGATGACACTTTTGTGTCACAAACCAAATACTACAAAGAAGTTCTTAAGAAGTTTGGAATGGACACTGCAAAAGATACACACCAATGGGAACGTCCTGTTATCTTGATAAGGACGAATCAGGTTTGGAAATTAATCAATCAATGTATAGAGGTATGATAGGTTCTCTATTATTCTTAACTGCAAGTAGACCTGATATTATGCATTTTGTTTGTGTGTGTGCTAGATTTCAAGCATGTCCAAAAGAATCCCATTTAACTGCAGTAAAACGAATTTTAAAATATCTAAAAGGAAATACAGGATTTGGATTATGGTATCCATCTGAAGCTTCTCCTAGCTTATTAGGTTATTCTTATGCTGATTATGGAGGATATAAAATAGATAGAAAAAGCACTAGTGGAACATGTAATCTATTAGGATCATCCTTAGTATCTTGGCAATCTAAGAAACAAGCTTGTGTTGCATTATCCACAATTAAGGCTGAATATATTGCAGCTAGAAATTGTTGTGCTCAAATTCTTTGGATGAAGTAACAACTAGAAGATTATAATATTTTTCTAAATAACATTCCTTTGATGTGAGATAATTCAAGTGCAATTAACCTTACCAAGAATCCTGTTATGCACTCTAGAACTAAGCATATAGAAATTAAACATTATTTCTTAAGAGATCATGTTAGTAAGGGTAATTGTAAAATTGAATATGTTGATACAAAGGATCAATTAGCAGATCTTTTTACGAAACCTCTTCCTGAGGAAAGATTTTATGAGCGTAGAGGAGATCTAGGGATATTAAAAATATCTTAACTTGAAAAATCCATTTTAAATGATTTCATATTGTAATAATCGATTATCCAAGGCAATAATCGATTATTGGTGATTAAATGTGTGATACATGAACATTCCCTCTGGGATAATCGATTATTTCAGCTGATAATCGATTATTTGTAATTTAGCGGATGAATCCTGTAAAATCTCTTTGTGATAATTTATTATCTCAGGTGATAATTGATTATCCATGCATAATCTGGGCATGGATGAAGAAATAATCGATTATTTGAGCAAATAATTGATTATCCTGCTTCGTTGGAGACAAAATAGCTGTTGGCAATGACTCTTTTTGCCTTAATTCTTGTGAAACTAGTCGTTTATAGCCATTGGAGGTATTTCCTATATATTGGAGGACTCAAAATTGAATCTAAACACTTCCAAGCTTCTCTTCAAGAGTTTTGCATAGATTCAAAACTTATTCTTATCTTTTTGTCTCTCTCAAAGCTTTTGTTTCTCTCCAAATTTCTAATCTTTCACTTTTCCTACTTTCTATTCACTCTAAATGGCTTCATCTTCCCGGAGAAAGATCCTGATAAGGAGAAGATCTACTCTTGCTTCTCAACCTCGCCCAAACTCAATTGAAGGGTGGATTTTAGATGAAGAAGGGAGGCAAGAGTATCTAAATTTCTAGAAAGAAAGGGGTATTATTACTCCTAAATACCTCATTGGAGATCAATTCATAGACAGGGGATTCTAATTTCCAAATCTTCTTGAGCAACAAGGAGTTCTTCCTTTTATTGAAATGTAGGGTACGTATTATCCAGATTTAGTTTGGGTATTCTATTCTCGTTTCAAGTATAGAGATCATATTGCTACTTCCTGAGTCAAGGGTGTAACCATCATCCTTGATGATGACATATGGGAGAACGTAGCTCACTTTCTCATTCGAGATGATGTTGTTAATGTTCTAGTGGATCTGGACGAATTCAACAGGATTCTGGCATATCGCTCATTCCCCCACAATCCTGCCATGGAGATTGGCATACAACTTCCTGCTGGTCCTCTAAAGAAAGAGGAATGTCTGCTACTTCATCTTATTGTGTGGATCTTATGTCCCCGGGCCACAAATCATGTTCAGTGTTCTACTTCATATCTTCGTTGTTGAAACATACAAGGATATGAATGTTGAACATATATGAATATGAAGCTTGTTGATTTTGATGATGATTCAAGAACAAAGGACTTAAAGAGTTGAAGACTTGAAATATTATGTAATAACTCTGTTTTGATGATTTTGAGTCTGTAATATTAGAGTCTAAGATAGCCAACACATAGTCTACTCTTTAAAAGCTTCAAAAACTCATTTTTATCAAAAACATACTGGATTAATCGATTAAATGGCAAGATAATCGATTATTACAGAGAGAAAAACCATTTTTAGTATCTGCTCTCTGGAATAATCAATTAAAGCCCTTGTTAATCGATTAACAAGGTTTTAATCGATTAATTACTCAATTAATCAATTAAACTGCGTGGTTTTGGGTTCTAGGTGAAGTTGGCTCTGTAATAATTGATTAACACTCAAGATAATCAATTATTTCAGTCAGATATGTGTTTTGAATTTCAAAATTGGACCAAGTTTCAAAAACCCTATTCCCAATTCACCAGGTTTTGAAAATCCCCAATTCCCAAACCCTAATCCGTCTACTTAAGGTTCTCTAAGGCTCTCTGCAAATTGAACAACCATTTTCAAAACAAAAGTTGAGAGTTGTGACTGCCAGAGAACTGTTTGTTGGAGGAAAAAGGGGCTTTTGGAACCTAGTGTGGGCTAGAAGCGATAAGAATCACTAAGTGGTTTTTCTTGGTGGATTGTGTGTTGTGCCGTCTCTAGGGAAAGTTGTTCTTCATCTCTTGTGTGACTCAAGACAGGTGTATTCTTTACCTTATCTTCTTATTTGTAATCTGATTGTATAATCATGATTATAGTGACAGCATTAATCCTCTGTTTGAGTGATTAGCAACTGGACGTAGGGTCTTTTGATCTGAACCAGTATAAATAATCTGTGTAAGACTCTATCCTTGCTCTATTTACTTTACACAACAATTTAATCGGTGAATTTTGGGAAAATTTTTAAAACCCTAATTTTTGTTAAGAAACCAATTCACCCCCCTCTTGGTTTTTGTTCGGAAACGCAAACATTCCACTACGCGATTCTAACAAGTGGTATCAGAGCTTGCTTTGATAGTCATTCAATTTTTCAAAAATGGCCGGACAAAATCAAACGTTTGCCGAGGGTTCTTCTATCAATAGACCCCCACTTTTTGCAGGGCAAAATGATCCTTTCTGGAAAGTTAGAATGCAAATATTTTTAGAGTCTGTTGATATAGGTGTTTGGGACACAATTTTAAACGGTCCCTATATTCCTAAAATTTCTGAAAAACGGAGTAGATGTTCCAAAACCATTTTCTAGATGGACGACGGAGGAAAATAGAAAATACCAATATGATGTTAGGGCTAGAAATATAATTTTATCTGCGTTAACCCTTGATGAGTTTTACAGGATCTCCGTTTGTAAGAGTGCTCAAGAGATGTGGGAAATGTTAAGAGTGACCCACGAAGGTACCGATGACGTTAAGAGAGCACGGAAAAATTCATTGATCCAAGAATATGAGATGTTCTAGATGCAACAAGGAGAAATGATCTTTGACGTTCAAAAGCGTTTCACACACATTGTGAACCATCTCACCGGGTTAGGTAAAATTTTGTATGTTGATGAATTAAACGTAAAAATTTTGAAATCTTTGGATAAGAAATGGCAACCTAAGGTGACGGCCATCACGGAGTCACAAAACCTTGCCACAATGTCTATGGCGGTGCTCTTTGGAAAATTGAGAGAGTATGAGCTTGAACTAGGAAGGTTAAATGATGAAGAAGTTCAACACCAAAAGAGGAACCTAGCCTTCAAAACTGAAATTTCCAAAAGTAAGAGTAAAAAGGAAGAAGAAGACTTGGAGAATGAAGAAGAAGAATTGAGTCTTATGATAAAGAAATTTACCAAATTTATGAAAGCCAAAGGGAAGCAACCCTTCAAAGGTAAGGGAAAGGTAAGAGAAAATACTTCCTTAAATTTCAAAGGCTATGGTTGTGGTGAAACAGGACATGTAAAAACTGAATGTCCAAACAAGAAAAATGAAGATAACAAAGGCAAGAAATTCTTCAAGAAGAAAGCCTACATCGCTTGGGACAATAGTGATTCGAGTTCGGAGTCAAGTGATTCAGAAATAGAAGCTAACATTTTCTTGATGGCAAAAGATAATATATCTTCCGACTTTGAGGTTAGTGATTCCAACTCATCCTCAAGTGATGATCAAAATAAATTTGATGAATTACAAAATGCATATGAAGAATTGTTTAATGCTTTTAAGGACTTGAAAAATGAATACAAATTTGTGAAAAAGTGTTTGAATAAATCAGAAAAAGAGGTGGAGTCCTTAAAAACGAAAATTGTATGTTTAGAAGGAAAAGATAATAAGAATATAGCATGTGCATCATGTGAAGAGTATGAATATGATATTGATATACTTAACCATTTGCTTGATAAAGCAAATGAATGGTTTGAAAATTATTGTGAGGAGAATGGAATTTTGCATAATTTTTCTGCACCTAGGACTCCCCAACAAAATGGTGTAGTAGAAAGGAAAAATAGGTCACTAGAGGAACTTGCTAGAACAATGTTAAATGAATCAGTTCCTAAATATTTTTGGGGTGACGCTGTAAGTACTGCATGTTATGTTTTGAATAGGATTCTTATTAGGCCAATTATAAAATCAACTCCTTATGAACTATTAAATGGTAGAAAGCCTAATGTTGCTCATTTGAAAATATTTGGATGTAAATGTTTTGTTTTGAATAATGGAAAAGATAACTTAGGAAAGTTGGACTCAAAAGCCGATGAGGGCATTTTCTTAGGTTATTCACTAACTAGCAAAGCATATAGAGTGTTCAATAGAAGAACTTTAAATGTTGAAGAATCTGTACATATCACTTTTGATGAAATTGTGGACCTTTGGGGAAATCCTCTTGAGTCAAATAAAGAACTTGTAGGTGATGATGAGTACATAAGAGAGGCTCTTGAAGAATTGTATTTGAATGAGAATGAGCCTTCTCAACCAACTGAATTAGTAAAAGAATGGCAATCACCAAGAGAACTTTCAATGGACAATATTATTGGTGATATCTCAAAAGGGGTAAGAACTAGAAATATGACCAATTTCTATATGTCTATAGCTTTTGTTTCACAGATAGAACCCAAAAGTGTAGAAGAAGCTCTTAAAGATGACCAATAGTGCATAGCAATGCAAGAAAAACTTAATCAATTTGAAAGAAATCAAGTCTGGGAATTAATTCCAAGAGAAGAATCACATCAAGTAATTGGAACAAAATGGGTATTTAGAAACAAACTTGATGAAGATGGAAATATAACAAAGAATAAAGCTAGACTTGTTGCCAAAGGTTACTGTCAAGAGGAAGGTATTGATTATGACGAAAATTATGCTCCTGTTGCCAGGTTAGAGGCTATACGCCTACTTCTTGCTTATGCATCATTGATGAAATTTAAATTATATCAAATGGATGTTAAAAGTGCATTTTTGAATGGGTTTATCAAAGAAGAAGTATATGTGGAACAACCCCCTAGATTTGAAGATTTTAATTGTCCCAATCATATTTTTAAATTGAAGAAAGCATTATATGGTTTGAAACAAGCTCCTAGGTCTTGGTATGAAAGATTAAGTAGTTTCTAACTTCAAATGATTTTTCTAGAGGAAAAATTGATTCAACTTTGTTTATTAAGAAAGTAAAAGAACATATCTTATTAGTTCAAGTATATGTTGATGATATAATTTTTGGATCAACTGATAATTCCTTGTGTAGAATTTGCTAAGATAATGCAGGAAGAATTTCAAATGTCACTGATGGGAGAATTAACGTTCTTCCTTGGACTTGAAATCAAACAACTTAAAGATGGCATTTTTGTCTCTCAAACCAAATACTGCAAAGAGATTCTCAAGAAATTTGGAATGGACACTTCAAAGGAAGCTAACACACCCATGGGAACTTCATGCTATTTAGATAAGGATGAATCAGGTTTGGAAATTAATCAATTTATGTATAGAGGTATGATAGGTTCACTGTTATACTTGACTGCAAGTAGACCTGATATTATGCATTATGTTTGTGTGTGTGCTAGATTTCAAGCATGTCCAAAAGAATCTCATTTAACTGCAAGAAAAAGAATTTTAAAATATTTAAAAGGAACTACAAGTTTTTGTTTATGGTATCCATCTGAAGCTTCTCCTAGTTTAATAGGTTATTCTGATGCTGATTATGGTGGGTGTAAAATAGATAGAAAGAGTGCTAGTGGAACATGTCATTTGTTAGGATCATCATTAGTGTCTTGGCATTTTAAGAAACAAGCATGTGTTGCTTTATCCACTACTGAAGTTGAATATATTGCAGCTGGTAATTGTTGTGCTCAAATTTTATGGATGAAACAACAATTAGAAGACTGTAGTATATTTCTAAGTGATATTCCATTGATGTGTGATAATACAAGTGCAATAAATCTTACTAAGAATCCAGTAATATACTCTAGAACTAAGCATGTAGAGATTAGACATAATTTCTTAAGAGATCATATTAGTAAAGGAAATTGTAAAATTGAATATGTTGATACAAACCATCAATTAGCAGATATTTTTAATAAACCTCTTCCCAAAGATAGATTCTATGATCTTAGAAGAGACTTAGGAATATTAGAAATAGCTTAAATTCTGCTTAATTAATCAGTTTTTGCATGATTGTAATGTTATAATCGATTATGTAGGGTAGTAATAAATTATCATGTGTCTAAACCTCAAAAATTTGATAATCTCTCTGGAATAATCAATTATCTACACCTAAATGTACAAAATCTGAAGTTTCTCTCTACAATAATCGATTATTTCAACCAATAATCGATTAATTACTCATTTAATCGATTAACAACATCAGTTAATTGATTGAATGGTTCTGTTGATGGTTTAATCGATTATTTCAAGCTTTAATCGATTAAAATGGGTAGTTTTCATGAACTAGCCATTTCAAACGGCTCTTTTGGCACTCCTTCACCCTAATGTGACCGTTATACATGTTTTCTATATATAAGAAGCCTTCATTTCACTTCTCCACACCTCAAATTCTTGAATCCAAGCATTCTAGCATCATTCAAGCCTTATTGCTTTCTCCTAACCTCACTTGCCTTCAAAACTCTCTTGTTTTTCTTCTAATCCTAAATGGCTTCCTCTTCTCGTGCTAAGATCCCCACAAGAAGAAGATCTACTCCTGCCTCTCATCCCCGTCCAAATTCTGTTGAAGGATGGATCTTAGATGATGAGGGTAGACAAGAGTTTCTCACCTTCTGGAAGGAAAGAGCTATCATTACTCCAAAACTCATTATTGGTGATCAATTCATCAATAGGGGATTTAATTTTCTGAATCTTCTTGAAATTCAAGGTGTCCTCCCATTTATCCAAATGTAAGGTACATACTACCTTAATTTAGTTAGGGTATTTTATTCTCGTTTCAAATTTAGAGATCAAGTAGCCACTTCTCGTGTCAAGGGTGTAACTATCATTCTTGATGACGATATATGGGAAAATGTTGCCCATTTTAATGTAAGAGATGATGATATTAATATTTTTGCGGAGTTAGACAATTTTGACAGAATTATGGCTTACCGTTCTTTTCTCCGCAACCCCTCCATGGAGATTGGGCATCTTCTTCTGGCCGGCCCATTAAAGAAGGAGGAATGCTTGCTATTGCATCAATTTGTCTAGATTTTATGTCCCCGGGCAACCAACCATGCCCAATGCTCATCCATAGATCTTTGCATTATTCATGCAATCATGAATAATGAGCCAATCGATTGGGGCAGCCTTGTCACAATGACCATGCTGAAAGCTAAGCGTCATCCTACTTTTAAAATTCCCTATGCTCTTCTTATCTCTCGCATTTTAGAGTACAAAGGAGTGAATGTTGAAGGAGAGCAAACGGTAAGAACAACAAATTCAAACTGAATGCTTGATAGCATGCTAACTCAACTTCAAATGGTGCGTGTCAATAACATTTATGTTAACAAAGACGACGTTCCCAACATGGCTGAAAATGATGAAGATTTTATGAAGAGATGTCTCCTGCTGCTGAGTTTCCCTCTGAACATATTCATAATGCTGGAACATCTTCTGCCCCTCCTACATCCCGACAATCAATGGAAGATATGCTCTTTGATATGAATCAAAGAATGCAAGAATTCTTCACAATCTCTCAAGAACGGTAGGAGGAAATCATTTGTCGTATCTCAGATGTAGTTGATAGGTTATGTAACTTAAAGGATAAGTTTGATGCTCAGTTCAATAGCGATGCGAGTGAAGAGTTTTAATCTCTTCCACCTATCTCTTTGTTTATAATAAATTTAATTTATGAAATAAAATTAGTATTTTTGCTTTGTTTGAGGGGGAGTTTATTTTCTAAATTATGCATTTATTAAGGGGGAGCTTTCATTTTTTTTATCATAATCAAAATAGGGGGAGAAATTATTTAAAGCCTCTTATGTTTATTAAATTTAAATGTTGTCTGGTATGTTTAATATTTTTGTTTAGCTGTGACAGACAAAACAGGTTATTACAAGAGCTTTAAAGGAAATTTTGATCATCATCAAAAAGGGGGAGATTGTTGAAACATACAAGGATATGAATGTTGAACATATATGACTATGAAGCTTGTTGATTTTGATGATGATTCAAGAACAAAGGACTTAAAGAGTTGAAGACTTGAAATATTATGCAATAACTCTGTTTTGATGATTTTGAGTCTGTAATATTAGAGTCTACGATAGTTAGCACATAGTCTACTCTTTAAAAGCTTCAAAAACTCATTTTTATAAAAACCATACTGGATTAATCGATTAAATGGCAAGATAATCGATTATTACAGAGAGAAAAACCATTTTCAATATCTGCTCTCTGGAATAATCGATTAAAGCCCCTGTTAATCGATTAACAGGGCTATTAATCGATTAATTACTCAGTTAATCGATTAAACTGCGTGGTTTTGGGTTCCAGGTGAATTTGGCTATGTAATAATCGATTATTTCAGTCAATATGTGTTTTGAATTACAAAATTGCACCAAGTTTCGAAAACCCTATTCCCAATTCACCAGGTTTCGAAAATCCCCAATTCCCAAACCCTAATTCGTCTACTTAAGGTTCTCTAAAAATTGAACAACCTTTTTCAAAACAAAAGTTGAGAGCTGTGACTGCCAGAGAACTATTTGTTGGAGGAAAAAGGGGCTTTTGGAACCTAGTGTGGGCTAGAAGCGATAAGAATCACTAAGTGGATTTTCTTGGTGGATTGTGTGTTGTGCCGTCTCTAGGGAAAGTTGTTCTTCATCTCTTGTGTGACTCAAGAGAGGTGTATTCTTTACCTTATCTTCTTATTTGTAATCTGATTGTATAACCGTGATTATAGTGACAACGTTAATCCTTTGTTTCAGTGATTAGCAACTGGACGTAGGGTCTTTTGATCCGAACCAGTATAAATCATCTGTGTAAGACTCTATCCTTGCTCTATTTACTTTATACAACAATTTAATCGGTGAATTTTGGGAAAATTTTTAAAACCCTAATTTTTGTTAAGAAATCAATTCACCCCCTCTTGGTTTTTGTCCAGAAAGGCAAACATTCCGCTGTGCGATTCTAACATTCGTATTATTCATGCAATCATGAACAATGATCCAATTCATTGGCCTAGTCTTGTTACGTTAACAATGCTCAAGGCCAAGCGACATCTTACCTTTCAAATTCCTTATGCTCTTTTAATCTCTCGCATTCTAGAATATAAGGGTATTAATCTTGAAGGTGAGAAAAGATCCCATATGGTCAACTCAAATCGAATGCTTGAAAATACACTCACTCAGCTACAAATGGTTATATTAATGGAATTTATGTCCATAAAGATTATGCTCCCCATATGACTGAGGTCGCTACAAATTCTGATGATGAAGAGATGCTTACTATTGATATTCCTATCGCTGGAACTTCATCTGACACTCATACTGAACCTCGCTCTTCCATTAAGGACATGATCTTCAGTATGAATCAAAGAATGCAAGTTTTCTTCCCTATCTCTGCTGAACGTCATCATGAAATTTTAAATCATATTTCTGGTGTAGATGAGCGTTATCAAATTTAGAAGGGAGATTTGATGCCCAATTTAATAGTGATGAGAGTGAAGAATTCTAAATTCTTGTAAATTTTTGGGTGTGTCTGTTCTTTCTATAATATATATTTACTTGTCTTCAATAATAATCTTTGTTTCCATATATTCAGGGGGAGTTAATTATTTTTCTGCATATCTTTAGGGGGAGCTTCTATTCTTTTTTATTATGAAAAAATAGGGGGATAAAAATTTTAAAGCTGGTATGTTTTAATATTTTTTCTATGATAGTTGTGTCAGAAAATAGGTTACTACAAAGAGACTTTAAAACAGATTTTTATCATCATAAAAAAGGGAGAGATTGTTGAATATACAAGAGTATGATTGATGAGCCATTATTTTCTCACATTTTCTTATCTTTCTGTACTTATCTTAATTGGTGCATTGTGCTTAATTGTCTATTATTAGTGCATTTTCATTGATTGGGCTTCATTGGGCAATTATTCCAAAATTTTGCTTAATTTAGCATTAATTGGTCTAATTTTCATTTCTAATTACTTTTAGGTATTTTTGGTGAAGTAATTTAGGAGCTTGGACATTAATCTTGAGATGAAGAGAGTTTCCACATCATTTCCACATCATTTCCACGTCATTTAAGTGATTGGGCCAACATTTGAGGCCCAGAGTGGCATTTTTGTATTTCTAAACCCTAGAATGGCATTTTTGTATTTCTAAACCCTAGAATGGCATTTTTGTAATTATGGAGTGCTGAGATGAGAGGAATACGGGAGAGGGTTTCATTTTTAGGAGAGGGGGCTTCTTCCAAACACTCACTCTCCATTTTTGCCGTTTGGGAAGCTCTCCATGGTGCCACCACTTAGGTTTTGCATTTTCATTGTTGGATAGACTCCATTTTCATGTTTTCTTCCCATTTTCAGCTTGGAACAACTTGGTATTCTGTATTTAGAGGTTTGGAACAGTGCCCACTTGGGGTTTTTCGATTTTTATGCATATTGGATCTTTGAGTTTCGGTTTCCAGTTCTTTCATATATATGATGAAGTATTTTCGTTCATTTCTATATTTGCAATTCATTTCCATGGCTAGCTAAACTTTGAGTATTGATTCCTTAAGGAGAATGTGATGAACCCTTGAGATTTTTGTTTGTCGCCGCCATCAAAAGAGGTCGTCGGAGCGACGCGATGGTTCCAACTTCCATTTTTGCATTTTGTATGGGTGGTATTACAACGCCTTTAGGTTGTCTGATAACCGGGCTGGATCCAAGGGCGAGGTTTTCGAAAGGGAGCTTTTAGGTTGTCCGATAACCGGGTTGGACCTAAAAGCAAATTTTTGAAGAGGGTTCTTATGGAGTCGCCACCGATGTTTTTACCAAAAACATCAGAAAAGGAAAAAAAGGAAAGGCGTTGGTTTTTAAGAAAAACCAACTTTGGCCATTATAACCAGAGTTGGGTAAGGGAGTTAGTTATGTGCGGGGAAACTATTAACACCCCCACAACGCCCCTTTCTGGTTCCCTATGATAGGCCAATTATTTTATAAACAAACTTTTAAAATGATGCTTTTACCCTTTTATTTGCGGAATTAAAAGATAATGACTACATGACCCTAGTAGTTATTGCACAAATTAATATAAGTAGAAAGACGGTAAAAGAGAGGGAGAGAGTGAAGAAACCTCCGGAGCAAGCTTTGATTAATTCTCTTAGAAAATAAGGTGCGTTTTGGCAGCCCTTCGCTCTACAACGTCATCTTTTCTCTCTTACAACGATATAAAAACTCTCTAAGAACACTCAGAAAACTCCGAAAATGCTTCGGAGGGGCTCTAGGAGAAGAATTTTGAGAAATGCTAAAGGAAAAGGTGGAAGAACTATGTGAAATGAAGGGGAGAGCGCCCTCCTTTCATAGGGATTCGCGTCTGTCAGGTCGAGACGGTCGTCTCGCCTGGTAAGGTTGAGATGATCGTCTTGCCATTCAGGACGACAGTCTCGTGTTAGACAAATGGCGAGACAACCATCTCACCAATCGAGACGACGGTATCGATTTGCCAAATGGCGAGAGGGATGTCTCGACAAACGCGAATGCGGTCTCGCCATGGCAAGTGGCGAGACGGCCGTCTTGCCAAATGAGACGGCGGTCTCGACCTTGCCAATGATGAGATAGCAGTCCTGATAAGCGAGATGGTGGTGTTGACCCTCAAGGTGGAATTCCTTATTTTTTGTACAGAAAAGCCTTCCTACTCTAATATGGGGTCTAATAGTCTATCCTAAGGACTTTTTAGGACATGCCCATCTTCGAATTGGAGGTCTTCTGCTCTTTATTTTGTGACCAGACAAGATTTGGGTTCTACAGCTTCCCCCCCTTTACTCGACCAGTTGACTATGGGTTTTCGTGCCATAAAGTCGATTGGCGGGTAAAGGAGTTAAACCTCTTGTCCGGCTATCCTCTGGATGCTCCTTCGATGTGGTAGCTAACCCTCGAGATGATGAATGTAGTCTGGCACTGTCTTCAGGATGCTTTCTTGCTGCGGAGGCTGACCCGTTGGACGAGATTTTGGTGATGCTTTAGGATGCTCCTTTGATGCGGTAGCTGACCCTTCGGCTGATAGAGATTTTCCTTTGGGATTCTCCTTTGATACGGTAGCTGACCCCTTAGGCTGTGGTGGCGGCTTAGTGATTTCGATCATGCGCCGATTGATAATTGTCTTCTTCTAGTAGAGTCCTCCGGTGTGCCGGGGATCTTTTGATTTTCAACTATTCTGATAGTCATCCAGCTTTGGTTGCTGGGGATTCTTTGTCTTAGCTATCATTTTGTCTTTTAATCCTGCCTTTTTCCGCGGTTTTATCCTTTTTTCGCGACTTTGGATTTTGGCTTTTTTAGGAATAAGCGTAAGTCTTTTTACTTTTTTAGTCTTTTTGTTACGCTGACTTTTTTCAAAAAGAGCGAGTAAAGACGAATAGAAAAAAAATTATTCATGATATGATAAAATTTATTACAACAGTTATTTTGGGGTAACATCCCTAAGACGGCGGTGGACTCGAGCCGGGAGACGATCCGAGAGGGGGGAACTGCCGATACATGTGTCTTTGAAATTCTTCCTGGCTCCGGATTGAGCTGAGATGGTCTTGCCAGAGCAGTGTCAGGTCTTGTCTCATCCCCTCCTGTATTTGGCCGAAGGTCTCCAGCCGGGTCTCGAAGACATCCTGTCTCAGGGACATCTAGTCCAACTACTGGTGCATGTCGTAGATGTTGTGGTTGATGCCAGCGAAGTCGTCCTCGTACTGTTGCTACTATCGCTGCTGTTATGGGGTGATAAGGGGACCCATGAGGATGGCTCCCATGGGACGACACCTGAAATCCTTGAGGGCCTTCACGAAGAAGTAGTCGGGATTGCACCGACGCCAATGAAGCATGCAGTGTAGGGCAAAGAGGTCAGAGTGGGTGACCTTTCCCTAACTCTCCTTCCGCCCATGGACGGTCCCCGCCAACAACTTGTGGCAAATGCGGAGAGCAGGGAGGAGAGGAGACCCCTTCAGTAGGGTCGGTAGGACTTGCACCTCGGTGAGATCCTCCCACATCTCACCGACTGTGAGGGTAGACGATCGCTCACAGACGACTCCTTGATACCCTGAGGTCAGGATATCCTCGGGCTGCACGAAGCCGATGGAGACATTGAATTCATCTAGCGTCGTAGTCCGGTAAGAACCGTTCATGAAGTACGAGACCATTTTGACCGGAGCGATGCCCGGGATCATGGTGGGTAGCTCCACAGCGTAATGGAGACAAGGAACTCCATTACTGCTTGCGTGTATATGTGGGTGGGAGGAGGCTGGAGGAGGAAGTCCCACCCAATGCTCTCGATGTACCCCCGCACCTCGTCCTCCCATCCAAACTCAGCAAGGATACGAAAATCCAACCTCAGCATGGGATGCCAGGTATAGCCCCGGATGTGCTCGAGCCGGGCCTGGTGCTGGGGTGTCAGTTGGGGTAGGTCCAGAGGAGCCGGGGCCGCAGATGTGCTTGGGCCGGGACCCCTACCTCTCTTCCTAGAAGATTCTCCTCTATGCATTTTTGATAGAAAGCACTCAAGAATGTAGAAAAGTATGTATGAGGATGCAAAAAGGATGCTCAAAACTTACCCCAAGCCTCCCCTATTTATAGACTTTTTGCAAAGGGCTGAGACCGTCGTCTGGGATTTCGGGACGGCGGTTTTGATTTTACGAGACTCGGGACCGCCGTCTGGAATTTTGAGACGGTGGTCTCGCTTTTGTCCAAAGCGAGACGGCAGTCTCGAATTTCGGGAAGGCGGTCTCGTTTCTATGTGCATCAGGAAGACGGTCTCAATTTTTAGAAGATTTTTTTTTTGAGTGAAGAAAATAGGACCTTGTTCAAAAACATTTTATGCATGCAATGTTTTCATGTTTGATGTCCTATAATGCTATTTCATTAGTTTTTCAGAAGGATTAACTGGTATTTCTTATAGACGGGGGACCTTCTGATGTTTTGCTTCTCTGTTGTACTTGTTTGTGCCGTTCCGGACTTAATGTGACCGAAGAAAGACTTTTGGTTTGGAGAGCACACTTTGCCACGTCGATGCCCTTTTTTCCTCGCTTTAGGGATTTCAATCCTCTTGTTGATTATACGCCTCCATATTCCCAAACTAATTGTTAGAATAATGTAGTGAGGGTCAAGAGAAAAGAAGTAAAGGGGATAAATTCAATGGCTTGTGTTTTAGGTGGTTGATTTTATTTTAGAAGAGATTTTTGTAAGAACGGCTGGCTAGGATTGGCTTAAGTGTTTTAGCTGTCGTCTAAACAAACATTTTTCTTTGTAGATTTGCGCCTTAGCCTATTTCCACTGCTTTTATGGCTAATTGATTTCCCCAGACCGCCCTTCGGGTTTTCGGACTAGGATACTGTGTTTTGGTCCTATCTTTTGACTAGGTTCCTTTTTTGGGAATCCTATCAAACCTTTTTTGTAACCCTAACTTTTTGCCTAGGCTACCCTTTATTTTTGTTCGAGTGTCCTAACGGGTTGACCCTATCTATTGCGTAGCCCCCTTAGCGGGTTTCCTACCGGGTAATTTTCCTTTTTTCTTTTTGGCTTTTTCCTTCTGTAGGCTTTTTCTTTTCTTTTTGTTTTTACATAATATTGGCGAAACACGACTATATTTATGGTGAGGTAAAACCTTTTTTTTGTGCTTCTAATCAATCAACTTGGTTATTATGGAAATGGTACATTTTGATTATTTGGACGCACTTCTTTTTTTTATATTCTTCTTCTTTTTTGTTTACTTAGACATGGTTATTACGAGGTCTATACATGAAGTAGCAAGAAGAGAAACGAATAGTAAGAAATGTATTCTTTATTAATTAGTAAGGGAATATGTGCCCAAAAAATGCCCGGGGGTCGGGCTAGCCTCGGGGGATAATCTCTAACAATCACCGGGTTTACATCCCTTAAGGAAAGAAAAAGAACTCCTAATGACTAGGGTTGCTCGCGACGCTTGTATCCATTCGCTTTGGAACATCTGCTTGAGTGTGCGGAGGGGAGACTTCCCTTTTCTTTTTTCTGGTCGGCCCTTCGTAGGGTCACATCCTAGGCCAAACTTTAAAGGGTTATTTTTGAATTCTGGGGGTTCTCTCATTCCTTGGGAATCTGCCCCCAATCCTTGGCCAGGATGGTAACCATTCTTGTTCATCATGTGGGCTACCTTCGTATTATTGGGAAGGCACTCTACACTGGCAATTTTGAGCGTTTGAAAAGATGTTTCAAGGGCCTCTTCAGCTGCATCCACATAAGGTTGAGTAGACAATCCACTGATCAAGATATCGTCTTCTGCTTGGACCGTGACCAGTTTGTCATCTACTATAAACTTGACTTTTTGGTGGAGCGTTGAAGGAACTGCCTTAGCATCGTGAATCCAAGGTCTGCCGAGGAGGCAACTATATGCTGGAGTAATGTCCATTACGTGAAAATCGACGTTGAAGATAGTGGGTCTGACTTGGATTGGTAGGTTGAGTTCTCCCACTACTTCTCGTTTGGATCCGTCGAAGGCTCGAACGATAGTACTGCTTGGGCGCAGGCGGGTTCCTTGAATAGTCAGTTTGTCAAGTGTGCACTTGGGCATCACGTTCAAGGATGACCCATTATCCACAAGAACTTTAGCGATGAGGTACTCCTTGCACTTGATAGAAATGTGCAAGGGCTTGTTTATGGCTCGACCCCTCTAGGGGGAGTTCTTCATCTGTGAAGGTGAGGTGATCGCTAGCCGTAATGTGACCGACGATCCTCTCAACCTTTTCTTGGGATATATTATGAGGTATGTGCGCTTCGCTCAAGACCTTCATCAGGGTGTTTCTATGCAATTCCGAACTCATCATTGGAGATAATAGAGTTATCTTTGCAGGTGTATGATTGAGCTGGTCGATGATGGAATACTCGCTTTGCCTTATGAAATGGAGTAATTCGTCAGTCTCCTCCTTGGATTTTTTATTTTCTCTTTCTTCGGTCTATTTATTTTTTCCTTTATTCTTGGGGGCATCCTCTTGCAACTCCTTGGAGGAGTATATCCTTCCGCTTCTGGTCATGCCCCTAATACCGGCTATGTTGGAGATATCCTCCTTTATTGGTGAAGATTCCCCATATCTCCATGGTACAACTTTATTTAATTCATAGGGGAATGGACGAGGCATAAATAGTCGCACGGGCGTCCTTGCCCGCTCTTCCATTGACTTTGAGAACCAACGACCGAGGCTTATTATCCTCTTGTGGTGAATCGACCGTTGGGGAGAGCTTGATTAAGAGCGGTTTTCTCTCCATCCTTCTGATTGGAAGACGTGTTAGTTAATCCTTCCTTTTTATTATCTTATTTATTAAAGGTGAAGGAGGGGAAATTAAATATGCAAATGAATGATATGCATGCAAGTAGACAATTGTTGAATAAAGAAATTTTATTTACTTGTAGAAAGTGTACATTCCCCTATTCCACACTACGAAGCAACTTTTGACAGAAACGGAAAAGCCTAAATAAACCCACAGGCGGGTCTTAATCTCTATGTAACTCTCTTTCGGCTTCCTGGACGTGACGAGCAAGTGCTTTAGTTTTCTTTTGGACCGCCTGGCTCATATCTTCGCGATAATTTTGAGCCTCTTTGATCTTCGCCTCCTGGTGGACGACCAAGGCTTGTAGCTCATCGAGTTTTGCAAGGGCTCGGTCTTTTTCTCGTAGTACTTGACCATACTGAGCTAACCCATCTTTTTCTTTACAGCGTAGCTCAGTGAGACTTCTGTTGAGTCTCTGGTTGGCCTCTCGCTCTTGGCGTATTTCAGATCGAGTCCTCGTGAGGTCTTGTAGCAATTCCTTGATTGTCTGGGCCTGTTTTGCACATTCGGCCTCAAGGCGTGCTGATTTGGCGGTTATTTCCTGAAGTTGGTTATCCGAGCTGGTCCTGGCAGCTTTGGATACTCGGATAACTTGCTCGTTAGAATCAACACACTGATCCTTGAGGCGTTCTATCTCATGATCCTTCTTCTTGCATTGCCTCTGTAGACCGTCTATGGTGAGGATAGATTCTTGCTCTCTTTCTTCAAGGGCCCTCATCTGGGCTCCCATAATTTCTATCCTCCGGGTCAAGGCGTCGACTTGGGTTTGCAGCTCTTCACTGTTTGAAAGTGCAACAGGTGAGGCGGATGGTTGTGACATCCCTCTATTTCTTCTCCATTCCTCGTAGTCACTGGAGGCAGCTACTCGAGCTTTTCCTAGCTCTCTATCTCCCATGAAGACTAGTTTCTCCCATGCTCTTCTTACAACAAGCGAATTAGCAACCGTGCATGGGTCTCCGAAGAAACATAGTCCTCCGAGCTCTTCCCAAGGTATTGTAGTCTGGGTCCTGATGAGTTGTCTCATAGCCACTCTTGGAGAATAGGCTATGCAACCCCTGAGCCCTATTAACGGTATGCTCGGATAATCCCCACATCTGATGAGGACTGGGCCAGGTTGGAACCAAGGGCATACCCAAGATAATCGGTTAACATCCCATTGTTCTATCTCGACCTTCCACTCCATGGTCATGCGTCGATGGAGAGGGATTTTGGAGAAGCTTCTCAAAGGGTCAGGGAACATCCCCATGTGACTAGAGGCGTAGAAATGTGTGATACCCCACACAAAAAGCAGTGAAGAGCAACATTTAAGTGTTTTTCCTTGCTTCTGGTGACAGAATTTCACCAAAAGCAAGGTGTCATCAAGAAGTGCAGGCAAGGGACTCTTCGAGTTCATGTCCTAGGCGAAGAAAGCGTCCATGATGGCTTGGTCTATTGTGTCGATATGGAAGGGAAACAAAATTGTTCCGAATATGATTAAAGCCAGGGTTTTGTTAAAAGCAGCCCATTCTTCCCTTTCAGCCAAAGAAGACAGGTGGTCTTCTAACATTGTGACTTTCCAACCTTGGACATTCCCTCTTGCTATCAGGGTAGTCTACCGAAACGACAATCGGATGATGGCAGCGACTTGTGCTGCAGAAGTATATGTTCCATGGCGAATATGGACCCCGGCTGATTTGGGCCATTTTAGCATAATCTCATACTCCTCCAAAGTAGGCACTATATCGAACTGCGGGAATTCGAAGCAGTGCAGACTAGAGTTCCAGAAATGAACTAGAATCCTGACAAAAGCGGGGTCGACACAGATCTTCAACAGGTCGAGAATCCGTCCATAGGATTTTTCCAAATCGGAGCGGACCTCTGGTGTCATCAATGCGCAAAGCCATTCCAGTTTCTCAGTGTGGTATCGGGGAATGTCTTCTTTCTTCAATTGTCTACTAGTCCCCTTCATTTTCTAAAAACAAAAATGCATGCTTATGAACATGATGCTTATTGTAGGTATGTATGCGAGTGTTTGTTTTTTCCTAAATATTTATCATGTTTTATTTCTACATGATGTATGATAGCTTTTGTGTATATATATATATATATATATATATATATATATATATATATATATATATATATATTCTTTTTTACAAATAAACTACCTATATGGATGCTTTATGAATTTAATGTTTATGGACAAGGTATCATTTTTATTTGGTTAGGTTTTTATTTGATTTTTTTATGGTTTTATTTTATAGCCTTTTATCTCTTCTATCGAACTGCGTGGCTACTTAGCTTACAAAGAACCTGAAATCAGGCTAGCTAAAAGGCAGACTGTCCGAGATAAAAATGGTTTATTGCGAAAGAATAATTTTACCATCCCTTATCTCTTCTGTTGGACTGCGTGGCTACTTAGCTTACAAAGAACCTGAAACTAGGCTAGCTAAAAGACAAACTGTCCGAGATAAGGGTGTTTATTGTGAAAAATATTTTTGTGGTTTTTCTATTTTTATCTGTTGTTTGGTTATGCTATGCAATCAAATGCAACAAACAAATGCACACACAATTCACTCATCCGTGATTAGGTAAGATGATGTTTAATTACGAGGTAGGGTTTTCCTGTAGAAAAGTGCGTTGACAAAGGTAGGTTCTAACTGTTCTCACCAAGGCTTAGGCCCCCAAGGTGCCCCCATTATAGGGTCCCCACTCTCCAGCCTTCCGACCATGCTTAGCACTAAGGTCATAGTCAGTCTTGGTGCCAAAAGAGGATGGTGACCTTGAGCGGTGGTTTCTGATCATACCGGTGGGCTGCATGGCCCTCACTACAGCAAACCGTACCTGCCACCCACTCCCTATTGATTTCTCACTTGCCCCCGGGTATAGAGGGAACTGTTGTGTGCAAGGGTTTGAGTATAGTTTGTATTTCAAACAATTGCGTCAAATAAACAAACAACAGTTATTAAAGCCAAGCAAATAAACATGTTATAAGACAAGGTCGAGTAAAAGCGAAATTTCTAAGTTTATTTATTAAACCGGCCCATCACTAAATGGGATCAACTCTCTAGGTCTCCCTAGCAGAGTCACCATCTGTCACCATCGTCGAAAGAGGCGATCGGAGCGACGCGATGGTTTCGACTTTCGTTTTCGCGTTTTGTATGGGTGGTGTTACAACGCCTTTAGGTTGTCTGATAACCGAGCTGGACCCAAGGGTGAGGTTTTCGAAAGGGAGCTTTTAGGTTGTCCGACAACCGGGCTGGACTTAAAAGCAAATATTCGAAGAGGGTTCTTATGGAGTCGCCACCGATGTTTTTACCGAAAACATTGGAAAAGGAAAAAAAAGAAAGGCGTTGGTTTTTAAGAAAAACCAACTTTGGCCATTATAACCAGAGTTGGGTAAAGGAGTTAGTTATGTGTGGGGAAGGTATTAACACCCCCACAACGCCCCTTTCGGGTTCCCTATGATAGGCCGGTTATTTTATAAAAAAACTTTTAAAATGACGCTTTTACCCTTTTATTTGCGGAATTAAAAGATAATGACTACGTGGCCCTAGTAGCTATTGCACAAATTAATATAAGTAAAAAGACGGTAAAAGGGAGGGAGAGAGTGAAGAAACCTCCGGAGCAAGCTTTGATTAATTCTCTTAGAAAATAGGGTGCGTTTCGGCAGCTCTTCGCTCTACAACGTCGTCTTTTCTCTCTTACAACGCTATAAAAACTCTCTAAGAACACTCAGAAAACTCCGAAAATTCTTCGGAGGGGCTCTAGAAGAATTTTGAGAAATGCTAGAAGAAAAGGTGGAAAAACTGTGTGAAATGAAGGGGAGAGCACCCTCCTTTTATAGGGATTCGTGCCTGTCAGGTCGAGGCCATCATCTCGCCTGGCAATGTCGAGTCGGTCGTCTCGCCATTCGGGACGGCCGTCTTGTCTTTGACAAATGGCGAGACGGTAGTCTCACCAATCGGGACGGCGGTATCAATTTGCCAAATGGTGAGAGGGTTGTCTCACCAAACGAGAATGAGGTCTCACCATGGCAAGTGGCGAGACGGCCGTCTCGACCCTCAAGGTGGAATTCCTTATTTTTTGTACAGAAAAGCCTTCCTACTCTAATATGGGGTCTAATAGTCTATCCTAAGGACTTTTTAGGACATGCCCATCTTCGAATTGAAGGTCTTCTACTCTTTATTTTGCGACCGGACAAGATTTGGGGTCTACATTGTGTTTTGTGTTGAAACATACAAGGACATCAATGTTGAAGTTACATGGACATGAAGCTTGTTTATTTTGATGATGATTCAAGAACAATGGACTTAGAGAGTTGAAGACTTTTATTCTTGTGTAATAACTCTGTTTTGATGATTTTGAGTCTGTAATATTAGAGTCTAAGATAGCCAGCTCAAAGTCTATTCTTTAGAAGCTTAAAAAACTCATTTTTATCAAAAAACACACTAGTTTAATCGATTAACAGGCTAAATAATCGATTATTACAGAGAGAAAAACCATTTTCTATATCAGCTCTCTGGAATAATCGATTAACAGGGCTGTTAATCGATTAACAACCCAAATAATCGATTAAGATAGTGCATTATGGGTTCCTGTTCATTTTGGCTCTGTCATAATCGATTAACACTTGAGATAATCGATTATTTCAGTCAGATATGCATTTTGAACTTCAAATTGAACCATGTTTCGAAAACCCTAGTCCCAATACACCAAGTTTCAAAAATCCCCAATTCCCAAACCCTAATTCATCTACTTAAGGTTCTCTAAGGCTCTTTGAAAAGTGAACAACCTTTTCCAAACAAAAGTTGAGAGTTATGATTGCCAAAGAACTGTTTGTTGGAGGAAAAAAGGGCTTTTCGAACCTAGTGTGGGCTAGAAGCGATAAGAATCACTAAGTGGAGTTCTTGGTGGATTGTGTGTTGTGCTGTCTCTAGGGAAAACTGCTCTTCATCTCTTGTGTGACTCAAGAGAGGTGTTTTCGTTACCCTATCTTTTCATTTGTAATCTGCTTGTATAACTTGATTATAGTGACAGCGTTAATCCTCTGTTTGAGTGATTAGCAACTAGACGTAGGGTCTTTTGATCCGAACCAGTATAAATCTTCTGTGTAAGACTCTATCCTTATCCTATTTACGTTTACACAACATTTTAATTGGGAAAATTTGGGGAAAATTTTTAAAACCTAATTTTTGTTAAGAAACCAATTCACCCCCCCTCTTGGTTTTTGTCCGTTCACGCAAACATTCCGCTACGCGATTCTAACAAGTGGTATCAGAGCTTGCTTTGATAGTCATTCAAATTTTTCGAAAAATGGCCGGAAAAAATAAAAAGTTTGCCGAAGGTGCTTCTATCAACAGACCCCCACTTTTTGCGAGCCAAAATTATCCTTTCTGGAAAGTTAGAATGCAAATCTTTTTAGAGTCTGTTGATAGAGGTGTTCGGGATGCTATTTTAAACGGTCCCTATATTCCTAAAGTTTCTAAAAACGGAGTAGACGTTCCTAAACCATTTTCTAGATGGACAGCGAAGGAAAATAGAAAAACTCAATTTGACGTTAGGGCTAGAAATAATATTTCATCTGCGTTAACCCTTGATGAGTTTTACAGGATCTCCGTTTTTAAAAGTGCTCAAGAGATGTGGGAAATGTTGAGAGTGACCCACGAAGGTACCGACGAAGTTAAGAGAGCACCGAAAAATTCTCTAATCCAAGAATATGAGATGTTCCGAATGCAACAAGGAGAAACGATCTTTGACGTTCAAAAGCGTTTCACACACATTGTGAACCATCTCACTGGATTAGGTAAAATTTTTTATGTTGATGAATTAAATGTGAAAATCTTGAAATCCTTGGATAGGAAATGGCAATCTAAGGTGACGATCATCTCGAAGTCACAAAACCTTGCCACAATGTCTATGGCGCCGCTCTTTGGACAGTTGAGAGAGCATGAGCTTGAACTAGGAAGGCTAAATGATGAGGAAGGACAACATCAAAAGAGGAACTTAGCCTTCAAAACTGAAATTTCCAAAGGTAAGAGTAAAAAGGAAGAAGAAGACTCGGAGAATGATGAAGAAGAATTGAGTCTCATGATTAAGAAGTTTACCAAATTCATGAAATCCAAAGGAAGGCATCCATTCAAAGGGAAGGGAAAGGTAAGAGAAAGTACTTCTGTAAATATCAAATGCTATGGTTGTGGTGAAACAGGACATGTGAAGACCGAATGTCCAAACAAGAAAAATGAAGATAACAAAGGCAAAAAGTTCTTCAAGAAGAAAGCCTACATCGCTTGGGACAATAGTGATTCGAGT
Source organism: Sphenostylis stenocarpa (assembly GCA_963425845.1). Lineage (NCBI taxonomy): Eukaryota > Viridiplantae > Streptophyta > Magnoliopsida > Fabales > Fabaceae > Sphenostylis > Sphenostylis stenocarpa. The sequence continues at coordinate 74,416,551 of OY731403.1, forward strand.
TCGGAGTCAAGTGACTCGGAAATTGAAGCTAATATTTGCTTAATGGCAAATGACAATATATCTTTTGATTTTGAGGTAAGTGATTCCGACTCATCTTCAAGTGATGATAAAAATAATTTTGATGAACTGCAAAATTCATATAATGAATTGTTTAATGCCTTAAGGACTTGAAAAATGAATACAAAGCTGTGAAAAAGTGTTTAAGAAAATCCGAAAAGGAAGTGGAGTCCTTAAAAACGAAAATTGCATGTTTAGAAGAAAAGGAAACCTTAGAAACTAAAATTGTATGTATAGCTGAAAAAGATGATAAGAATATAGCATGTGCATCATGTAAAGAGTATGAATATAACATTGATATACTTAATCATTTGCTTGATATAGCCAATAAGGAATTAAGTAATAATAATAAGGATAAAGTTGTTATTGCTCAAAATAGAGTAAACCATCATGTTCCTTTTAAAAAGCCTAAAGTGAAAAATAGAACAGTATGGGTTGAAAAAGGAACTAGAGCATCTATTGTTAGAAATGTATCATATTTAAAAGCTACATCTAAAGCATGTTTTTATTGTATGAAACATGGTCATACTTCAAATAGATGTAAAATGAAACATTTTGGTGTTCCTAACGGAAAATTTATTTGGGTTCCTTTAGTTAAATGAATTATTTGTCTCTAACCCCAAGGACCCAAAATTTATGGGGACCTAAGTTTACTATGTTCTTGTTTTGTATTGATAATTCTTTGTGTGTAGAATTTGCTAAGATAATGCAGGGAGAATTTGAAATGTCTATGATGGGAGAATTAACGTTCTTCCTTGGACTTCAAATCAAGCAACTTAAAGATGGCATTTTTGTCTCTCAAACCAAATACTGCAAAGATATTCTCAAAAAGTTTGGAATGGACACTTCAAAGGAAGCTAACACACCCATGGGAACTTCATGCTACTTAGACAAGGATGAATCAGGTTTGGAAATTAATCAATCCATGTATAGAGGTATGATAGGTTCACTATTATACTTAACTGCAAGTAGACCTAATATTATTCATTATGTTTGTGTGTGTGCTAGATTTCAAGCATGTCCAAAAGAATCTCACCTAACTACAGTTAAACATATTTTAAAATATTTAAAAGGAACTACTGGTTTTGGTTTATGGTATCCATCTGAAGCTTCGACTAGTTTAATAGGTTATTCTGATTTTGATTATGGTGGATGAAAAATAGATAGAAAAAGTACTAGTGGGACATGTCATTTATTAGAATCATCATTAGTATCTTGGCATTCTAAGAAACAGACATGTGTTGCTCTATCCACCACTGAAGCTGAATATATTGCAACTGGTAATTGTTGTGCTCAAATTTTGTGGATGAAACAACAACTAGAAGATTATAGTATATTTCTAAATGATATTCCTTTGATGTGTGATAATACAAGTGCAATCAATCTTACTAAGAATCCAGTAATGCACTGTAGGACTAAACATATAGAAATTAGACATCATTTCTTGAGAGATCATATAAGTAAAGGAAACTGTAAAATTGAGTATGTTGATACAAAGCATCAATTAGCGGATATTTTTACTAAGCCTCTTCCCAAGGATAGATTCTATGATCTTAGAAGAGACTTAGGGATATTAGAAATAGCTTAAATTCTGCTTAATTAAACAATTGTTGGATGGTTGTAATGTTATAATCAATTATGTAGGGTATTAATAGATTATCATGTGTCTAAACCTCAAAAATTTGATGAACTCTCTAGAATAATCGATTATTTGAAGTTATAATTGATTATTTGCACCTAATATGTCCAAAATATGAAATTACTCACTGGATTAATCGTTTATTTCATCAAATAATCGATTAACTACAACTTTAATTGACTAACAACTTGATTTAATAGATTAAATGGGTATGTTACTGGTTTAATCAATTATTTCAAGTTTTAATCGATTAAACCTAATAGTTTTTGTTTTCTAGCCATTGCCAACGGATCTTTTGGTCCCTATGACTCCCAAATGACCGTTTATGACCGTTGGAGATGTCGTTTATAAATAAGAAACTTCCATTTCACTTCTCCACACCTCAAACTCTTGAATCCAAGCTTTCTAGCATCATTCAATCATTCTTGCCTTCTTCTAACATGACTTGTCTTCCTAAACTCTCTTGTTATTCCTCTAATTCTAAAATGGCCTCATCTTCTTGTGCTAAAATTCCCACCGGAAGAAGATCTGCACCTACCTCTCATCCCCGTCCTAATTATGTCGAAAGATGGATCTCCGATGCTGAGGGTCGATAAGAATTTCTCACTTTTTGGAAGGAACGAGGTATTATTACTCCAAAATTCCTTATTGGTGATCAATTCATCAATAGGGGATTTAATTTTCCTAATCTTCTTGAAATTCAAGGAGTTCTCCCTTTTATCCAAATGCAAGGTACATATTATCCTGACTTAGTTAGGGTATTTTACTCTCGCTTTAAATTTAGAGATCAAGTAGCTACCTCTCATGTTAAGGGAGTAACCATTATTCTTGATGACGATATATGGGAAAACGTTGCACATTTTCCTATAAGAGATGATGCTATTAACATCTTTGCCATGTTAGATGACTTTGACAGGATCATGGCTTACCGTTCTTTTCTTCGTAACCCTTCCATGGAGATTGGATGTCTTCTTCTAGTTGGACCATTAAAGAAGGAGGAACGTCTGCTCCTGCATCTACTCGTCTGGATCTTATGTCCCCGGGCAACCAACCATGCCCAATGCTCTTCAATAGATCTTCGCATTATTCATGCAATAATGAATAATGAACCAATAGATTGGGGCAGCCTTGTCATAATGACTATGCTAAAGGCCAAATGTCATCCTACCTTCAAAATTCCCTATGCTCTCCTTATCTCTCGCATTCTTGAATACAAAGGAGTGAATGTCAAAGGGGAACAAACGGTACGAATGACAAACTTAAACTGAATGCTGGATAGCACATTAACCCAACTTCAAAGTGCTGGAACATCTTCTGCTCCTCCTGAAACCCGTCAATATGTGGAAGACATGTTATCTGATATGAACCAGAGGATGCAGGCATTCTTCACTCTCTCTGGAGTACGACATGAGGAAATCATTCGTCGTATCTCTGACGTAGATGATAAAGTGTGTCACTTAGAGAATAAATTTGATGCTCACTTTCATAGTGATAGTGAAGAATTTTAATATTGTTTTCATTTCTTGTGTTGTAAATTACTTTCACTTATGAAATAAATTTTGTATTCTTTTATTGCTTTGTTTGAGGGGGAGTTATTTCCAAATTATGCATATTTTGAGGGGGAGCTCTTAATTTTTTTTATCATAATCAAAATAAGGGGAGAAATATTTAAAGCCTCTTATGATTAAATTTAAATATTATCTAGTATGTTTAATGTTTTTGTTAGTATGACAGATAAAACAGGTTATTACAAGGCTTTAAAAGAAAATTTTTATCATCATAAAAAAGGGGGATATTGTTGAAATATACAAGGACATGAATGTTGAAGTTACATGGACATGAAGCTTGTTGATTTTGATGATGATTCAAGAACAATGGACTTAGAGAGTTGAAGACTTGTATTCTTGTGTAATAACTCTATTTTGATGATTTTGAGTCTGTAATATTAGAGTCTAAGATAGCCAGCACATAGTCTACTCTTTAGAAGCTTAAAAAACTCATTTTTATCAAAAACACACTGGTTTAATTGATTAACAGGCTAAATAATCGATTATTACAGAGAGAAAAACCATTTTCTGTATCAGCTCTCTGGAATAATCGATTAACAGCTGAAATCATCGATTAACAGGGTTGTTAATCGATTAATAGCCCAAATAATCGATTAAGACAGTGCGTTATGGGTTCCTGTTGATTTTGGCTCTGAAATAATCGATTAACACTTGAGATATTCGATTATTTCAGTCAGATATGTATTTTGAACTTCAAATTGAACCAAGTTTCGAAAACCCTAGTCCCAATACATCAAGTTTCGAAAATCCCCAATTCCCATACCCTAATTCATCTACTTAAGGTTCTCTAAGGCTCTCTGGAAAGTGAACAACCTTTTTCAAACAAAAGTTGAGAGTTGTGATTGCCAGAGAACTGTTTGTTGGAGGAAAAAGGGGCTTTTGGAACCTAGTGTGGGCTAGAAGCGATAAGAATCACTAAGTGGAGTTCTTGGTGGATTGTGTGTTATGTCGTCTCTAGGGAAAGTTGTTCTTCATCTCTTGTGTGACTCAAGAGAGGTGTTTTTGTTACCCTATCTTTTCATTTGTAATCTGCTTGTATAACTTTGATTATAGTGACATCGTTAATCCTCTGTTTGAGTGATTAGGAACTGGACGTAGGGTCTTTTGATCCGAACCAGTATAAATCTTCTGTGTAAGACTCTATCCTTATTCTATTTACGTTTACACAACATTTTAATCGGGAAAATTTGGGGAAAATTTTTAAAACCTAATTTTTGTTAAGAAACCAATTCACCCCCCCCCCCATCTTGGTTTTTTTCCGTTCACGCAAACATTCCGCTGCGCGTTTCTACCATGTCCTATTTTGGTCTTCATCTAATTGACTTTGTGCTTGATGAATGGATTACAAATTTGATTTATGCTTAATCTCATATTTGTGTTCTTGCATTTAAACAACCTTGTTCATGCTTAATGAATGTGGGTTGATACATGGTTTCTTAATCTGTGGCACCAAGGTTGAATGATGTATGCTTGCTTAATGCATATTGGACTCGTTTTTAGTTTTCGCTTAGTTGTCTAATTTCAGGTTTCAAGATTGAACAGGGCATTCATTTTGGTAATTTGTGATAGGTGGATTTACATTTGAATTAAGGAATTAATACGTTTTTAATTTCTGCTTTTGTCACTGTTGCTGTTTTGTAGAATTTAAATTGTGTCTATCTGTTTAATCTACAAACCAACCCCCCCTCACTGTTTAATGTGTGAATCTTTGATTGAAACTAATGGTCCTTAGGAGACGACCTAGGAGTCACTTCCTAGTACTGCATTTATTTGCATTTATTTGACCAAGTACGACACCAATCAATGATGCCTGAAGATTTTGATCCTCTGAAAGTTCATTTTTATCAAAACCACTCTATGATAATCGATTATCACCCAGGATAATCGATTATCCTGCTTGAAACTTGTTTTTAGAAAACTTGCTGGAATAATCGATTATCTGGGTTGATAATCGATTATCCCACTTGATTTTGGGTTTTGGAAGTTCTGTGATAATCGATTATCTCAGAGGATAATCGATTATCCTGGTCCAAAAATACTCCTCTGCGAAAATGGTTTTGTGATAATCGATTATCACTTAGGATAATCGATTATCTGCGTCTATTATGATTTTGAAATTTGAATTTGGACCTATTTTCGATGCATCCATTCCCTATTTCGAAAATCCTATTCCCTATACCCTAAGTCTCTCCATTTAAGGTTCTCTATGGCTCTCTAAACATACAACCTTTTTCATACAAAAGTTAAGAGTTGTGATTGCTAGAGAACTTTGTGTAGGGAAGAAAAAGGGGCTTTTGAACCTAGTGTGGGCTAGAAGCGATAAGAATCACTGAGTGGGTTTCTTGGTGGATTGTGTGTTGTGCCGTCTCTAGGAAAAGTTGTCATCATCCTTTGTGGATTCAAAGGAAGTGTTCATCTCTTGTGTCACTCAAGAGAGGTGTTTTCTAATACTTATCTTTTGTAATCTATTTTAAACTGTGATTATAGTGACAACGTTAATCCACTTTTAGAGTGATTAACAACTGGACGTAAGGTCTTTTGATCTGAACCAGTATAAATTACTTGTGTAATCTTCTTTCCCTTATCTCTTTACTTTACATGCATTTTAATCGGTGAAATTTGGGAAAAACTTTTAAAACCCTAATTTTTATAAGAAACCAATTCACCCTCCCTCTTGGTTTTTGTCCCTACACGCAAACATTTTGTTGCCCGATACAAACACTTCATAATTCAACGTCCACTTTCCTCTTTGATCCTTCTAAGTTGGTAGGGTCTTCTTGAGGACCAAATCTCCCTTATGAAATTATCAAGGATGGACCTTTTTATCAAAGAATCTTTTCAACCTTTTTTGATACAACTGTCCATGACATAGGGCAATCAACCTTTTTTCTTCAATAAGATTTAATTGGTCGATATGAGTCTTGATCCATTCAACCTCTTCAAGTTTTGTTTTAGCCAACACCCTTAGAGAGGGAATTTCTACTTCAACTGGAAGCACTACCTCCATCCTATACACCAAAGAATATGGAGTTGCTCCTGTAGAAGTTCGAACAGAGGTGCACTATCCGTGTAGTGCGAAGGGCAACATTTTGTGCCAATCCTTGTATGTAACTACCATCTTTTGGACAATCTTCTTTATGTTTTTATTTGCTTCTTCTACTGCCCCATTCATCTTTGGACGATATGGTGATGAATTATGATGTTGAATCTTAAAATTATCACACAACTCTTTCATCATCTTGTTATTCAAATTAGTCTCATTGTCTGTAATAATATTGTTTGGAAAATCGTAGCGACAAATTAAATCCTTCTTGATGAACTTAATCACTACATTCCTTGTCACACTAGCGTATGACGCTGCTTTGACCCATTTGGAGAAGTAATCGATTGCCACTAAAATAAAGTGATTTCCATTTGATGCTTTAGGTTTGATTGGCCCAATTACATCCATACCCCATATTGCAAATGGCCATGGTGCAGCCAAAACATTTAAAGATGATGTTGGTGCATGCATATTATCCGTATATGTTTGACATTTGTGACATTTTCTTACATAGTTACAACAATCACTTTCCATGGTTAACCAATAATAGCCAGCTCTTAGGATTTTCTTTGCCATTGCATGTACATTTGCATGTGTTACAAATGAACCCTCATGATCTTCTTCCATTATTTTCTTAGCTTCGACTATGTCAACACACCTAAGCAACATCATGTCATAATTTCTTTTATATAGCACATTACCATTAAAAAAAAAATCTCATTGCCAACTTTCTCAATGTTTTCTTCTCATTTTCTGAAATATTAGGAGGATATTTTCTATCTTTCAAGTAGCCTTTGATGTCATAGAACCATGGTTTTCCATCTGACTCTTCTTGTATGGTTTGACAATATGTTGGTTGCTCTTGATGATGCATTTTTATCAGGGGCATATCCTCTTCTTGGCTTATTTTGAACATTAAAGATAAAGTAGCTAAAGCATCTATTAACTGATTTTTCTCACGAGGGATATAATGAAAGGTTACTTCATTAAACTGTTCCAACAATCCTTTAATATAGAAGTGATACGGGACTAACTTTGAATCTCGAGTTTCCCATTCTCCTTTAAGCTGGTGGATGACTAAGGTTGAATCTCCAAAGACTTCTAGTACCTTGACCTTGAATTCAAGAGTTGCTAGTACTCCCATCGCACATGCTTCATATTCTGCCATATTATTTGTGCAATTAAAATCTAGTCTTGCAGTAAACGGGATAATTTGACCTTCAAGAGAAATCAATAATGCACCAATTTCGTGTCCTAATGCATTAGATGCTCCATCAAACAACAAAGTCCATTTTTCTTTGTTTTATGTTCCTCTTTCTTAAAACAATGACAATATGTTCTCATCTGGGAATTCATGTTACATTGACTGATAATATCTTATGGGATTATGGGCCAAGAGCTCTGCTATAATGCTATCTTTAATAGCCTTTTGTGTTACATAAGCAATATCATACTCTGACAGTAACACTTGCCATTGAGCAATTCGACCTGTGAGGGCGGGTTTCTCAAAGACATACTTGATTGGATCCATTTTGGAAACTAGCCAGGTAGTGTAACACAACATGTATTGTCTCAGTCTACGAGTAGCCCATGCCAAAGCACATGTTTGCTCTAATAAAGAATATCTCATTTCACAATTTGTGAATTTCTTGCTCAAATAGTAGCTGACATGTTCTTTCTTACCAACTCATCATGCTACCCTAACGTACACCCCATAAACTCATCAAGTACTGTTAAGTACAAAATAAGAAGTCTCCCTTGCATCGGGGGCACCAAGATAGGAGGTTTTTGCAGGTACTGTTTAATTTCCTCAAAAGGCTTTTGACAATCCTCATTTCACTGCACTATTTGATTCTTTCGTAACAATTTGAAGATGGGACTACAGGTAGTGGTCAACTGAGATATAAATCTAGCAATGTAATTTAATTTTCCAAAGAAACCACAAACCTCTTTTTCTATACTAGGGGCTGGCATATCAACAATTGCTTGCACTTTATCAAGATAAACCTCTATGCCCTTTTCACTCACTACAAATCCTAATAATTTTCCTGACTTTACACCAAAGGTACACTAAGCCGGATTCAAGCGAAGTTTATACTTCCTCAAATGATCAAACAACTTTTATAAATCGTTATTGTGCTCTTTCTCTATTTTTTACTTTGATATCATATCATCAACATATACCTCGATTTCTTTGTGCATCATGTCATGAAATAAAGTAACGATTTTCCTTTGATATGTTGCCCCAACATTTTTCAATCCGAATGGCATTACTTTATAGAAAAATGTCCCCCATGGTGTGATGAATGTGGTTTTCTCAATATCTTTAGGTGACATTTTAATTTGATTATACTCAGAGAAACCATCCATAAAGGAGAAGAACGAGTATTTCACAGTATTGTCGACCAACATGTTATGTGAGGTAACGAAAAATCATCTTTAGGACTTGCCCTATTCAAGTCTTGATAGTCAACACACATCCTCACCTTTCCATCTTTCTTTGGGACAGGTACTATGTTGGCAACCCATTGAGAGTATTTGGCTACTACGAGGAATCCAACATCGAGTTGCTTCTTGACTTCTTCCTTAATCTTCAATGATACTTCTAGTTTCATTCGCCTCAACTTTTGTTTTACTGGTGGACATTCTGGTTTTAATGGTAATTTATGGTCAACTATGTCAGAATCCATACCAGGCATATCTTGGTATGACCATGCAAACACATCAACATAATCAGATAAAAGTTTGAGTAGTTGATCTCTCTTTTCTCCCTTTATTGTTGTGCCAACTTTGACCTCTTTTTTATCATTTTCATTTCCCAGATTAATCGTTTCAACTTGTTCTCCGTGAGGTTGCATTATTTTATTCTCTTGTTCCACCAATGTCTTTATCTCTAGGGGAGTGTTTCCAAATCATCATAGTTTTCATCAGCCTCATAAATGGGATAATCAAAATTGTAGCATGAGGTAGTAACATTGTCATTTTCAATGTGGCTATTTTCATATCTGCAATTGGTATTAACATGAAATAAATGAAGAGGAAAAATAAGGGAATATTACAAAGGAAAGGGATTGATTATAAGAAAGATGGGTAGTTAAAAACACATTACATTCATTTGTCATATACCAAAAAAGGTTACATGCAAACCCTTTCTGAAGGGTAGTACAAAATATTAGGCATAATGTTAAAGTCTGCATTACAATTCCTTTGAATTAAAAACCACGGGGCATTCGACGATCTTCCAATTGCAAAGCTCATCAGGTGAGTCACAAGGATAGACCAAATTTGCAAAATTATTAACATTTTGATCTTCACCAGTCATGGCCACTTCATCTGTATGCTCTAACCCTCCATGTCGAAAACTCTGATAAAGGTCACAAATTGGAATTCTCTTAGCTTTTGGCTCTCGATTATCCAACCGAGCTAACCTTTTCTCCATCTTCTCTTTTGCCAACCTTCTTTTGTCAGCCACAGTGGGTTTATAGCCCAAACCACACCTATTTTTGTTTTCTGGTAGTTCTAACGTCTTTGTAATTCCAGTTAAGTGCTTTTGTAGTCCCTTTCCTGGTGTACATCCTTCTTTCATCATCATTTTTGCTATCATCATCTCTGTCATTGACAAGGGTGGATTTATAGCTAATGATTCCACATAGGCAGTACCGATTACTTCTAGGGACTGAAAAGAGGTTTAAAGAGCTTCCTTTGTTGCTTCAATATAACGAGTCAATGTAGGACAACTCACTAACACATCTTCCTCACCAGAAATTATCACAAGTTTGTCATCTACCACAAACCTCAACTTTTGGTGTAAAGTTGAAGGCAACACTCTAACTGAGTGGATCCATGGTCTCCCTAACAAACAACTATATGTTGGCCTGATATCCATAACTTGAAAAGTTATCTCAAAAGTGAAAGGACCAATCTGAATGGGAATATCAATTTCTCCCATAACCTCCCTGCGGGAACCGTCAAAAGCTCTCACAATCATAAAGCTTGGTTTCATATGAGTTCCATCATAAGACAAACGGTCTAACTTAGATTTGGGCATCACATTCAACGAAGATCCATTGTCAATCAAAACTCTGGCTATAATGTGATCCATACATTTTACTGAGATGTGCAAAGCTTTATTATGTCCTCTCTCATCCATAGGAATTCCATCATCAGTAAAGGTAAGGTAATTATTAGCAGCGATGTTGTCAATGATACCTCCAAACTTGTCCAGTGTGATGTCATGGGCCACATGTGCTTCATTCAAGATCTTCATTAATAATTTTCTATGACTTTCAGAATTCATTAATATAGTTAGAAGAGATATCCTTGGTGGAGTATGATTTAATTGGTCAATAAGTTTGTACTCGCTCTGTCGAATGAACTTGAGAAACTCAGTGGCTTCATGGTTCAATTTTGCCTCTTCTTTCCCATGAGAAACCTTATAGTCAGTAAACTCCTTTTCCTTTTCAAACTCCTTCTTCTTAGCTTTTTTCTCCTTTATTGACGAATTCTTTGTTACTTCTTCTTTCCTTATGTCCTCAACGGTATATATTCTTCCACTGCGTGTTATCCCACCTATTCCTGCAATATTTTCAACGTGAGAGTCTTCTTCCCCTCCTCCATTAGTATGAATCTTCACAGCATACTGCCATGGTACTACTTTGCTATCTTTGTAAGGGAAAGGATTCATAACTTGCACAACAAAAGGCTGGGGTGCTGGAGATGGAGAAGGTGACACATTCTTAGAAAAATGAATTATCAATGGTTTAAGGATATTAACACCTCGTCTTTCTTCTAAATGAGTCATCAACACAACATGTTCTATAGAGTAACAACTTATTTGCACCAAGTTTGAGTCCATTAATTCCAGTAACAACTGTTTGAACTCGTTGTCGTCGCCATCAAAACGAGGCGGTCGGTGCGACGCGATGGTTTTTTCGACCCTCTTTGATTTTTGCGTTTTTTATGGGTGGTTACAACGTCCTTAGGTTGTCTGATAACCGGGCTAACCTAGAGACGAGGTTTTCGAAAAGTGTTCTTGGGTTGTCCGATAACCGGGCTAACCCAAGAACGGGTTTTGAAGGGTTCGTGGAGTCGCCACCGATGTTTTTACCGGAAACATCAGATAAGGAGTTTTAAAAAGGCATTGGTTTTCGAAAACCAACTTTGGTCATTAGAACCAGAGTTGGGTAAGGGAGTTAGTTACATGTAAAGGAAGTATTAGTTCCTTTACGACGCCCCTTTCGGGTTCCTTATGATAGGCTGGCTACTTTGGATAAATAATTAAACTGGAAAATTGCGCTTTTACCCTTTTATTGTGCGGTATTTAAAGATTATGACTACATGGCCCTAGCGTCTATTGCATGATTTTAAATGAAAGCGGTAAAATTAGAAAGAGAGAGGATGCACCTTCAAAGCAAGCTTTTTATATTTCTCTTTAAAGAGTTGGTGCTTTTTGGCAACCCTTCACTCTACAACTCTCAGAAACTCTGGAAATGCCTCAGAGGGATTCTAAAGAAGATTTAAGACGCTCAATTTATACCTAGAGACACTCAGAAACTCCGGAAATGCTTCGGAGGGATTCTAGAGAGAGAATATCTAGAGAGAAGGAGGAGCTACTATGCTTGGTGGTGGAAATGAGGGGAGGGAGCCCCTATTTATAGGTTTTCGCGCCTGATAGTGGCGAGACCGACGGTCTCGTCTGACAAGGTCGAGACCGTCGTTTGGACAATCCAGACCGCCGTCTCGACCTTTGTAGTGGCGAGACCGCCGTCTGGACAAGCGAAACGGCGGTCTCGTCCCTGGCGTGAGGCGAGACGGCGGTCTGGTCTTCCCAGACAGCGGTTTCGTCCCTTCAGGGCGAGAAACCTTATTTTTCGGGCCAAAAAACCCTCCTATCTTAGTACGGGGGCCTAATAGTCTCTTCCTAGTGGCTTGTTAGGCTTCGGCCATCTTCAAATAGGAAGCTTTTTGGCTTTATTATGAGGCCGGGCAAGACTTGGGGTCTACAGCTGCCCCCCCTTTACCCGACCAGTCGACTGCTGGCCTTTTGTGTCGAGGTGATCGACTGGAGGGTAAAGGAGTTGACCCTCTTGCCCGGTTACCCTTCAGATACTCCGTCTTTGCGGCGGATGATCCTCTGGGGAGATGTTGTATTGTGCGCTTCCAGGATGCTCCTTTGACGCGGTAGCTGACCCCTTCGGCTGATGAGTACGAACCCCCATCTGGTTTGACAAGTACGAACCCCCGCCCGGTAAGCCCCCTTTTGTAAGGCCTGATGAGTTTACACCCCCATCTGGTGTTTGACGAGTACGAACCCCCGCCCGGTAAGCCCCCTTTTGTAAGGCTTGATAAGTTTACACCCCCATCTGGTGTTTGACGAGTACGAACCCCCGCCCGGTAAGCCCCCTTTTGTAAGGCTTGATGAGTTTACACCCCCATCTGGTGTTAAGCCTCCGGATGCTCCATCTTGCGGTAGCTGATCCTTTGGTTTGACGAGTACGAACCCTCGTCTGGTTTGGTGCCTCTAGATGCCCCTTCTTGCGGTGGCTGATCCTTTGGCAATGGTGGCGGCTTACTGATTCTGACCATGCGCCGATTCACTGGGGAGTGATTTCTGTGTTGGTTGGTGGATATGTTTATCCGGGTTGTGCCGGGGTTTTTTTGTTGGTTGTCCATCCATCTTTGTTGGTTGCTGGGGATTCTTTGTTTTTTGGTGGTAGTTATCCGACTCTTGCTGGTTGGTCGGGTTATCTCTTCTTTGTGTTCGACTCTTGGTAGTCGATTTTTTATTGGTTGAGGTGATGACTTAATCCTGCCTTTTCTCGCGGTTTTATCTCTTTTTTCTCGCGATTTTCGGATTTTGGCTTTTTATTGGGCGTGGGCCTTTTTTCCTTTTTAAGCTTCTTTTTTGTTACGCTGGCTTTTGGAAAGGATGGCAAAAGGTCGGCGAAGTCGTACCGAGATACCTTTTTTATTGTTCTTAAGAATGCAGGTATGAATGCTTTTTGATCTTTTATTTGTTTGTTTTGCTTTTGACAAAGTCATTTTTGTGCAACTTTGTGCGTGGATGCTGTTGATGCAAATTCATTTTTAGTTGAGGACATTTTAGAAAGTGACCGGTACTTTCCTTCTTTTTGTTCTCTCGTGATTATTCTTTTTGCACTTTTTGTTCTAACCCTATTTTTTTTTTTTTTTTGCCTAGATTGCCCTTTGCGGGTTTTCGATCTAGCGGGTTCTGATGGGCTCTCTTTTTTTCCTTTTTATAAAAGCCTTATCTTTTGCCTAGACCGCCCTTTGCGGGTTTTCGATCTAGCAGGCTACCCTGTACTTTTTACTTGGGACGACCCTGGTTGGTGATGTTCGTCTTTGTCTTTATGCTTTCTCGAATTGCTTGTTTTATGCATGCTCATGTTTCGTTAATACAGAGGCATTTACACAGGTAGGTAAAGAAAAGAGAAAGATAATTTTATTGATATAACCAGATGGTTTATTTTTACATGGGGGTTTATAATAGAATTTGTAAGCATGGATGGTCAAGGTTGGCTAAACTATATGAGGGTGCCACAGTCATGTCTGTGATTTTTGTTTCCCCGTTTTTCCTAGTCCCTTCAGTTGAGATGCTCGAATCAAAAGTGAAGACTATGCGAAGTCTGCTTGCTGTTGCGAAGGCATTACCTTAGTCGCCTTTGCGGTTTTCAGCTAAGGTAATCATTGCTCGGTTTTTCTCTTCTTTTTTTTTTCTTCTTCTTTTTTTTTTTTTTTTTTGGAACCTCTAGTTTTTTTTGCCTAGGACGTGTCCTAGCGAGGAATATAGTCCCTATCTTTTGCCCAGGACGCTCTTTGCGAGTTTTCATCCTGACGGGTCATGAGCAATGTCTTTAGGCGTAATATTTTTTCACCGCATCTGAGTTGACAGGGTATCAGAGCTCCTCTCCATCCATATTGGTGAGGATAAGGGCTCCTCCTGAGAAGGCTCGCTTGACCACAAAGGGTCCTTCGTAGTTTGCTGCCCATTTCCCGACCTTGTCTTTCTGGGCTGGAAGCAGTTTCTTCACTACTAGATCTCCTTCTTGGAAGGTGCGGGGATTGACCTTCTTGTCGTAGGCTTTCTTGATTTTCTTCTGATAAGCTTGCCCCCGACATATGGCGTCCAGCCACTTTTCTTTGATTAGGTTCAACTGATCATACCGGTTTTGGACCCATTCAGCTTTTGTCAACTTTGCTTCCATAATAACTCGCAGGGAGGGTATTTTGACCTCTACTGGTAGTACGGCCTCCATTCCGTATACGAGGGAAAATGGGGTAGCCCCTGTGGAGGTTCGTACCGACGTTCGGTAGCCATGCAAGGCAAAGGGTAGCATTTCGTGCCAATCTTTGTAGGTGACCACCATTTTCTGGAGAATTTTCTTGATATTTTTATTGGCTGCCTCTACTGCACCGTTCATCTTTGGTCGGTACGGAGAGGAATTGTGGTGTTGGATTTTGAAGTTTTGGCATAATTCCTCCATCATCTTATTGTTGAGATTGGTCCCATTGTTAGTAATGAGCCTATGAGGGATGCTGTACCGACATATAATATTTTTCTTGATGAATGTGGTCACCACTTTCCGGGTTACATGTGCGTATGATGCCGCTTTAACCCACTTGGTGAAATAGTCGATTGCTACCAATATGAAGCGATGGCCGTTAGACGCTTTGGGTTCGATGGGTCCGATGACATCCATGCCCCACATAGAAAATGGCCATGGTGTAGCCAGGTTATTGAGAGGTGCAGGTGGCATATGAATGTTATCGGCGTATACTTGGCATTTATGACATTTCTTGGCGTATTGGTGACAATCAGCTTCCATCGTGGACCAATAGTACCCTGCCCTGAGGATTTTCTTGGCCATAACATGCCCGGGTGCGTGGGTTCCAAAAGTCCCTTTGTGGATTTCTTTTATCAATGTTTGGGCTTCTTCTTGGTCCACGCACCTTAAGAGAGTGGAATCGGGGCTCTTTTTGTAGAGGGTTCCTTGAATCAACGTGAACCCTATGGCCCTTTTGCGAATGGTTCGCTTATCATTGTCACTGATCCCTTCGGGGTATTCGCCCTTCATGAGGTACCGCTTGATGTCATGGTACCAGGGGTTTTGATCGTGCTCACCATTTACTGCCATGCAGAAAGCTTGTTTATCATGCAGTTTGACTTGAATGACTGGCATCTCATGTTCCTGGTCCAGGGCAAACATGGATGATAGAGTGGCGAGGGCGTCGGCGATCTGATTGTCTTCCCGAGGGATGTACTGGAAAGTGACGCTTTCCATTCTCGAGACCATCTCGCGGATGTACTCTAGATATGGGATTAATTTGGTGTTTCGGGTTTCCCATTCACCTTTGAGTTGATAGATGACAAGGGATGAATCACCGAATATTTTGAGTTTAGTAACCCCATGATCTAAAGCCCCCCGGATTCCTAGCGCACATGCTTCGTATTCGGCCATGTTATTGGTGCAATCGAAATTAAGCCTGGTCGTCACAGGAATGTGTTTCTTTTCGGGGGATATCAAGATAGCTCCTATCCCGTGTCCAAGCATGTTTGAAGCCCCATCGAAGAACATGGTCCACATTCCTTCTTTGGTCTCTTCGTGTTCGATGTGCATGATATGCTCATCGGGAAAGTCATCTTGTAAGGATTGGTATTCGTCTGTGGATCCATGGGCTAGATAATCCGCTAGGGGACTTCCTTTAATAGCTTTCTGGGTGACGTGAATGATGTCAAATTCTGAGAGGAGAACCTGCCACCTAGCTATTCTTCCAGTTAAAATGGGCTTCTCGAAGAGGTATTTGATTGGATCCATTTTGGAGACCAACCATGTTGTATGTCGAGCCATATACTATCTGAGACGTTGAGTGACCCATACCAATGCGCAACAAGTTTTTTCGAATGGTGTATAACGGGTTTCATAGTCCGAGAATTTCTTACTGAGATAATAAATGGCCCGTTCCTTTTTCCCGGTTTCATCATGTTGGCCGAGCACACATCCCATGGACTCTTCGAGGATCGATAGATATAGGATCAGAGGTCTCCCTTCAATGGGTGGTACCAATACTGGTGGATTGGTTAAACATGTTTTGATTTTATCGAACGCTTGTTGGCATTCTTCGCTCCACACTGTTGGCTGATTTTTGCGCAACAGTTTAAAGATGGGTATACATTTATCTGTTAACTACGCGATGAAACGGGCAATGTAGTTTATTCTACCCAGAAAACCTCTGACCTCCTTTTCTGTGTTTGGTGGAGGCATTTCCAAAATTGCCTTGGTTTTGTCGGGGTCCACCTTGATTCCTTTTTCACTGACAATGAACCCTAGGAGTTTTCCTGATCGTACTCCGAAAGTACATTTTGCCGGGTTCAGTTTGAGTTGGTACTTCCGAAGCCGGTCAAAAAGTTTTCAGAGATATTGAATGTGGTCCATTTCATTTCTGGACTTGGCGATCATGTCGTCCACATATACTTCTATTTCTTTGTGGATCATGTCATGGAATAGCGTGACCATAGCCCTTTGGTAGGTAGCCCCAGCATTTTTCAGCCCAAACGGCATTACCCGATAGCAGAAGGTACCCCATGGTGTAATGAATGAGGTTTTTTCTCTATCCTCAATAGCCAACTTGATCTGGTTGTACCCCGCATACCCGTCCATGAAGGAATACAGCGTGTTGATAGCGGTATGGTCTACCAGTGTATCTATGTGTGGTAGGGGAAAGTCGTCCTTTGGACTTGCTCGATTAAGGTCCCTGTAATCCACGCAGACCCTGACCTTTCCGGTCTTTTTGATGACGGGTACTATATTAGCCAACCACTCTGGGTATTTGGAGACCACCAGGAAGTTGGCATCCAACTGCCTTTGCACCTCCTCCTTTATCATTAAGGACCAGTCGGGTTTAATTCTCCTGAGCTTTTGCTTTACAGGCCGGAACCCCTCTTTTAGTGGCAATCTGTGTTCCACTATACTCGTGTCAAGCCCTGGCATGTCATGGTACGACCAAGCAAATACATCGACATATTTCCTCAGGAGTTGTATCAATCCCTTTTTCATGCTACTTTCCATTTGGGTGTCGATGATTACTTTTTTCTCCTCATCCTCTTTTCCCAAATTGATTGTTTCTATTTCCTCCTAATGCGGTTGTATGATGCGTGTTTCCTTTTCCAGTGTCCTTTGCATGTCCGGAGAAATGGTCTCCTGCTCATCGTCGGACTCAATCCATTCGTCTTCCGTTTCCAGGGTCCATGGAGATTCACCAATCACAGACATGATGTGTTTTAGGTTCTGTTTTAGTCATAGATTTTATTATTCAATTTATCTTTGAAAGAATAATAAATAGAAGAGGGAAAAGAATGAATATGACAAAATGCCTCGTATATTAATGAAAATGATAATGTATTTACAAGCCCTTTTAATCAAAATTCCTGCGGCCACGGGCGGGGACCACAGGAGATATAAAAGCTTAAAAGAAAAGACCCTAGGGCTGATCCTCCCAATCCTCCCTCTCTGCTACTCTGGTTTTGACAGAGGTTTGTCATCTGTGCTGGAAGCAGAGGTGTCAAAGGTGATCCAACCAGTGTCGATTAATTCCTGGACCTTATATTTCAAGGTCAAGCAGTTGTCGGTTGAATGCCCTGGTGCATCCGAGTGGTAACTACATTTCTCATGGGGTTTGTACCACTCGGGATAGGGAGGCTCCAACTGCTTCTTGGGAGGAACACGTGCCAGGAGGCTGGCCTCTAACAGCTGGGGCAGCAGCTTCGCATAGGAGGTGGGGATAGGAGTGAACTTCCTCTCTCTCTTTTGTGGTTGTCGTCCTGTCTGAGGGGTGGAGGAAGGGGTTGCGAAATTAATGGCGTGCACGACTTCTTCCTTCTTTTTGAAAGGCTTCTTGGATGATGTGCTGGGAGGAGAGGGTCGTGCAATTTTGCCACTCCTCAGCCCTTGCTCTACTCTTTCCCCTACAGTGACTATGTCTGAGAAGAGATTGGAGGTACTGGCTATCGCCTTGTCATAGTACGCTTCGGTCAGTGAGTCTATGAACATAACCACTGTTTCTTTGTCTGTGAGGGGAGGCTCTATCTGGGCTGCCATTTCCCTCCACCTCTGGGCGTACGCTTTAAAAGGGTTCGTCGTTCCTCTTACTCAGAGTCCTGAGATCTGACCTATCAGGAGTCAGATCAATGTTGTATCGGTAACGACGGAGAAAAGCGTCAGCCAGCTGTTTCCAGTTCTGGACCTGCCCTCTCTCTAACTGCATGTACCAGTTGAGAGCTGTGTCCACCAGGCTCTCCTGGAAGCAGTGGATCAGGAGTTTTTCGTTGTCAGCATGGGCGGCCATCTTACGGCAATACATCGTAAGATGGTTCTTTGGGCAGGTCATCCCAGCGTACTTGGGGAAGTCCGAGATCTTGAATTTGGGAGGGAAGTGGATGTTCTTTACGAGGCACATGTCTGCCACCTCCTTGACGTCGAAGTTATGTCCTTCGACCGCCTTCAGCCTCTCCTCCAGGGCGGAGAGTTGTTGTTTGGACACTTCTGGGGTAAGGATGCGTGTAGTCTTAGCATCCTTCCCGCCAAAAAAATATTCCTCCTCCTCTTCCTCATGAGGAGGGACATGTTCAGCTTGGTCTTCGCCCTTGCTTTGACCCTGGCGTACGACCTCCATTAATTGGGCCACCTGCTCGCAAAGGGTATTGACCTCTGCAGTGAGCTTTCTGTTCTGCTCCTCTAAGTTTTCCATTGCTCTTGCCTTTTGTGCACGAGTGCGAGTAGGGAGAGGACCAGCCACTTTCTAGAATGCCCGAAAAAGTTTTATTAATGCATGTTGAGTGCTTAGACTAACATGAATATGCTTATGCATGAGAGATTTAAATGACGTTGAATGTACTTTCATTTTTATTTTCTCTCTTGGTTTTTCTTCACTCATGGTATGATGTAATATGAATGTTTTGACTTTGTCAAAAGTTTATTTATTTTTGATGTTTTTGTATTTTTATTTGATGTTTATTTTATAGCCTTTTATCTCTTCTGTCGGAACTGCGTGGCTACTTAGCTTACAAAGAACCTGAAACCAGGCTAGCTAAAAGGCAGACTGTCCGAGATAAAATATGGCTTTATGCGAAAGAATATTTAGCGTCCCTTATCTCTTCTGTCGGAACTGCGTGGCTACTTAGCTTACAAAGAACCTGAAACCAGGCTAGCTAAAAGGCAGACTGTCCGAGATAAGGGTGTTTATTTGTGAAAAATATTTTTGGTTTTTGTTCTGTTGTTTGTTTATGCCATGCAACA
Organism: Sphenostylis stenocarpa; assembly: GCA_963425845.1. Taxonomy (NCBI): domain Eukaryota; kingdom Viridiplantae; phylum Streptophyta; class Magnoliopsida; order Fabales; family Fabaceae; genus Sphenostylis; species Sphenostylis stenocarpa. Next base: position 74,436,171 of record OY731403.1, read on the forward strand.
TACAAATGCAACAATCATATGCACACGCAATTCGATCATCCCCGAACAGGCGAGATTTCATTTTTATCACGAGGTAGGGTTTTCCTGCAGAAAAGTGCATTGGTCAGGGTAGGTTCTAACTGTTCTCACCAGGCTAAGGCCCCCAAGGTGCCCCCATTATAGGGTCCCCACTCTCCAGCCGTCCGACCATGCTCAACACTAAGGCCAGAGTTGGTCTTGTTGCCAAAAGAGGAAGGTTATCACCTTGAGTGGTGGTTTCCGATCACACCTGGTGGGCACAAGGCCCTAACTACGACGAACCGTACTCGCCACCCACTCCCTATGGTTATCTCACTTGCCCCGGGTATAGAGGGAACTGTAGTGTGCGAGGGTTTGTGTGCAATTTATATTTCAATCAATTGTGTAAAGATAAACAAGCAACAGTTATTTGAAAGCCAAACAATAAAGCATGTTATAATACAAGGCAGGGTAAAAGCGCTATTTTCTTGGTTTAATTATTTTTAAGCCAGCCCATCACTAAATGGGATCAACTCTCTAGGCTTCCCCAGTGGAGTCGCCATCTGTCGCCGCCGTCAAAACGAGGCGGTCGGAGCGACGCGATGGTTTTTTCGACCCTCTTTGATTTTCGCGTTTTTTATGGGTGGTTACAACGTCCTTAGGTTGTCCGATAACCGGGCTAACCTAGAGACGAGGTTTTCGAAAAGTGTTCTTGGGTTGTCCGATAACCGGGTTAACCCAAGAACGGGTTTTGAAGGGTTCGTGGAGTCGCCACTGATGTTTTTACCAGAAACATCGGAAAAGGAGTTTTAAAAAGGCGTTGGTTTTCGAAAACCAACTTTGGTCATTAGAACCAGAGTTGGGTAAGGGAGTTAGTTACGTGTAAAGGAAGTATTAGTTCCTTTACGACGCCCCTTTCGGGTTCCCTATGATAGGCCGGCTACTTTGGATAAATAATTAAACTGGAAAATTGCGCTTTTACCCTTTTATTATGCGGTATTTAAAGATTATGACTACATGGCCCTAGCGTCTATTGCATGATTTTAAATGAAAGCGGTAAAATTAGAAAGAGAGAGGATGCACCTTCAAAGCAAGCTTTTTATATTTCTCTTTAAAGAGTGGGTGCTTTTTGGCAACCCTTCACTCTACAACTCTCAGAAACTCCGGAAATGCCTCGGAGGGATTCTAAAGAAGATTTAAGACGCTCAATTTATACCTAGAGACACTCAGAAACTCCGAAAATGCTTCGGAGGGATTCTAGAGAGAGAATATCTAGAGAGAAGGAGGAGCTAATGTGCTTGGTGGTGGAAATGAGGGGAGGGAGCCCCTATTTATAGGTTTTCGCGCCTGACAGTGGCAAGACCTCCGGTCTCATCTGACAAGGTTGAGACCGCTGTCTGGACAATCCAGATCGCCGTCTCGACCATGCAGGGGTCGAGACCGCCGTCTGGAAAACCCAGACCGCCGTCTCGACCTTTGCAGTGGCGAGACCGCCGTCTGGACAAGCGAAACGGCGGTCTCGTCCCTGGCGTGAGGCGAGACGGCGGTCTGGTCTTCTCAGATGGCGGTTTCGTCCCTTCAGGGCGAGAAACCTTATTTTTCGGGCCAAAAAACCCTCCTATCTTAGTACGGGGGCCTAATAGTCTCTTCCTAGTGTCTTGTTAGGCTTCGGTCGTCTTCAAATAGGAAGCTTTCTGGCTTTATTCTGAGGCCGGGCAAGACTTGGGGTCTACACTCGTGAACTGAATATTTTCCCTCAGGATAAGAACCCCTTGCTCCTTCTTTAAAGTTTTGAATTTCAATCAATTTCAAATTGCATAATTCTGAAAAGATGACGTTTAAGGGAGTTTTGACTTCTTCCACCTTCCTGATAAGTTGATTAGGTTCTTAATCAATGTCATTTTTTGTTGCACCTCTATGACTTGGAAGCGGATTATTAGCAACATTCGGACTTTCCTCCTTAAAACTTAGCAATCCTTCATCGATTAAATATTGTACTTTATGTTTCAATCCCCAACATCTTTGTTGAGTGTCCAATACTACCAGCGTGGTAATCACATTTGGAATTTGGATCATAACCTTTTGGATATGGTGGCTTAACTGATTTCAAAGGAAAAGGAACAATTAAGGAATTGTTGACCAAATGTGGGAGGAGTTTAGTATAATTAATAGGGATGGCAACGAGTGTTCTTCGTTGATTATTTGTCTGCTTTTGGGCATTACTCGCATTCTGGTAAGGGGAGGCTAGTTAGCCTGTTTGAGGGATTGAAGGTGGCGGGATTCATGGTGGGAGTGGTCGATAGGTCATTCTAGGTTGGAAGAGTTGCTAATAGGGTAGGTGAGAAATTGTTGACACTTGAGGATTGTACATATAATGGGATCGATAATTTGGCATGAAAGGAGCGATATTAGGCATTAATGGTGCTGACATGATGACATTGGTTTCTCTTCCCTTTTTCCTGTCGGTAGGAGTTAAGGATTTCTTCACACTTGTTAATCTAGTTGTTGTGTGAGCAATTTTCCTGCTTCTTACTCCCATTTCAACTCTTTCTCCAATGACGACCAAGTCAGAGAAATTTGATGATACATTTCTAATCATCCTATCATAGAAGGGTGATTGGAGCATATCAATAAACATCGTAACCATTTCCTTTTCCGGCAAAGGAGGTTGAACCTGAGAAGTCATCCCTCTCCAATGTTGTGCATACTCTTTAATGTTTTTGTTAGACAAATGGCATCAAGAGGGGAGCTGAATAGATGCACAAATTAAAATAGATGCCAAATTAAAAATTTATTTTAAGATGTCTAATACTTTATTAATTCAATTTTAATTATCGACTTTAACACAGATAAAGTGGAAAAAATAATATAATCAGAGAGATAAAAAGGGAGGATGTAAGCACAAAGATATAGGAAAGAAAAAAGAACAAGAGAGGAGCACACAACAATTTATACTGGTTCAGGTATAACCAACCCTACATCCAGTTCCTAGTCAACTCTAATCACAAGAGTGACCCCCAATTCACTATCTTTCAAATTTAGTTTACAAATTACAATCCACTTAGCAGAGGAACTAGTAAAAAGTAAACTAATGAAAAAGACAATCACCTCCTTAGAAACCCACTAAGGATGAACACCTCCCTAGAATCCCACTAGGGATGAACAATAACCACCTAAACCCTAAAAGGGGATTAAGACAATAAAATAACAACAACCACTTAAACCCCAAAAAGGGAATTTAACATCAACCACTTAAACCCTAAAGATGGAATTTAACATCAACTTCCAAAAAAAAATAAGAACAGTCACACCTGGTAATGGAGACAACAAATTGTAGAAGCCTGTAGAATGATAACTTCAAGAACAAGTGTGATTAACAATGAAAGCACAAAAGGCAGTTGAGAAGAGGGTTTTCTCAGAAGGTATAAAATATCTCTGTTGCCTTGCTCACAATTATTTAACCTTTGTAGTTCCATCTCATGCTCTCACAGCTTTCCAAATAGAGTATTAATATTCATTTATGTGAGATCCTTTGATTCTGTAATAGCAGTGACCTTTGGTTGCCAATTTCTGTCTAAGGATTTCAATATCTTTGTGTTCAACTCCTCATTGTCAAAACTCTTTTCTAATGCTTTCAAGTGATTTACTATATGTGTGAAACGTGTCTGAAAATCCGTGATGCTTTCATTCTGCTGCATTTGAAACAATTGATACTCTTGGATGAGTGTGTTCTTATGTGCTCACTTTACTTCATTTGTTCCTTCATGTGTCACTTCAAGAGTGTCCCATATTTTTTTTACCGTCTTCCATTGTGCGACCCTGAAAAATTCATTACAATTTATGGCAGAAAAAATAGCGTTTCGGGCTCTTATATCATAATGGGCATGCTTGTTTTTATTCGACGTCCATTGGTCAAAGTCTTTGGAACAACTCCAAACTCTGTTGTTCTCATCAGAATGTAGGGACCGTTGAGTACAACATCCCAAACACCATAATCTAGTGTTTGTAAAAATATTTCCATTCTCATTTTCCAAAACTGATAGTCTTCTCCTTCAAATAGTGGTGGTTTGTCTATTGAGGCTCCTTCCCTGTGAACTTGATTCTGCATAGACATCTTGATAGATCGTTTAGAAATATCTTATCTAATCAAGCTCTGATACCACTTGTTAAACAAATGGCATCTAGAGGGGGGGTGGATAGATGCACAAATTAAAATAAATGGCAAATTAAAAATTTATTTTAAGATGTTTAATAATTTATTAATTCAATTTTAATTATCGAATTTAACACAGATAAAACGGAAGCGATAATATAATTAGAGAGATAAAACGGGAGGATGTAAGCACAGAGATATAGGGAAAAGAAAAGAGCACAAGAGAGGAGCACATAACAATTTATACTAGTTCGGGTATAGCCAACCCTACATTCAGTTCCTAGTCAACTCTAATCACAAGAGTGACCCCAATTCACTATCTTTCAAATTCAGTTTACAAGTTACTATCAACTCAGCAGAGGAACGAGTAAAAAGTAAACTAATTAAAAAGACAATCACCTCCTTAGAAACCCACTAAGGATGAACACCTCCCTAGAATCCCTATAGACCCCAAATTTTGCCCGCCCTCTCAATAAAGATCAGAAAACTTCATTCCGAACATAGGAAAAGATTTTTTGAACACCTAGCGGCATCAACCGGCTTTCGTTGGAGGAAAGGAGAACTTTTTGTGAAAATAAAAAGTCAAAATTGGAGAAGAAACTTGGGATGACTGTCCTAAATGTCAGATGACCGTCCCAAGTAACACTTTTGCCTCCAGACGTGTGTCTGGGATCTGAGACGCATGTCTCAAGCTTCCATACACCTTGGGACGGCCGTCCCAAATCCCAGACGACCGTCCCAAGCCATTTTGCACATTGGGATGACCGTCCCAAATGTCCAGACGGTCGTCCCACCTGACAGGAGTTCGGACGACCGTCCCAGCATCCTGACAGCGAAAAACTATAAATAGAGGGCCCCATTTGCAGCTCTAGACACACCTCACTTCTCTCTACTCTTCTATTTCTCGAATGATCTTTCTGATTGCCTATAAGGTCACAATCGGTTAAGGAAATCTCTTCTGAGATATCAGGCATTCGATAGTTTTAAAAATTCTTCTTGTATTCAGGTGAGGAGAGTCTTTGTAGTGCGGGAGGATAGCCAAAAAGCATCCTCAGAGTTGAAGATTTTATATAAAAGCTTTCTTCGAAGGTTCTTTTCACTACTCTTCTCTTTTATTGCTTTATTTATTGCTTTCTTATGTGTAGTAGAAATAGGATCATGTAGAGTAGTCATATTAATATTGCATAATAAAATAGGGTAATGGCGTAACCTCTTATAATCTTTATTTTATGAATTATTGGTTTCAAGTTCTTTGTAAGCTAAGTAGCCACGTGGACCGACAGAAGAGATAAGGGGTTCTAAAACCATTCTTTTATAATAAGCCACTTTTATCTCGGACAGTATGCATTTTAGCTAGTTTTGTTTCAGGTTCTTTGTAAGGTAAGTAGCCACGCAGCCCGACAGAAGAGATAAAAGGGGTTATAAAAATCAAATAAATCATAATAAGAGAAAATAGGACCCTTTTCACGGTGTTAAGCATCAAATTCATGAACATCCATAGAGGTAGTTTACTTTCTCTTGAAAAAACAAAAAAAAAGGTCCAAACACTATCATGCATCATGTAGAGAATAAAACATGATAATGTTTAGGAAAACAAAACACTTTAATGCATGCCCGCATATACATCATACTCATAGCATGCATTTTTTTGGTTTCTCGAAAATGGAGGGGTCTGGTAGATAGTTGAAGAAAATGGACATTCCCCAGTATCATGTGGAGAAGATTTTGAAAAATCTTATGGACGGATTCTCGATCTTCTGAAGATCTGTGTCGATCCCATCTTCATCAGGGTTTTGATCCATTTCTGGAATGTCAGTCTACACTGCTTTGAATTTCCGCAATTTGATTTGGTACTAAATTTGAAGGAATATGAGATCATGCTGAGATGGCCCAAATCAGCCGGGATCCACATTTGCCACGAAGCATGTATTCCTACATCTAAGGTTGCCGCCATCATCCAATTGTCGCATCATCAGGCTACCCTGATGGTAAAAGGGAATATCTAGGGATGGGAAGTTGCAATGCTAGAAGACCATCTCTCCTCTTTGGCTGATAAGGCATATTGGTTTGTCTTTAATAAAACCATTGCTTTGATTGTGTTTGGGACCATTTTATTTCCCTTTCACATCGACACAGTAGATCAGGTCGTTATGGATGCCTTCTTCGCTTCGGACGTACAATCAAAGAGTCACGTGCCTGCACTTCTTGTCGACACCTTGCTTTCAGTTGATTCTGACATCAAGAACAAGGAAGAACGCTTAGATGTTGCTCTTTCTTCTTATTCATTTGGGGTATCACGCACTTCTATGCTTCGAGCCACATGGGAATTTTCCCCAATCCTTTGAGAAGCTTCTCAAAGATCCCTCTCTGCCAACATCTAACCATGGAGTGGAAGGTCGAGTTGGAACAATGGAACATCAATCACCTATCTTGGGCTTGTCCTTGATTCCGACCTGCCCTATCCCCATCAAATGCAGAGACTATCCGAACATACCATTGTTGGGCCTTAGGGGTTGCATAGCCTACTCCCCAAAGGTAGCTATGAGACAACTCATGAGAACCCAAGCCACGCCATCACGGGAGGAGCTCGGAGGACTGTGTTTCATTGGAGACCCATGCAATGTTGCAAACTCACTTTCCGTACGGAGAGCATGGGAGAGAACAGTCTACATGGGAGATAGAGAGCTAGGCAAAGGTCGAGTGATTGTCTCTAGTGACTACGAGGAATGGAGAAGTAGAGGGATGTCACAACCATCTGCTCCACCAAATGTGCCATCAACAAACGAAGAGCTTCAAACACAAGTCGATGCCTTGACCCAAAGGATAGAAATCATGGGAGCCCAGATGAGGGCCCTTGAGGAGAAAGAACAAGAATCTATCCTTACCATTGATGGTCTTCAAAGGCAATGCAGGAAGAAGGACCAAGAGATAGAGCTCCTTAAGGACAAATGTGTTGATTTTGACGAGGTTATCCAAGCATCCAAAGCTCCAAGAGTCAACTCGGATAATCAACTCCAAGAAATGACTGCCAAGTTAGCACACCTTGAGGCCAAATATGCAAAGCAGGCACAAACGACCTGTTGAAACATACAAGGATATGAATGTTGAACATATATGGATATGAAGCTTGTTGATTTTGATGATGATTGAAGAATAAAAGACTTAAAGATTTGAAGACTTGTAATGTTATGTAATAACTTTGTTTTTATGATTTTTGTTAGAATCGCGCAGCGGCATATTTGCATTTTCGGACAAAAACCAAGAGGGAGGGTGAATTGGTTTCTTAACAAAAATTAGGGTTTTAAAAATTTCTCCAAATTTTATTGTTTAAAATGCTGTGTAAAGTAAATAGAGCAAGGATAGAGTCTTACACAGATGATTTATACTGGTTCGGATCAAAAGACCCTACGTCCAGTTGCTAATCACTCAAACAGAGGATTAACGTTGTCACTATAATCACAGTTTTACAAACAGATAACAATTGAAAAGATAAGGTAACGAAAACACCTCTCTTGAGTCACACAAGAGATGAAGAACAACTTTCCCTAGAGACGGCACAACACACAATCCACCAAGAAAACCCACTTAGTGATTCTTATCGCTTCTAGCTCACACTAGGTTCCAAAAGCCCCTTTTTCCTCCAACAAACAGTTCTCTGGCAGTCACAGCTCTCAACTTTTGTTAGAAAAAGGTTGTTCATTTTGCAGAGAGCCTTAGATAACCTTAAGTAGACGGATTAGGGTTTGGGAATTGGGGATTTTCGAAACCTGGTGAATGGGGACTAGGGTTTTTGAAACTTGGTCCAATTTTAAAATTCAAAATACATATCTGACTGAAATAATCGATTATCTTGAGTGTTCATCGATTATTACAGAGCCAAATTCACATGGAACCCAAATCCATGCAGTTTAATCGATTATTTAGGCAGTTAATCGATTAACAGCCTTGTTAATCGATTAACAGGGGCTTTAATCAATTATTCCAGAGAGCTGATACAGAAAATGGTTTTTCTCTCTGTAATAATCGATTATCCTGCCATTTAATCGATTAATCCAGTGTGTTTTTGATAAAAATGAGTTTTTGAAGCTTTTAAAGAGTAGACTATGTGCTGGCTATCTTAGACTCTAATATTAGAGACTCAGAATCATCAAAACAGAGTTATTACATAATATTTCAAGTCTTCAACTCTTTAAGTCCTTTGTTCTTTAATCATCATCAAAATCTACAGGCTTCATATCCATGTATGTTCAACATTCATATCCTTGTATGTTTCAACAATCTCCCCCTTTTTGATGATGATCAAAATTTCCTTTAAAGCCTTGTGTAATAACCTGTTTTATCTGTCACACTAACAAAAATATTAAACATACCAGAAAATATTTAAATTTAATAAACATAAGAGGCTTTAAATAAATTTCTCCCCCTATTTTAATTATGATAAAAAAATTTAAAGCTCCCCCTCAATAGATGCATAATTTAAAAATAACTCCCCCTCAAACAAAGCAAAAATAAAAAATTTATTTCATAAAGAAACATCATTACAACACAAAGAAATATGTGGAAGAGATTAAAACTCTTCACTTGCATCTCTATTAAACTGAGCATCAAACCTATCCTCTAGGTTACAGACCCTATCATCTACATCAGAGATACGATGAATGATTTCCTCATGCCGTACTTCAGAGAGGGTGAAAAATTCATGCATTTTCTGATTCATATCAAACAACATTTCTTCCATAGATTGTCGAGATGCAGGAGGGGCAGAAGATGTTCCAGCATTATGAATATGTTTAGAGGGAAACTCAGTAGCAGGAGGCATCTCTTCGTCAGAATCGTCAGCATTGTCAGCCATGTTGGGAACGTCGTCTTTGTGAACATAAATGTTATTGACTCGCACCATTTGAAGTTGAGTTAGCATACTGTCAAGCATTCGGTTTAAGTTAGTGCTTCTTACCTTTTGTTCCCTTCAACATTCACTCCTTTGTACTCTAAAATGCGAGAGATAAGAAGAGCATAGGGAATTTTAAAAGTAGGATGACGCTTAGCCTTTAGCATGGTCATTGAGACAAGACTGCCATAATCGATTGGCTCATTATTCATGATTGCATGAATAATGCGAAGATCTATGGAGGAGCATTGGGCATGGTTGGTTGCCCGGGGACATAAAATCTAGACAAGTAGATGCAGTAGCAGACGTTCCTCCTTCTTTCATGGGCCGGCTAGAAGAAGATGCCCAATCTCCATGGAGGGGTTGCGGAGAAAAGAATGGTAAGCCATAATTCTGTCAAAATCGTCTAACTCCGCAAAAACATTAATAGCATCATCTCTTACAGAAAAATGTGCAACATTTTCCCATATATCGTCATCAAGGATGATAGTCACACCCTTGACACGAGAAGTGGCTACTTGATCCCTAAATTTGAAACGAGAATAAAATACCCTAACTAAATCAGGGTAGTATGTACCTTGCATTTGGATAAAAGGGAGGACACCTTGAATTTCAAGAAGATTCGGAAAATTAAATCCTCTATTGATGAATTGATAACCAATAATGAATTTTGGAGTAATGATACTTCTTTCCTTCCAGAAGGTGAGAAATTCCTGTCGGCCCTCATCATCTGAGATCCATCCTTCGACAGAATTTGGACGGGGATGAGAGGCAGGAGCAGATCTTTTTCTTGTGGAAATTTTAGCACGAGAAGATGAGGCCATTTTAGGATTAGAAGAAAAACAAGAGAGTTTTGGAAGACAAGTGAGATTAGGAGAAGACAAGAAGGCTTGAATTATGCTAGAATGCTTGGATTCAAGAGTTTGAGGTGTGGAGAAGTGAAATGAAGGCTTCCTATATATAAACAACATGTGCAACGGTCATAAACGGTCATTTGGGAGTGAAGAGGAGCCAAAAGATCCGTTGAAAATGGCTAGTGCATGAAAACTGCCAATTTAATCGATTAAAACTTGAAATAATCGATTAAACCAGCAACAGACCCATTTAATCGATTAAATCACCCTATTAATCGATTAAATCAGTAGTTAATCGATTATTTCTCGAAATAATGGATTATTCCAGAGAGTAACTTCAGATTTTGGACATTTAGATGCAGATAATCGATTATTGGTTCAAATAATTTATTATCAAATTTTTGAGGTTTAGACACATGATAATCTATTAATACCCTACATAATCGATTATAACATTACAACCATGCAAAAACTGATTAATTAAGTAGACTTTAAGTTATTTCTAATATTCCTAAGTCTCTTCTAAGATCATAGAATCTATCCTTGGGAAGAGGTTTAGTAAAAATATTTGCTAATTGATGCTTTGTATCAACATATTCAATTTTACAGTTTCCTTTGCTAATATGATCTTAAAATTTGAGCACAACAATTACCAGCTGCAATATATTTAGCTTCAGTAGCAGATAAAGCAACACATGCTTGTTTCTTAGAATGCCAAGACACTAATGATGATCCTAACAAATGACATGTTCCACTAGTACTCTTTCTATCTATTTTACATCCACCATAATCAACATCAGAATAACCTATTAAACTAGGAGAAGCTTCAGATGGATACCATAAACCAAAACTTGTAGTTCGTTTTAAATATTTTAAAATTATTTTTACTGTAGTTAAATGAGATTCTTTTGGACATGCTTGAAATCTAGCACACATACAAACAGAATGTATAATATCAGGTCTACTTGCAGTTAAGTATAATAGTGAACCTATCATACCTCTATACATAGATTGATTAATTTCCAAACCTGATTCATCCTTATCTAAATAGCATGAAGTTCCCATGGGTGTGTTAGCTTCCTTTGAAGTGTCCATTCCCAATTTCTTGAGAATCTCTTTGCAGTATTTGGTTTGAGAGACAAAAATGTCATCTTTAAGTTGTTTGATTTGAAGTCCAAGGAAGAATGTTAATTCTCCCATCATAGACATTTCAAATGCTCCCTGCATTATGTTAGCAAATTCTACACACAAAGAATTATCAGTTGATCCAAAAATGATATCATCAACATATGTTCTTTTACTTTCTTTATAAAAAAAGTAGAATCAATTTTTCCTCTAGAAAACTAATTTGAAGTTAGAAAATTACTTAATCTTTCATACCAAGACCTAGGAGCTTGTTTCAAACCATATAATGCTTTCTTCAATTTAAAAATATGATTGGGATAATTAAAATCTTCAAATCTAGGGGGTTGTTCTACATAAACTTCTTCTTTAATAAACCCATTCAAAAATGCACTTTTAACATCCATTTGATATAATTTAAATTTCATCAATGATGCATAAGCAAGAAGTAGGCGTATAGCCTCTAACCCGGCAACAGGAGCATAAGTTTCATCATAATCAATACCTTCCTCCTGACAGTAGTAACCTTTGGCAACAAGTCTGACTTTATTCTTTGTTATATTTCCATCTTCATCAAGTTTATTTCTAAATACCCATTTAGTTCCAATTACTTGATGTGATTCTTCTCTTGAAATTAATTCCCAGATTTGATTCCTTTCAAATTGATTAAGTTCTTCTTGCATTGCTATGCACCATTGGTCATCTTTAAGCACTTCTTCAACACTTTTGGGTTCTATCTGCGAAACAAAAGCTACAGACATACAGAAATTGGTCATATTTCTAGTTCTTACCCCTTTTGAGATATCACCAATAATATTGTCCATTGAAAGTCCTCTTGGTGATTGCCATTCTTTTGTTAATTCAGTTGGTTGAGAAGGCTCATTCTCATTCAAATACATTTCTTCTAGAGCCTCTCTTATGTACTCATCATCACCTACAAGTTCTTTATTTGACTCAAGAGGATTTCCCTCAAGGTCTACAATTTCATCAAAGGTGACATGTACGGATTTTTCAAAATTTAAAGTTCTTCTATTAAACACTCTATATGCTTTGCTAGTTATTGAATAACTTAAGAAAATGCCCTCATCGGCTTTTGAGTCAAATTTTCCTAAGTTATCTTTTCCATTATTTAAAACAAAGCATTTACATCCAAATATTTTCAAATGAACTACATTAGGCTTTCTACCATTTAAGAATTCATAAGGAGTTAATTTTATAATTGGCCTAATAAGCATCCTATTCAACACATAACATGCAATACTTACAACAATAGCCCAAAAATATTTAGGAACATTTGATTCATTTAGCATTGTTCTAGCAAGTTTCTCTAGTGACCTATTTTTCCTTTCTACTACACTATTTTGTTAGGGAGTCCTAGGTGCAGAAAAATTATGCAAAATTCCATTTTCCTGATAATAATTTTTAAACCATTCATTTTGAAACTCTCCACCATGGTCACTTCTTAATACCTTAATTCTTAAGTCTTTATCATTTTGAATTTGCTTTGCAAACTTCCTAAAGACCTTAAAAGCTTCACTTTTTAATGTTAAGAAAAATGTCCAACTATATCTAAAAAAATCATCAACAATTACAAGAGCATAATAATTTCCACCAAAACTTTTTATCCTAGAAGGACCAAATAAATCTAAATGTAATAGTTCTAAGGGTTTTGATGTGGAAATAACATTCTTTGATTTAAAGGATGATTTTACTTGTTTACCTTTTTGACATGCATCACATAATCTATCTTTTTCAAATTTTAACTTAGGCAAACCAATAACTAAGTCCTTTGATATCAATTTGTTTAATTGATGAATATTTATATGAGTCACTCTCTTATGCCATAACCATGGGTTCTCTTCCTTAGCAACTAAGTATGTTATACTAGTACCATGTATACAATCCAAATCAATTAAATAGATATTATTATGCCTAATGCCTTTCAATTCTATATTTTCGGAATTCACTAAATGTATGGTACAAAACTTACTTTCAAAGATTACCTTGAATCCTTTGTCACAAAGTTGACTTATACTTAGGAGATTATGCTTTAGCCCATCAACAAGAAGCACATCCTTTATCTCCAAAGTGTTTGCACCACCTATATTTCCAATTCCAAGTATCTTTCCTTTGTTGTTGTCCCCATAGGTTACATATCCTTGTTCTTTAGCTTTGAAACTTACAAATTTCATTTTGTCACCGGTCATATGTTTTGAGCATCCACTATCAAGATACCACATAAACTTCTTGGATTTGGAAGTTTCCTATAAAACAAGAACATAGTAAACTTAGGTCCCCATAACGTTTGGGTCCTTGGGGTTAGAGACAAACAAGTCATTTAACAATAGGAACCCAAACGTATTTTCGTTTAAGAACACCAAAATTCTTAATTTTACATCTATTTGAGGTATGACCATGTTTCATACAATAAAAGCATGCATTATATGTAGTTTTTGAAATTGATACATTTCTAAATATTGACATTTTAGTTCATTTTTCAACCCATACTCTTTTATTTTTAATTTTAGGCTTTTTCAAAGGAACATGATGGTTTTCTCTATGTTGAGCAATAACAACTTTATACTTATTATTATTATTATTATTACTTATTTCCTTCTCGGATTTATCAAGCAAATGATTAAGTATATCAATATCATATTCATATTCTTTACATGATGCACATGGTATATTCGTATTATCTTTTTCATCTAAACACACAATTTTCGTTTCTAAGGTTTCCTTTTCCTCTAAACATACATTTTTCGTTTTTAAGGACTCCACCTCCTTTTCGGATCTATTCAAACTCTTTTTCACAGCTTTGTATTCATTTTTCAAGTCCTTAAAAACATTAAATAATTCATCATATGCATTTTTTAATTCATCAAAGTTATTTTCATCATCACTTGAGGATGAGTCAGAATCACTAACCTCAAAGTCGAAAGATATATTATCTTTTGCCATCAAGCAAATGTTAGCTTCTATTTCCGAATCAGTTGACTCCGAACTCGAATCACTATTGTCCCAAGCGATGTAGGCTTTCTTCTTGAAGAATTTCTTGCCTTTGTTATCTTCATTCTTCTTGTTTGGAGATTCAGTTTTTACATGTCCTGTTTCACCACAACCATAACATTTGATATTCAAAGAAGTACTTTCTCTTACCTTTCCCTTACCTTTGAAGGGGTGCTTCCCTTTGGATTTCATGAATTTGGTAAATTTCTTTATCATAAGACTCAATTCTTCTTCTTCATTCTCTGAGTCTTCTTCTTCCTTTTTACTCTTACTTTTGGAAATTTCAGTTTTGAAGGCTAGGTTCCTCTTTTGGTGTTGACCTTCTTCATCATTTAGCCTTCCTAGTTCAAGCTCATGCTCCCTCAATTTTCCAAAGAGCGCCACCATAGACATTGTGGCAAGGTTTTGTTACTCTGTGATGGTCGTCACCTTAGGTTTCCATTTCCTATCCAAAGATTTCAAATTTTTTACGTTTAATTCATCAACATTAAAAATTTTACCTAACCCAGTGAGATGGTTCACAATGTGTGTGAAACGCTTTTGAACGTCAAAGATCGTTTCTCCTTGTTGCATTCGAAACATCTCATATTCTTGGATTAGAGAATTTTTTCGTGCTCTCTTAACGTCGTCGGTACCTTCGTCGGTCACTCTCAACATTTCCCACATCTCTTGAGCACTTTTACAAACGGAGATCCGGTAAAAATCATCAAGGGTTAAAGCAAATGAAATTATATTTCTGGGCCTAACATCATATTGAGCTTTTCTATTTTCCTCTGCCGTCCATCTAGAAAATGGTTTTGAAACTTCTACTCCGTTTTCAGAAACTTTTGGAATAAAGGGACCGCTTAAAATTGTGTCCCAAAGACCTCTATCAACAGACTCTAAAAATATTTGCATTTTAACTTTCCAGAAAGGATAATTTTGACCTGCAAAAAGTGGGGGTCTTTTGATAGAATCACCCTCGGCAAATGTTTGATTTTGTCCAACCATTTTGGAAAATTGAATGACTATCAAAGCAAGCTCTGATACCACTTGTTAGAATTGCGCAGCGGAATGTTTGCATTTCCGGACAAAAACCAAGAGGGGGGGGTCAAATGGTTTCTTAACAAAAATTAGGGTTTTAAAAATTTCTCCAAATTTTACCGATTAAAATGCTGTGTAAAGTAAATAGAGCAAGGATAGAGTCTTACACAGATGATTTATACTGGTTCGGATCAAAAGACCCTGTTGACAATTCAAGGACTTGATGTTGCACTTGATGAATATGAAGAATGGATTTTGATGATGATCCAAGAACTAAAGACTTAGAATATTGAAGATTGAAGATTGGTGATAATTGTATTGTAATAACTCTGTTTTATTTAAGATTGAGTCTGTATTTTTAGAGTCTAAGATAGCCGGTACATAGTCTGTAACTTAGAAGCTTCAAAAAGCTCAAATTTATCATTTAGGCTCGGCTTTAATCGATTATATAGGTAAATAATCGATTAAAACAAGTGAGAAAACACTTTCTATACAAACTCACCGTTTTAATCGATTAAAACAGCAAAATAATCGATTGTTTTGTACTCGATCCGTACGGATAATCGATTATTTCACTAAATAATCGATTATTCCGAGAGGTTTGGGTTCCGACGTATTTGGCTTCTGTTTTAATCGATTATCACTCCAAATAATCGATTATTTCGATCTGTTTTTCATTTTAAATTTCAAATTAACCCTATTTTCGAAAACCCAATTACCAAGAACCCTAGTTTCGAAATCCCCAATTCCTAAACCCTAATTTCCCTACTTAAACTCTGCTTTGGCACTCGAAAAGAAGAACAACTCTTTCCATACAAAAGTTAAGTGTTGTGAGTGCCAGAGAACTGTTTGTTGCAAGGAAAGGGGGCTTTTGGAACCCGGTGTGAGGCTAGAAGCGATAAGAATCACTAAGTGGAGTTCTTAGTGGATTGTGTGTTGTGCCGTCTCTAGGGAAAGCTGTTCTTCATCTCTTGTGGATTTCAAGAGAGGTGTTTTCCGATCTTTATCTGTTCATTTGTAATCTGTTTGTAACAATTTGTTCTTAGTGACAGCGTTAATCCTCTTTTGAGTGATTAGCAACTCGGACGTAGGGTCTTTTGATCCGAACCAAGTATAAACCTACTGTGTAATCTTCTCTACTCTTCTCTATTTACATTTACACGAGTTTTTAATCGGTAAAATTTGGGGAAAATTTTGAAAACCTAATTTTTATTAAAAATCCAATTCACCCCCCCCCCCTCTTGGTTTTTGTCCGACCACACGAACATTCCGCTGCGCGATTCTAACAGACCCTATGTCCAGTTGCTAATCACTCAAACAGAGGATTAATGATGTCACTATAATCACAGTTTTACAAGCAAATAACAATTGAAAAGATAAGGTAACGAAAACACCTCTCTTGAGTCACACAAGAGATGAAGAACAACTTTCCCTAGAGACGGCACAACACACAATCCACCAAGAAAACCCACTTAGTGATTCTTATCGCTTCTAGCTCACACTAGGTTCCAAAAGCCCCTTTTTCCTCCAACAAACAGTTCTCTGGCAGTCACAACTCTCAACTTTTGGTTAAAAAAGGTTGTTCATTTTGCAGAACAAAAAGTTAGGACACAAAAAACACAACATCCTAGATTGAAAACCGAAGGGCGGTCTAGGGAGGTCAATCAACCATAATAAAGTGCCACGGAATAAACAACTAAAGACGCAATTCCATTAATAAAGTGTTTGTTTAAACTAAGCCTAAATAGTTCAACCTACCATGGCTAGCCATTCTCACAAAGGCCATTTTTCCAGAAAAAAATCCCTTCTAAAACACAAACCTTTAAATTAACTGTCATCTTCCTTCTTTTCTCTTGACCCTTATCACTACGATATTCTAGTGATTAACTAGGTAATATGAAAAATAGTGATCAATAGGAGGATTGAAATTCCTAAAGAAAAGAAGAAGCACACTAACATGACAAATAGCTCTTCAATTTAATCATTCTTCGGTCATGTTGAATCCGGAACGGCAAAAATGGTACAACGAAACATGGCATCTAAAGAACCTCATCGTCAAAAAACACATCAGTTAATCCTTTTGAAAATATTAACTGAAATAGTATTATAGGACGCATATCATGAGCACCGCATGCATAGATGTTGATGAACATGGTCCTATCTTTTCTTAAAAAAAAAAAAAAACCCCAAAAACCCAAACGGTCGTCTCGTTTAGCAAGATGGTCGTCTCGCCATTCACGAATGGTGAGATGGCCATTTCGTTATCCCAGATGGCCGTCCCAGGTTGCCATTAGGACGAGACGGCCATCCCAAATCCCGGACGGCCGTCTCGACCTTTTTCCTATATATAGGCGTGTCTGGGGTAGTTCCAATGCATCCCATTCCTGCATTCTCTCTTCATCCCATACCTATTGTTGCATATTTGAGTGTGTTTGAGCAATAATGCATCAAGGAGAATCTTCCAGACCTAGAAGGCGTGGTCGGGGACCCATCCAGGGTGCTCCGGCTCCGCAAGCACCCCCAAATCCTACTCAGCTCATGGCTCAGCACCAGGCCAGGCTCGACAACATCCAAAGCTACGCCTGGCATCCCATGCTTCAGCTAGATTTCTGCATCCTAACCATGTTCGGTTGGGATGAGGATGTAAGGAATTACATCCACAACATCGGGTGGGACTTGTTAGAAAAACTTTCAAAAATCAATTCACCCCCCCTCTTGATTTAAAACTACTTTTCTAACAATTGGCATCAGAGCGAGGTGCTTGAAAGTTACTCAAGTTACTTCGATCCATGGCATTTTCTGAGGGAGCATACATTGATAGACCTCCACTGTTGTGTGGAACAAATTATCTATTCTGGAAACTAAGGATGAAAATCTTCATTGAATCTGTTAGTATAAATGCTTGGAATGTTATTGAACAGGAAACTAATATTGCTAACAGAATTCAAGATGATTGTATTGCCAAAAATATCATCTCTTTCGCTCTTAATAGAAATGATTTTTTTAGGATTGCACATTGTCAAACTGCTGCACAAATGTGGAAGATCCTTGAAAAGACCTATGAAGAAGCACCAGAGATATGCTTAATGGTCAACTCAGAATCACCAAATACCAGTGGCCATGTCAGGATAGAATGCCCAGAAAATTCTGATCATGTAAGTTCTAGCTCCTCTTCAAATTTAGTTAATTATGATGCATTACAAGAATCATTTAATGAAATGCATGAAGAGGCTAAGAAACTTCAAAAAGAAAATAGTAGGCTGAAAGGGCTAAATAATTGGCTAGTAAATAAAGTTGATTCTCTGGAAAAACAAATTTTTGAAAATGAAACTGACCGTGACTTCTTGAAACTAATTCATGATAATTCTGATTGTGAATGCAATAAACCCTGCAATAACTGTTCTGCATTACAAAAGAAAATTGACTTTCTATCTCAAACTGTTTCAAGATTTACACAAGGGCAAACCAATCTTGATATATTACTTGGGTCTCAAAAATTAATTTTTGATAAATCTGGAATAGGATTTAAATCTAGATCCAGTAAAACAAAAACAAATAGGAATTCATACTCTGTAATTAAATGCTTTTACTGCATGAAGAAAGGTCACTCTGTTAAATATTGTAGAATTAAGAAATATGCAGTACCCAAAGGTAGAATGAAATGGGTTCCAAAAATTAATTCCTTTCAAATAACCTGATCAGGACCCAGTAATTATAAAGGGTACCAGAACAATTCTTAATTTGTTTTGCAGGAACAAGTCTGGGAATCCCTTGAAGATCAGAGCTGCGAAATCAGGTTCTGAGTATTTAAACTAATTGTTTTAATTGATATATAACAATATTAATCGATTAAAATAACTTATAAAACATCTGTCCGTACCATTTTAATCGATTAAAATGTCGAAATAATCGATTGAACTGATCTCAGGATTTTGGTTTAAATGTTTTAATCAATTATAATAACTGTATATCAACTAAAAACACTTAGGTATCAAAATTAATCGATTTATTTACGTTTTAATCGGTTTAAATTCTGGTGTCATTTTATTGATCACATTCTATACCAAACTAATCGATTCTTTTATAAACCAATCGATTAATTCATCATGAATCGTTTTCAAACCTAATAGGAAAAATGAAATTAATAGATAATTAGTTGATCAATCGATTAATTAGGTTCTGAAAACAAGATTTATAACATCTAATTAAAGTTTGATAGGCCAATTCGAATCAAAAACCCAGTTTCTTTGATAAACAAAATCTGCATAATACTTTCACCCATCGTCCCGTAAATTGTGCCTCCGTAGCGATCAGATAATCATAAATAAGTCTCGAACATATCTGATTCAAGTTATCTGTTATGGAACACCCATTTTTCTTTAAATGGCACATGCTGAACAAATCCTTGAATTAGAAACTAAGACTAGTGGAATAAATGTGGGAAAGTTATTGCCGATTGAATTACTGCAAACTTTACATGTGGGAAAGTTATCCATAGATGAAAAAGTTATTTTAACATAGTCATGATTCAAGTTGTAGACGTCTACATCTCTCTTAATACTTTACATGGAATGCTCGCGTAGTAATACATTGAAAATCAAAGGAATTATCAAAGAATAGACTCGTAACTTTTCTTATAGACACTAGTTACAAACAGGTCAAGCTATTAGGACTCGAAAACATAGTTTATCAAAGATTTTTCAGTGATAGTTGCTTCGGTAATAAGTTGTTGATTACTAGGAAGTTCAATGAACAAATGTTTACATTAGATTTCTTGATATTACCTAACAATATATTTGAAATAATCTTGAGCATGCATTGGTTCAAAACTCTTGGTGAAATTCATTGGAACT
The DNA here is from genome assembly GCA_963425845.1 of Sphenostylis stenocarpa. Lineage (NCBI taxonomy): Eukaryota > Viridiplantae > Streptophyta > Magnoliopsida > Fabales > Fabaceae > Sphenostylis > Sphenostylis stenocarpa. Next base: position 74,456,070 of record OY731403.1, read on the forward strand.
GTGCAAATTTAAGAATTAGCTTTAATCATCAATGTCACGAGGTGACACCGTAAGGAAACCAATCTGGGACAGCAATTCAAGAATTGAATAACGTGGCACAGAGAATGTGTGTACGAGGATAAATTTTAAACTCGTTGATTTGTTCCCTCGCTGAAGGCAAATATAGTGAAAGCTCTGGATTACTTGTCATCACTAGTTCTGCTATGTATGCATTACTAATCATTACCCACTCTACCGAATAAGTTTTAGTTAACCACTTGTGCATATGATACCACTGGAAACAACAAAGTTAAAGATGATTCATTCCTCAAAGATAATGATGACTGGTTCACTGAAAGTGAGAATAACACCCATCATACTACATTAATAAGAATGCAGTTATTTGCTTGGATAATGATAACTGCAGGGTTCAAAATGGGTTGGCTATTATGGAAGGAAATTCCGATCTCGGTACATCATTAACCTGTGATTCATGCAATTTATGGTATTGTGCATTCTGTGTGGGATTTGATAGTGAATGTACGTCTGTCAGTACATGATTCTGCCTCTGATGTGTAGTAGAAATTCCATTGTGGTGTCAACCATGGATCGTAATGCAGCTCAATAGTAACAAGAACTGCTAAAAGATTTCTTTTCGGGAAAAGTTTCGTAGTGCTGTTGTCGATACAGGAGAGACAACTGTTGTTGTCTCAATAGTTGATAGAGCAAAATTGGTTCCAAGCAAAAGGAAAGTCTATTATCTTTTGATATTGGTGGGGATCAAATGAATGATCACCAAACTGGAAGATTTGCAGCTTAATCAGGGGAATTGGGATGACTAATCTACATCATCATCTTTATCTTCTGCTTATTTCTATCTTTATATTTTTTGCTTGGACTGTAATATTACTGGTGTTATACCAGGTACATTTGCCTTAACCTTGATTGATATGATTTAGGGTCTAATTGAGATTAAACTGGCATAGATAGAAGTAGATCATAGATCCCTAAGAATCTAAAATCTGATATTGTTAAATCTGTTAGTAAAAAGACAATCAATATAGTTGATAGTAATCTAGACAATCAGTTCACAACATATCCAATAGATTACATATAAAAGATTAGCATCAGATATATCATGGTTTTCAAAATCTGGTTGTTTTAGTCAATAAAAACACCTTTTAATCGGTTAAATAAACTTAAACAACAGTTTTCATTACTGTTTTAATCGATTTAAAGTCGAAATAATCGATTGTTTTTACTAAAAATTCATGTTTTCAAAATCTTAAATGTTTTAATCGATTAAACCTTTCTTTCAATCGATTAAAATCATTTGCCAAGAACATTTTAACCGATTATGCTCTATTTTTAATCGATTTTTATTATGGAAAAGGAAAATTAAAGGCTTTAGTTAATGGTTGTTCCTGTAACATGCTACTAAAGCATGATTCCCTTATCTTTACACGTGTTAATTGTATTCATTACAAACGTGTTAATGGAGATAAGTTTGAATCAACTTTAATTGATTCTTTTCATGAGTGAAATATTGATTCACTTTGTATTTTTCAAAAACTTGAGCATATTTTCGAAACCTTACATTTTTCTCTCTTCTATTCCCTATTTTTGATGAAGTCAAAAGGGGGAGAAATAGTTGCATCACTTTAAGATAAATTTAAGAGCAACAGTTTAGGGGGAGAAATAAGTTTTAGGGGGAGAAATAAAACATTATTACATTTTTTCTCACCTAACCTCATTATCAAGTGACTTATTTTGCAGAGATTGTTTTTTCAAAATGGTGTTTGTCTTCATCAAATAGGGGGAGACTGAAAGTGATACTAGCAAAGATCTCAGTGATTTGATGAAGTCAAAGATAAAGTCAAAGGTCAACTCTGCAACAGTCAAACAAGTCACTCAGAAGAATGGAGCTGAAGACTTAGTGTGTCTTAACAGAAAGCTTAGGTAAAACCACTTTACCTTTTTCACTGCATGAAGCTCCTTCACTCAAATTGCAAAATGCCTCAAAAATAGTTTTAAACAAATCAAACAAAAGCATTTTGACAAAGAACTTTCTTAACAACGTTTTTAACTAATATAGTTTTAAAAGAAACAATTAAAATCACTTAGAATGCGTAAAGAAGTGTTTTTACAGTATTTTAATCGATACAAACTTCTTTTAATCGATTAAAACCCTTTATGACCGATTAGAATTCGAATATGACAGGTCAGAATGAAATATAATCGATCAGACTTTAAATATGACCGATCAGACTTATTTCAATCGATTAAAACGAACTTTCAATCGATTAAAAAGACTTGAAAATTTATGTGCAGATTTTCAATCGATTAAAACGACTTTATATCAGCTAAAATAACTTGGAAAGTTTTATAAGAAGGTTTTTAAGCAAATCAATCGATTAATACGCGAATCAATCGATTGAATTACTCTTTGAAAATGTTTGTAAAATGTTTTAACTGATAAAAACGTGGTCGTATCAGCTAAAACAATTTTGTTAAAGAACAAGAACGCATTAATGGGTTGAAAGGACTTTTAACAGATTATAACAGCTATTTCAACAGATTAAAATAAACTTTCAACAGATTAATTAATGCAGCAGATTTGAAAACTCTTTTAAAAACAGATTTGCTTGGAACTTTTTACATATCAGTTTTCATACAAACTAAGCAATCAATTCAAGCAACTGTTAAGCATCCTTTTCCAAGAAAGATTCGTAACTGCTTTGTGCTCGGATAACCAACTTCAAGAAATGATTGCCAAATCAACACGCCTTGAGGCCGAATGTGCAAAACAGGCTCGGACGATCAAGGAGTTTCTACAAGACCTTGAAAGGACTTGGTCTGAAATACGCCAAGAGCAGGAGGCCACCCAGAGGCTTAACAAAAGCCTTACTGAGTTGCGCTACAAAGAAAGAGATGGATTAGCTCAGTATGGTCAGGTGCTACGAGAAAAAGACCAAGCCCTTGCAAAAGTCGATGAGCTACAAGCCTTGGTCGTCCATCAGGAGGCAAAGATCAAAGAGGCTCAAAAGTACAACGAAGATATGAGCCAAGCGGTTGAAAAACAAACAAAAGCACTCGCTCGTCATGTCCAGGAAGCCGAAAGAGAATTACATAGAGATCAGGACCCGCCTGTGGGTTTCTTTAGGCTTTTTCGTTTCTGTCAAAAAGTGCTTCGTAGCATGGAGTAAGGGAATGTACACTTTCTACAAATAAATAAAATTTCTTTATTCAACAATTGTCTACTTGCATGCATTACATCCATTTGCATATTTGATTTCCCCTCCTTCAGTTTTAATAAATAAGATAATAAAAAGGAATGATTAACTAACATGTCTTCCAATCAGAAGGATGGAGAGAAAACCGCTTATAATCAAGTTTTCCCCGACGATTGATTCACCGCAAGAGGATAATAAACCTCGACCGTTGGTTATCAAGGTCAATAAAGAAGAGGGGGCAAGGACTCTCGTGCGATTATTTGTGCCTCGTTCTTTCCCCTACGAATCAAATAAAGTTGTACCATGGAGATATGAAGAATCTTCATCAATAAAGGAAGATATCTCCAACATAGCCGGCATCGTGGGCATGACCAGAAGTGGAAGAATATACTCCCCCAAAGAGTTACAAGAAGATGCCCCCAAGAATAAAGGAAAAAATAAATAGACCGAAGAAAAAGAAAATAAAGAATCCAAGGAGGAGACCGATGAATTACTCTAGTTCATAAGGCAATGCGAGTATTCCATTATCAACCATCTCAATCATACACCTGCAAAGATAACTCTCTTATCTTTAATAATGAGTTCGGAACCGCATAGAAATTCCCTGATGAAGGTTTTGAGCGAAGCGCATGTACCTCATAATATATCCCAGGAAAAGGTTGAGAGGATCGTCAGCCACATCACGGCTAGCGATCACCTCACCTTCACAGATGAAGAAATCCCCCTAGAGGGGTCGAGCCACAACAAGCCCTTGCATATTTCTATCAAATGCAAGGAGTACTTCATCACTAAAGTTCTTGTGGATAACAGGTCATCCTTAAACGTGATGCCCAAGTGCACACTTGACAAGTTGACTACCCAAGGGACCCGTTTGCGCCCAAGTAGCACTATCGTTCGAGCCTTCGACGGATCTAAACGAGAAGTAGTGGGGGAAATCAATCTGCCAATCCAAGTCGAACCCACTATCTTCAACATTGATTTTCACGTAATGGACATTACTCCTGCGTATAGTTGTCTCCTTGGCAGACCTTGGATTCATGATGCTAAGGCAGTACCTTCAACACTCCACCAGAAAGTCAAGTTTATAGTAGATGACAAACTGGTCACAGTCCAAGCAGAAGATGATATCCTGATCAGTGGACCGTCTACCCAACCTTATGTGGATGCGACTGAAGAGGCCCTTGAAAAATCTTTTCAAGCGCTTGAAATTTCCAGTGTAGAGAGACTTCCCAATAATACGAAGGTAGCTCGCATGATGATGAAGCATGGTTACCATCCTGGGCAAGGATTGGGGGCAGACTCCCAAGGGATAAGGGAACCCGTAGAATTCAAAGATAACCCTCTAAAGCATGGCCTAGGATTTGACCTCACAAAGGGTCGAGCAGAAAGAAGAAAAGGGAAGTCTCCCCTCTGCACACTCAAGCATATTTTCCGAAGAGGAGGGATACAAGAATCACGAGCAACCCTAGTCATTAGGAGTTCTTTTTCTTTTCTCAAGGGATGTAAACCCAGTGATTGTTAGAGATTATCCCCTAGGGCTAGCCCGATCCCCGAGCATCTTTTGGGCACATATTCCCTTACTAATTAATACAGAATAGATTTCTTACCATTCACTTCTTTTCTTGCTATTTCATGTCTAAAACCTCATAATAACCATGTTTAAGCAAACAAAAAAAGAAGAAAAGTGCGTCCAAATAATCAAAACGTACCATTGCCATAGTTATCTAGCTGATTGATTAGAAGCACAAAATTAGGTTTTACCTCATCATAAATAAAGTCGTGTTTCGCCAATATTGTGTAAAAATAAATAAAAGATACAAAAAGCCCATAGAAGCCAAAGGAAAAAAAGAAAGGGCAAAGTACCCGGTAGGAAACCACTAAGGGAGCTACGCAAAAGTAAGGGTCAACCCGCTAGGAAACCCGAACAAAAATAAAGGGTAGCCTAGGCAAAAGTTAGGGTTACAAAATAAGGTCTGATAGGATTCCCAAAACAAGAAAGAAGGAACCTAGACAAAAGATAGGGCCAAAACACAATATCCTAGTCTGCAAACCCGAAGGGCGGTCTGGGGAAATCAATCAGCCAAGGAAAGCAATCGAAATAGGCTAAGACGCAATTCCTCAAGGAAAAACGTTTGTTTAAACATCAGCTTAAACACTCAAGACCAACCTTAGCCAGTCATTCTTACAAAACCCCTTCTAAATAAAAATCAACCATCTAAAACACAAGCCATTAAAGTTATCCTCTTACTTCTCTTCTCTTGACCCTCACTGCATTATTCTAACAATTAGTCTGGGAATATGGAGGCGTATAATCAACAAGAGAATTGAAATCCCTAAAGTAAGGAAAAAGTGCACCAACATGGCAAAGTGTGCTCTTCGAACCAAAAGCCATTCTTCGGTCACGATAAGTCTGGAACGACACAAACCAGTACAACAGAGAAACAAACATCAGAAGGCCCCCATATTCCTACGACAAACCAGTTAATCCTTCTGAAAAACTATTGAAATAGCATCGTAGGACATCAAACATGAAAACATTGCATGCATAAATGTTTTTGAACAAGGTCCTATACTTTCTAAAAAAATATCTCCAAAAAGCGAAACCGCCATCTCGTTTATTGAGACCTCCGTCTCGCCTTTCATCAAAGGCGAGACCGCCATCTCGCTAAACGATATCGCCGTCTCGCTTTTTGTTGAAAATGAGACCGCCGTCTCGCCATTTGATAAAAGCGAGACCGCCTTCTCACTTGACAAGAAGGCTGTCTCGCCATGGGTCAGTGGCGAGACCACCATCTCAAAATTCCAGATGGCGGTCCTGAGCCTCGATGAACCGAGACCGCTGTCCCGAAATCCCAGACGACGGTCTCGACCAGAGCCGAAAATCCTATATAAAGGGGGCATGGGGGGTTGGTTTTGAGCATCCTACTCTTGCATTCTCTACACTTTCTTCTATATTCTTGGGTGTTTTTATCAAAATGCATCGAGGTGACTCATCCAGAAAGAGAGGACGGGGTTCCGGCCCAAGTACATCCGCAACCCGGGTTCCTCCAGACCCAACCCAGCTAACGCCACAACACTGGGCCAGGCTTGAGCATATCAGAGATTATGCCTGGCACCCCATGCTAAGGATGGATTTCCATATCCTGGCTGAATTCAGATGGGAAGATGACGTGCGGGGTTATTTCGAAAGCATTGGGTGGGACTTCCTCCTCCAGCCTCCCCCCACCTGCATGTATACACAAGTCGTAATGGAGTTTCTTGCCTCCATTATGATGATTGAGCTGCCTACAATGATCCCGGGCATCCCTTTAGTAAAGATGGTCTCGTACTACATGAATGGGGCCTACCAGACGATGATGTTGGACGAGTTTAATGTCGCCATTGGCTTCGTCTATCATGAGGATACCTTGACCTCAGAATATCAAGGAGCCATCTGTGAGCGGCCAGCTACCCTCACAGCCGGTGAGATGTGGGAAGATCTCACCGGGTCGCGAATTCTGTCGGCCCTACTGAAGTCTGCACTTAACCCTGCTCTCCGCATTTGCCACAAGCTGCTGGCGGGAACCATTCACAGGCGGAAGGAAAGTCAGGAAAAGGTTACCCACCCTGACCTCTTCGCACTGCACTACATGCTCCACAGGCACTGTCGCCTGTTAGAATCGCGCAGCGGAATGTTCGCGTGGTCGGACTAAAACCAAGAGGGGGGGTGAATTGGTTTCTTAATAAAAATTAGGTTTTCAAAATTTTCCCCAAATTTTACCGATTAAAAACTGTGTAAATGTAAATAGAGAAGAGAAGAGAATCTTACACAGGAGATTTATACTGGTTCGGATCAAAAGACCCTACCTCCAGTTGTTAATCACTCAAACAGAGGATTAACGCTGTCACTATGATCAAAGTTGTTACAAACAAATTACAATGAAAAGATAAAGATAAGAAAACACCTCTCTTGAAATCCACAAGAGATGATGAACAGCTTTCCCTAGAGACGGCACAACACACAATCCACTAAGAACTCCACTTAGTGATTCTTATCGCTTCTAGCCCACACCAGGTTCCAAAAGCCCCCTTTCCTTGCAACAAACAGTTCTCTGACACTCACAGCACTTAACTTTTGTATGGAAAAGGTTGTTCTTCATTTCTGAGTGCCAAAGAAGAGTTTAAGTAGAGAAATTAGGGTTTAGGAATTGGGAATTTCGAAACTAGGGTTCTTGGGAATAGGGTTTTCGAAAATAGGTTTGATTTGAAGTTAAAACCCTAAATCTGACTGGTTTCATTGATTAAAAGAAGTGTTAATCGATTAAACCAGAGCCAAAAATCAACAGAACCCAAATCTCTCTGTTTTAATCGATTAAAAGGAGGTTTAATCGATTAAACCGCCTGATAATCGATTAAAAGTTGGTTTAATCGATTAAACCAGTGAGTTGTTACAGAAAATGATTTTTCTCACTGTTTTAATTGATTATTTCCCTATTTAATCGATTAAAGCCGAGCCTGGATGATAAACTTGAGCTTTTTGAAGCTTCTAAGGTTCAGACTATGTACCGGCTATCTCAAACACTAAAATTATAGACTCAATCTAATTAATACAGAGTTATTACACTACAAAACAAGTCTTCAACATTCTAAGTCTTTGAGTTCTTGAATCATCATCAAAATCAACAATCTTCATGTTCATCAAGTGCAACATCAAGTCCTTGAATGTTCAACATCGCCGTCGTCCGTTCCGATGTCTAGGGACTTCTCGAACGTTTATGCGAGCGGTCGCGAAAAGATGGTTTAGACTCACGTTTTATTTTAAAATGTGTTCATTGCTTCCGAGGTGCTCAACAACTGAACTATCCTCTAATAAAAGCAAGGTTTTTCGCAAAAGGGTTCTTATGGAGTCGCCACCAATGTTTTGACCACAAACATTGGAAAAGGATAAAAAGACATTGATTTTAAGAAAAACCAAACTTGGCCATTATAACCAGAGTTAGGTAAGGGAGTTAGTTCCGCGTGGGGAAGGTTTTAGCACCCCCACGACGCCCCTTTCGGGTTCCCTATGACAAATTAATTCATAAAGTAAAGATTAAGAGAAATTACGCTATTAACCTATTTTATTATACAATATTACAAAATGACTATCTACATGATTCTATTTTCTATTGCATACATAAAGCAGTAAATAAAGCAATAAAAGAGAAGAGAAGTGAAAAGAACCTCTGTAGCAAGCTTTTTATTACAAATCTTCAACTGTGAGGATGCGTTTTGGCAATCCCCCGCACTACAAAGACTCTCCTCCCCGAATACAGGACTGACACTACAAAAACTTTAAGAAGAATCGAATGTTGGAAGAAACTTCCTTAACCGATTGTTACCTTATAGGCAATCAGAGAGATCATTCGAAAGAGGGAGAGAAGAGAGGAGTGAGGTGTGTAAAAAACGCAAATGAGACCCCTATTTATAGTTTTTTCAGCCTGGCAGCTCGGGACGCCCGTCTGGGGTCCGGAAAACAGGGACCACGGTCTGAAGAGGTTGGGACGACCGTCTGAGGTTTCGGGCTGGCCGTCTCAAGTGGTGATTTTGAGTGAGACGCGCGTCTCACATCTGGGACGTGCGTCAGGCCTGTCTGGACGACTGTCCTGCATTCTGGGACTTCAGGGAAGCTTTCCTTTCTTCAGACGGAAGCCGGTTGATGCCGATGGATGTTCACCGAAGTTTTACCCGCCTTCAGAGAGAAAATCTTCTGGTCTTTATTGAGAGGTCGGGCAAAATTAGGGGTCTACAGGCGCTGATGCTATCCCAGTTACTTTTTTCTAAAGGCCCTTAAAGACTTCGGGAGTCACCCTGTAGGAGCCATCCTCATGGGTCCACTCCTCACCCCGCTGGCCGAGAAGTGGAGGTGTCGGGATGGAGAGAACATCTCCTCCACTTTCCTGCCCGAGTACGTCAGCGGGTCCATGCTCGTCAGCATGGGGATGCTCATCCGGCTCAGGACCCAGATGGGCCTTCACCCTGCGCTCACCATAACCCTAGATATCCAAGATTTGGAGGCGATGCAGGATATCCCGATGCCCCTGGAATTCCAACAACAACAACAACGGCAGCAACAACAGTATGGGGACGACTTCGCTGGCATAAACTGTAACATATACAATATCCGCCAGCAGTTAGATCAGATGTCCCTAAGACAAGAAGTCTTCAAAACACAACTGGAGACATTCGGCCAGATACAGGAAGGGATGAGACAGGACCTGGCTATGATCAGGCAGGATCAGCTCAACTTAATCCGGAGCTAGGAGGAGTTCTTAAGGCATATGTTCCGGAAATTCTCCCATCCTGGGTCGTCTCCAGGCTCAAGCCCACCGCCATCTTAGGGACATTATGAAAATAACCATTGTACAAATTTTATTGAATATGAATAAATTCTTTTGATAAATTTATTTGCCTTTACTCTTTTTCTAAAAAGTTAGCGTAACAAAAGAAACTAAAAATTAAAAAGACTTACGCTCAAGCCGAAAAAGCCAAAAATTTGAATCGCGAGAAAAAAGATAAACCGCGGAAAAAGTCAGGATTAAATCCGAAATACTAACCACCATCTTCCTAAGGGAAAATTGGAAAGACAATCAAGAATCCCCGACAACCAACAAAGTCAGACGACAAATATCAAAAGATCAAAGCAAAGAATTCTCAGCAACCAACAAGCTGGATGACTATCGGAAAAGTCAAAAATCAAAAGATCCTTGGCACACCAGAGGACTCTACCAAGCAAAAGCATTTAAAATCCCGGCGCATGATCGAAATCAGTAAGCCGCCACCACAGCCAAAGGGTCATCTACTGTATCAAAGGAGCATCCTGAGGCACCGAACCTGATGAGGGTTCATACTCATCAACCGAGGGGTCAGCTAGTGCATCAAAGGAGTATCCTAAGGTTTCTCATCAGGCGCATGATCGAAATCAGTAAGTCGCCACCATAGCCAAAGGGTCAGCTATCGTATCAAAGGAGCATCTTGAGGCACCTAACCTGATGAGGATTCATACTCATCAACCAAGGGGTCAGCTACTGCATCAAAGGAGCATCCTAAGGTTTCTCATCAGGCGCATGAGCTAGAGCAGTAAGGCGCCACCACATCGCAAGGATCAACCCTGTTGCAAAAGTGTATCTAGAAGATACAACTCACCACCACCTAAGGGGTCAGCTACAACATCAAAGGAGCATCCCAAGGGGAAAATCTTCATCAGCCGAAGGGTCAGCTACCGCATCAAAGGAGCATCCTGAAGACTCACAAAATATTGTCCGATGGGTCAGCCTCCGCAGCAAGGAAGCATCTTGAAGACAACACCAGACTACATTCATCATCCCGAGGGTCAGCTACCGCATCAAATGAGCATCCAGAGGATAGCCGGGCAAGAGGGTTAACTCCTTCACCCGCCAATTGACCTTATGGTACGGTAGCCCATAGTCAATTGACCGGGTGAGGGGGGGGGCAGTTGTAGACCCCAAATCTTGCCCGGTCTGAAAATAAAGAACAGAAGACCTCCAATTCGAAGATGGGAAAGGCCTAAAAAGGTCCCTAGGATAGACCAAAAGGCCCCAAAATAGAATAGGAAGGTTTTTTGTACAGAAAAATAGGGAGGTCCACCTAGATGGTCGAGACCGCCGTCTCGCCATCAGTAAAGGGCGAGACCCCCGTCTCGTTTGGCGAGACCACCGTCTCGCCACTTGCTAATGGCGAGACCGCCTTCCCGTTTGGCGAGACGACCTTCTCGCCATTTTTCAAAGCGATACTACCTTCTCGATTGGCAAGACGAACGTCTCGCCATTTGTCAAAGGCGAGACCACCGTCCCATTTGGAGAGACGGCAGTCTCGACCTTGCCAGGCGAGACGACCATCTCGACCTGACAGGCGTGAATCCCTATAAAAGAGGGTGCGCTCCCCTTCTTTTCTCACCATTCTCCAACTTTTCCTTCTGTAACTTCTTCAAATTCCTCTCCTAAATCCCTCCGAAGCACTTCCGGAGTTTTCTTAGTGTTCTTAGATAGTATTTTGTAGCGTTGCGAGGAAGAGCAATCAACGTTGTAGAGTGAAGGATTACCAAAAAGCATCCTATTTCAAGAATATTAATCCCAAAAACTTGCTTCGAAGGTTTCATACTTTCTATCCTTCTTTTACCGCTCTTTTTTTTTACATTTATCTGTGCATTAGCTGCTAGGCCCATGTAGTCATTATAATTCCGTAAACAAAAGGATAAAAGCGTCATTTTAAGGTTTATTTATGAAATAAACGGCCCATCATAGGGAACCTGAAAGGGGCGTTGTGGGGGTGTTAATACCTTCCCCACGCGTAAATAACTCCTTTACCCGACTCTGGTTCTGACGGTCAAAGTTGGTTTTTCTAAAACCAATGCCTTCCTTTTTTCCTTTTCCGATGTTTTTGGTAAAAACATCAGTGACGACTCCATAAGAACCCTTTTCGAAAACCTCACCCTTAGGTCAAGCCCGGTTATCGGACAAGCTAAAGGCGTTGTAACACTACTTTAAAAGCGCGAGTTGAAAGTTGGAAACCATCGCATCGCTCTGACTGCCTCTTTTGACGGCAGGGACAATGAAGAATGTCAACAAGCGTTCGATAAGATCAAGATATGCTTGACCAATCCAACAGTATTGGTGCCACCTGTTGAAGGAAAACCTCTGATCTTATTTCTGTCAATACTCGAAGAGTCCATGGGATGTGTGCTTGGTTAGCAAGATGAAACAGGGAAAAAAGAGCGAGCCATATATTATGTCAACAAAAAGTTCCTAGACTATGAGACACGTTATACGCCATTCAAAACAACATGTTATGCATTGGTGTGGGCAACTCAACGTCTCCGACAATACATGGCTCGACACACAACATGGTTGGTCTCCAAAATGGACCCAATCAAGTACCTCTTCGAAAAGCCCATATTAACCAGAAGAATAGTTAGGTAGCAAGTGCTCCTCTCAGAATTCGATATCATTAATGTCACCTAGAAAGATATTAAAGGTAATCCCCAGCAGACTATCTAGCACATGGATTGACGAACGAGTACCAATCCCTGTAAGACGACTTTCCCGATGAACATATCATGCACATTGAACACGAAGAGACCAAAGAAGATGCAGGGATTATGTTTTTTGATGGAGCCTCAAACATGCTTGGACATGGGATCAGAGCCATTTTGATATCCCCAAAAAAGAAATATGTCCCGGTAACGGCCAGGTTAAACTTTGACTGTACAAATAATATGGCCGAATACGAAGCCTGTGCATTGGGAATCCAAGCAGCTCTAGATCATGGGGTGACCAAACTTAGAGTTTTCGATGATTCATCCCTTATCATCTATCAACTCAAGGGTGAATGGGAAACCCAAAATTCCAAATTAATCCCATATCTAGAGCATATTTGTGATTTGATTATTAGGCTGGAAAGCGTCACTTTCAAGTATATCCCTCAGGAAGACAATCAATTTGCAGATGCCCTCGCTACTTTATCATCCATGTTCTCTTTAGACCAAGAGCATGAGATGCCAACTATTCAAATCAAGCTGCATGACAAACAAGATTTTTGCATGACAATAAATAGTGAGCAAGACAAAAACCCTTGGTATCATGACATTAAGCGATACCTCACGAAGGGTGAATATCCTGAAGGAATCAGTGATAATGACAAAAGGACCATCCGGAAGAGGGCCACGGGGTATGCATTGATTGGAGAAACCCTCTATAAAAAGAATTTCGACTTCACTCTGCTAAGGTGTGTGGATCATGAGGAGGCTCAAACCCTGATAAAGGAGATTCATAAAGGAGATTTTGGGACCCACGCACCTGGGCATGTCATGGTAAAGAAGATCCTAAGGGCAGGGTATTTCTGGTTCACAATGGAAAACGATTTTCACCAATATCCTAAAAGATGTCACAAGTGTCAAGTCTATGCCGATAATGTTCACGTTCCGCCAGCACCTCTCAACACCTTGGCTACACCATGGCCATTCTCCATGTGGGGCATGGACGTCATCGGACCCATTGAGCCCAAAGCATCTAATGGTCACTGTTTTATCTTGGTGGTCATTGACTATTTTACCAAATGGGTAGAGGCGGCATCATACGCACACGTGACTAGAAAAGTGGTGACCACCTTCATCAAGAGGAATATTCAATGTCGGTATGGTATCCCTCATCGGCTCATTACTGACAACGAGACCAATCTAAATAATAAGATGATGGAGGAATTATGCCAAGATTTTAAGATTCAACACCACAATTCCTTTCCATACCGACCTCAGATGAACGGTGCAGTAGAGGCAGCCAACAAAAACATCAAAAAGATCATCCAAAAGATGGTAATAACATACAAGGATTGGCACGAAATGCTACCCTTCGCCTTGCACAGATATCGGACTTCCATACGGACCTCCACCGAGGCTACCCTGTTCTCCCTCGTATATAGCATGGAGTTTGTATTGCCAGTAGAAGTTGAAATACCCTCCCTAAGAGTCATTATGGAAGCAAAGCTAACCAAAGCAGAATGGGTCCAGAATTGGTACGACCAACTTAACCTGATTGAAGAAAAATGGCTGGACGCCATATGTCATGGGCAGGCCTATCAAAAGAAGATCAAGAAGGCCTACGATAAGAAGATCAATCCCAGTGCTTTTCAAGAAGGCAATTTAGTAATAAAGAAACTACTTCCCACCCAGAAAGACAAACTTGGAAAATGGGCAGCAAACTACGAAGGACCCTTTGTAGTCAAACGAGCTTTCTCAGGAGGAGCCCTTATCCTCACTAACATGGATGGAGAAGAGCTTCGACACTCGATCAACTCAGACGCGGTGAAAAAGTACTACGCTTGAAGATATTGCTCATGACCTATCAGGACGGAAACTCGCAAAGAGCGTCCTAGGCAAAATATAGGGTCCATATTCCTCGATAGGACATGTCCTAGGCAAAAGTTAGAGGTTTAAAAAAAAAACAAAAAAAAAGAGCAATGATTACCATAGCCGAAAATCGCAAGGCGGCTAAGGTAATGTTCTTCCCAAAGCAAGCAAGCATTGCATAGTCTTCACTCCGGGCTCGGGCATCTCAATTGAAGCGACCGGGAAAAACAAAGAGATAGATGTTAGGGACATGATTGTTATAACTCATACAAATGTAGCCAACCTTGGCCAGCCATGCTTCTAAATCCCCTTGTAAACACGACCAGCCAGCCATGGTCGATGTACACAACAACTTTTGATCCTATCAAATAAGATCTAAATTTTTCTAAAGCGAATACAATTGCAAGTAATTCTTTCTCAGTTGTTGCATAGTTGATTTGAGCTTCATTCAGAACCTTGCTTGCATAATGAATAACATGAAAGGGCTTTGCTTTTTTTTTTTACCAAGTACAAACCCTACAGCATAGTCACTGGCATCACAATTCAATTCAAAATTTAAATTCCAATCAGGTGTTGTAATGATGGGAGCTGAACACAATTTCTCCTTTATAGTTGAAAAGGCTTTGAGGCATTCCTCATCAAAACAAAACTTCGTATCTTTGTTCAATAAATTTCTAAGAGATTTTGCAATCTTAGAAAAGTCCTGGATAAATCTTCTATAAAATCCTGCAAGTTCTCGGAAACTCCTTATGACTTTCACATTGATTGGAGGTGGTAGTTTAGAGATAACTTCCACATTTGCTTGATCAACTTCAATACCCCGAGATGAAATCTTGTGTCCCAACACAATACCTTCCGTGACCATGAAATGACACTTTTCCCAATTTAGCACCAAATTTGTCTTTATACATTTCTTCAGTACCAGATCCAAATGTTACAAACATAAATCAAATGATGGCCCAAATACTGAAAAATCATCCATAAATATTTCTATGTAGCTTTCAACAAGATCAGAAAAGATAGCAGACATACATCTTTGGAAAGTGGGTGGAGCTTTACACAACCCAAATGGCATTTTTCTATAAGCAAAAACACCAAAAGAACATGTAAAAGCAGTATTTTATTGATCTAAAGGATCCACCACAGTCTAATTGTAACCAAAATATCCATCTAAGAAGTAGTAAAATGCTTGGCCTGCTAATCTTTTAAGCATCTGATCCATGAAGGGTAATGGGAAATGGTCTTTTCTTGTGACTTGGTTGAGTTTTTGGTAATCAATACACATTCTCCATCCATTGACTGTCCTTGTGGGAATTAATTTGTTCTCTTCATTGCGAATAATTTTCATCCCACCTTTCTTAGGAACAACCTGCACAGGACTCACCCAATTGCTGTCAGAAATGGGATAAATCATACCTGCTTCAAGAAGTTACAGTACCTCTTTTTTAACAACCTACTTCATAGTAGGATTGAGACGTCTTTAGGGTTGTGCAACAGGCTTGTAATATTGCTCCATGTAGATCCTATGCATACAATAGGATGGGCTTATACCTTTCAAATCTGCTAATTTTCACCCTATGGCTCCCATATTATTATGTAGAATTGCTATTAATTTCTTTTCCTCAGTTAGAGATAATGAGTTTTTTATTATCACTAGTGTATATCTCTCTTCATCAAGAAATACATACTTTAAGTGTGGGGGCAACAACTTTAACTCAACTTTGTTTTCTTCAATTTTCTTTTCTTTTCCCAAGTCTTCAACCTTGGCATTGTGGGGTGACATCTCTTTTGCTTTATCCAACTCCATTAGTTATTCCTTCACTTTTGAATCTTCTTCCATGTCCAAAGTGTAACATCCTGCCATCAATGCCTTCTCTAAAGGGTCTGACTTGTATATTTGCTTTTTAGTTGAGATGAGTAACTCCTCCAAAGTGTCTATTCTGAAACAATCTTGCTTGTCTTTTGGGTGTTGTACAACTTCAAACAGATTAAAATTAACTTCATCATCTTCAACTCTAACTTTCAACTTGCCATTGTCAACATCTATAATCACTTTAGCAATCTTCATAAATGGCCTTCCCAGGATCAATGGGACTTCCACATCTTTGTCCATGTCCATAATCACAAAATCAACAAGAAATATGAATTTGTCCACTCTAACTAAAACATCTTCTGCTACTCCATAAGGAATCTTTATTGATCTGTCAGCCAGTTGTAGAGTCATTCTAGTTGGTCTAACATCCAAGTCTCCTATTCTTTTGAGCATAGATAATGGCATGAGGTTTATACAGGCCCCTAAATCAAGTAATGTTTTTCCCACCAGTAATGGACCAATAGTAACAAAAATAGTAAAACAGCCAGGACCTTTGGATTTTTTTGGCAATAAAAATTGCACTACACCCTGCTTCCAGTTCTATTGTCTCTTCTTCATCAAATCTTCTCTTTTTGGTGAGGAGTTCTTTCATGAATTTGGCATATGTTGGCATTTGCTCCATGGCTTCCACAAAGGGTATATTAATCTACAGCCTTTTGAGAATGTCCATAAATTTGGTGAATTGTCTTTCTTTGTCTATTTTTGAAGGAGCCTTGGGGTATGGTAACTTCTTCACAAATGGATTTTGACTCCCTCCTTTTTCTTGGGTAGATTCATTCTTAGTGCTCTCTCCTCTTTTTATCTTTTGTTTTTCTTCTCCCTCTTCATTATTCTTATTAGGGAGTTGTCTTTCTTTATTACTCTCATCTTCTCGTCCTTCATCTTCTTTTCCCAAAACCTCTTCTTCAATAGCTATATTGTCACCAATCCCTTTACCTACAACTTTTCCACTCCTTGTAGTTATTAACTTGCAATGCTCCTTAGGGTTAGTTTGTGTGTTGGCTGAAAAATGTCCTCCTTGTTGCTCAGATAACTGTTTAGCTAATTGTCCCACCTGAGTCTCTAAACTTCTGATTGAAGCCTCCGTATTTTTCTGATTAGACAAAGAATCTTGAATGAATTTCTCCAAAGTGTCCTCCAATTTGGTTGTTCTCTCATGCACTGGAGGGTAATATTGTTATTGTTGTTGATATGGAGGTTGTTGATATGACTGCTATTGATTTGGAGGTTGTCTATTAGATGGACTAGCACCTTGTTTCCACCCAAAATTCTGATTATGATTCCCTCTCCATCCTTGTGAAAAATTGTTTTGATAGTTGTTGGAATTAGGGAAATTTGGTTGTCTTCCTTGACCATTGCAATTTTAAGCACCTATATAATGAGCTTCTTCTTCTTGTAGGTTGCCTTGGTAAAAGCAGTGTCCATTTGGATGATCACCTCCACAAAATCATTCCAGAAATCATTGCCTCAAAAGTTCAAGGACCCTTGAAGCTTCACTATACCAGTCACAATTGGGACATTTCCAGTAGGTAAGGCACTTCTTGATTTGGGTGCTAGCATAAATCTAATGCCCTTATCCATGCTTAAAATAATAGGAGACTTGGAAGTAAAGCCTACAAGAATGACACTTTAGCTAGCTGACAGGTCTCTGAAATTCCCTTATGGTGTGGCGGAGGATGTTTTGGTTAGAGTTGATAAATTTATGTTCCCATTTGATTTTGTTGTGATGGATATTGAGTAAGATATTGAAGTTCCTCTAATATTGGGAAAACCTTGCATGAAGACTGTTAAGGTCATCATTGATGTGGATGATGGAAAATTAAAGGTCATAGTAGAAGATGATGAAGTCAATTTTAATGTATTTGAAGTAATGCAGTACCCCAAAGACAAACAACAATGTCTCAAAATGGATGTTGTTGATGAAATTTTTCAAGCAACAAGGAAGCAATTGACTAAAGTAACCCCGCTGGAAAAAGCTTTGATAGGTGTTGGTGATGAATTTGATGAAAAAGATGAAGAAGAAGTTGAGGAATATCTTAAGCATCTTGATTCAGTAAAAGAAGTTGCATCAAAGGAAATAAGGCCTGAGAAGTTGCATCAAAGGAAATAAGGCCTGAGAAGTTGTAGCAAGAGAATGAAACTGGAAGTTAGAAGCTTGAATTAAAGGTATTATCTCCTCATTTAAAATATGTTTTTCTTGTAGATGGAGGTAACAAACCAGTGGTGATCAGTAATGCTTTAATGGATTCTGAAGAAGAAAAGTTGATCTCAATTCTTATAGCCAATGAGGGTGCCATAGGTTGGACTATGTCTAATCTCAAAGGAATCAGTCCATCTTATTGTATGCACAAGATTCACATGGAGAAGCATTATAAGCCTATAGCTCACCCTCAGAGGCGATTAAATCCAACCTGAAAGAGGTGGTAAAGAAAGAAGTACTGAAATTACTTGATGTTGGTATGATCTATCCTATCTCTGACAATTCTTGGGTTAGCCCGATCTAGATAGTCCCGAACAAAGGAGGTATGACTATAATTTACAATGATAAAAATGAATTAATTCCTACTAGGACTGTCACAGGTTGGAGAATGTGTATAGATTATTGGAAATTGAATCAAGTAACTAGAAAAGATCATTTTCCTTTACCTTTCATGGATCAAATGTTAGAAAGGTTAGCAGGACAATCTTTTTATTGTTTTCTAGACGGTTACTCAGGGTATAATCAAATAGCAGTAGATCCAGAAGATCAAGAAAAAACTGCTTTTACTTGTCGTTTTGGTGTGTTTGCTTACAAGAAAATGTCATTCGGATTGTGCAACGCACCAACAACTTTTCAACGATGCATGATGGAAATTTTCTCAGATTTGGTGGAAGAATTTATAGAAGTTTTCAAGGATGATTTCTCAGTTTTTGGTGCATCATTTGATCATTGTTTGAAAAACTTGAATAACGTACTGAAGCAGTTGAAGCACTTGTTGGATTTGATGAAGACATATAGAGTTTAGAGAGTTTATTTTGTGGGTGTGTAGATAGATAGGTCATAGGCTTAGAATTTAATCTCTTGATAGTTCAATAGATCTTGTGATAAGCCCCTTTAAATGATGCATCTCATTGAACTTATTTTACTGCATGAAAAACCAACCTTTTAGCATTAAAAGAACAAACTGAGTTTTTCAATCTGTTAAAAAGAAATTTCAATCTGTTAAAATCACTTAAAGCAGGAAATGTTTATATGTTGTCAAAATTTTTAATTGATTGAATCGCAGAATCAACAGGTTAAAATGTTCTTAATGATTTTTCCATATTAAAGGTTTCGTAATTTTAATCTGTTGAAATCAAGTTCAATCTGTTGAAACAGAAAGATTATTTTTTCATTCTAAGGTATCACAGGATTTCAATCTGTTGAAATTAGTTTTAACCAATTGAAACAGAGAGCTATTATCTTTTGCTAAACTATTTAATCCATTGAAAGCTCGAAACAACCAATTGAATTAGTTTTAAATGAAATCAATCGATTGAAACGACATTTTAATCGATTGAAAAATATTCTGATCGATCACAACTCAATTCTGATCGATCATATCTGATTCTGAGCGATCACAACTCAATTCTGATCGATCATATCTTGTTCTGATCAGTCATAAAACTATTCTGATCGGTCATCTGCGACTCCAAGGCATTTTTATTAATTGAATCTATCAGACTTCTCTCTTTTACTCTATAAATACAGTTTTGATTTCTCTGTTGGTATACACAATTTGGAAAACATTTTGAAAGCAATTTTAGAGTTATCATATTAGTGCCTTTCTCTATGCATTCATAAAACTTTTCATATCATAAGGCGTTTAGATCAAGATTGTTGAAAGTTCATCAAGAGAGAAAGTTCTGAGTGGGGAAATTGCTTCTGGACTTCTATATTGTTAAAGCTGCAGTCTAGGTTTATTCTTTTCATACTTGTACAAAGGTTAATTGTGTAGATTGGGTTTGAATCTGCACTGGTTATAGTAACTGGGATTGGTTACTGGGTGGTTAATTCAGGAGTCTATCTTGTGGTGTTGTAAGATAGTTCTTGGGGTAGATTGGTGTATATCTACTGGTTTGTATTTTTCACTTGGAATTAGTGGAACTTGGCAGATTTGTCAAGAACTGGACGTAGCTCTAGGAAAGAGTGAACCAGTATAAACTCTTGTGTTGAATTTCTGCTTTCATCTCTTTTTAATTCTTGTTTATAGTCTTGCTTTGTTTAAAATCAAATCTGCCTAACAAAAGATTGAATAAAGTTTAACCATTCTTCCAAAAGAAAGAGTGTTTTTCAAAAAGTTTTCAAAAGTTCAATTCACCCGCCCTCTTGAACTCAACCTTTAATTCTTACAATTGGTACCAGAGCTGGTTCTTGTAAGTTACTCAAGAATTCGGTCCAAAAGTTTAAATGGTTGAGGGAAAGATGACTTTTTCAGAAGGAGCCTCTATTAATAGGCCTCCTCTATTTGCTGGTGTGAATTATTCTTTGTGGAAGGTTAGAATGAAAATCTTTATTGAATCTCTTGATAGGGGTATTTGGGATACAATTGTTAATGGGCCTTTCAAACCAACTCATACAGTAGATGGTAAAATTGTTGAAAAAGACTGGGCTGAATTAATTGATGCAGAAAATAGGAAAGTACAATATGATTATACTGCTAAGAATATTATTACCTCTGCCTTAAATCTTGATGAGTTTTTCAGGGTTTCTCAATGTGCCTCTGCCAAAGAAATGTGGGAGATTCTAGAGGTCACTCATGAGGGTACCTCTGATGTGAAAAGGGCAAGAAAGCATGAGTTAATTAGGGACTATGAATTGTTCAAAATGCAGCAAGGTGAAACCATTGCAGATGTGCAGAAAAGATTCACGCATATAGTCAATCATCTAATTGGATTAGGCAAGACATTTGACAAGGAAGAGTTAAACATCAAGATTCTAAAATGTCTGGACAGAACTTGGCAACCAAAGGTGACAACTATATCAGAATCAAGAGACTTAACTGAGATGACTACTGCATCATTGTTTGGTAAGCTAAGGGAACACGAGTTGGAGATCAATAGGTTTAGAGAACAAGAAAATGCAGAAAAGAAAAGCAAAAACATTGTTCTCAAGACAATTGAAGAAAGTATCAATTCTGAAGAAGATGAATCTGAGAATCTAACTTTGTTGGTTAAGAAGTTTGGGAAATTTCTTAGAAAGAAGAACAGAACTGGCCAGGTTAAAAGGTACACTGATAAAAGAACTGAATCTACTCAAAATACTTTTACTTGTTATTCTTGTGGTAAGTAGGGACACATAAGGAGTGAATGTCCAGAAAAATCCAAGAATCAAAACAAGAAAGAGTTAAAGTACAAAGGGAAAAAGGCCTACATAGCTTGGCAAGACAATGATTCATCCTCTAGTTCTGTATCTGATGGTGAAGAAGTGAATCTATGCTTTATGGCTGGCTATGAATCCTCTTCATCGCATGTAAGTTCAACCCCCACAGAAAATGAAATGAATTACAGCATGTTATTAAATGCTTTCAATGAAA
The DNA here is from genome assembly GCA_963425845.1 of Sphenostylis stenocarpa. NCBI lineage: Eukaryota > Viridiplantae > Streptophyta > Magnoliopsida > Fabales > Fabaceae > Sphenostylis > Sphenostylis stenocarpa. The sequence continues at coordinate 74,477,592 of OY731403.1, forward strand.
TGCATAATGAAGCTAGGAATTTATCTCATACAAATAATCGGTTAAAAGGACTAAATAACTAGTTAGAAAATAGGGTTAAAATCCTAGAATGAGAATTACTAGAAAGTAAGACAGATATGGAAGATCTTGAGATAATCTACAATAATTCATCTGTTGGTAATGCTGCTGCTAACAACAAGTGTGAAAAATGTATCTCTTTGCAGAATAAGGTTGAGTATTTGATTAAATCTCTGTCTAAGTTTACTCAAGGCAAAGAAAACTTAGATACACTTCTTGGGTCCCAAAACTGTGTTTTTGACCATAATGGAATTGGGTACAAACCTAAGGTTGGGATTAAAACTAAAAGATATTTGAATTTCTTTTCTTTTAGAAAACCAACAGCATCTCCTTTCTCATCTTGTCATTATTGTATGAAAAAAGGGCATACTATAAAATTTTGTCATATTAGAAAACACTTTGTGCCACGGGGTAAAATGAGATGGGTTCCAAAATATGTGAAACAGAAAATTTGACCACTAAGGACCCAAAGTAATTAAGGGTACCAAATACTTGATGTTTGATTTTTTAGGAACAACAACAAGAATCACTTTGGTACTTGGACAGTGGATGCTCAAGGCATATGACAGGTGATATTTCAAAATTCCAGAAACTGAGATTGAAGAATGGAGGACATGTGACATATGGAGACAACAACAAGGGAAGAATCTTAGGTTCTGGAGATATAGGAGATGGTGAAACCGTGACTATTCACAATGTTCTTCTTGTTGAAGGTCTCAAGCACAATTTAATCAGTATAAGTCAATTATGTGATCTAGGTCACAAGGTTATCTTCAAACCAGAAATCTGCCTAATCTGTGAGCCAAAATTTGACACGGTAATGTTGGTAGGTAAGAGGTTAAATAACATTTACATGCTAGATATCAAGCATTCTATCTCATCTCAAAGTTGTCTTCTTACTAAAGAAGAAAAATCTTGGTTATGGCATAGAAGGCTTGCACATATTCATCTTAATCATCTTGACAAACTGATTTCTAAAGATTTAGTCTCTGGGCTACCTAAGCTTCAAATTCTGAAAGACAAAATCTGTGAAGCTTGTTTAAAAGGTAAACAAACTAGAAAATCCTTTTCAAACAAAAACATTGTTTCTACTTCCAGACCTTTGGAACTGCTTCACATGGATTTGGTTGGTCCTTCAAGAAATAAAAGCCTAGGTGGTAATCTCTATATCATGGTAATTGTTGATGATTTTTCCAGATTTACTTGGACTATATTTCTAAAAGCCAAATCTGATTCTTTCAAATCTTTTAAAAAGCTTGCCAAGGTTCTACATAATGAGAAAGGTTATGTCATTACTTCTATTCAAAGTGACAATGGTGGAGAATTTGTAAATGAAAAGTTTGAATTGTTCTGTGAAAAGTATGGCATAAAACACAACTTTTCTGCTCCGAGAACTCCTCAACAGAATGGTGTTGTGGAAAGAAAGAACAGATCCATTGTGGAACTTGCTAGAACAATGCTTTGTGAAAATGCTTTACCTAAATACTTTTGGGCAGATGCTGTAAACACTGCTTGCCATGTTTTGAATAGAGTTTTGATTCGACCAATCCTTAAGAAAACCCCATATGAACTTTACAAAGGAAGGAAACCCAACATAAACTATTTCAGGGTTTTTGGATGTACATGTTTTGTTTTAAACAATGGGAAAGAAAATATTGGCAAGTTTGATGAAAAATCTGATAAAGGGATCTTTCTTGGCTATTCTTCTAATAGTCATGCATATAGAGTCTATAATCTGAGACTAAAATCTGTTGAAGAATCAGTACATGTTGTTTTTAATGAGTCTCCTCAAGTGTTGCAGAGTAAAACAACAGGTACTGTAGATGATGATGAATTAGCTGATAATTCTTATCAGTTAAAACATCCCAGAGGTACAAATCAGTATACTGTCGAAGAAGGTGATCAATCAATTGATCCTACAAAAGCTGATCCACCAGAAAGAATTGCTGAAGAACAGGAAGAAGATATCTTGGATGAGCTTCCTAAAGAATGGATTGTCCCAAGAGATATTTCTCTAGACAATGTCATTGGACAGATCAATAAGGGAGTATCCACTAGGCATTCTCTTAATCAATTCTGCAATCATATGGCATTCATTTCACAAATTGAACCTAAAACTGTTAAGGATGCATTAAATGATGAATATTGGTTTAATACCATGCATGATGAGCTTAATCTGTTTGAAAGAAATAATGTGTGGGAATTAGTTCCTAAATCCAAAGATATCAATGTAATTGGTACTAAGTGGGTATTCAAAAACAAATTAGATGAACACGACATTATTACTAGAAATAAAGCTAGGTTGGTAGCCAAAGGATATAATCAACAGGAAGGAATTGATTTTGATGAAACCTTTGCACCAGTAGCTAAACTTGAAGCTGTTAGACTATTATTAGCTTATGCTTGTATTAGTGGTTTCAGATTACTCCAGATGGATGTCAAGAGTGCCTTTCTAAATGGACTCATTAATGAAGAAGTCTATGTTGCTCAACCTCCTGGTTTTGAAAATCACAAGCATCCTGACCATGTCTACAAGTTGAAAAAGGCTCTTTATGGATTAAAACAAGCTCCTAGACAATGGTATGAGAGGCTAAGTAATTTCTTAATTGATCAAGGCTACAAACGAGGTGAAGTTGACAAAACCTTATTCATTAAGAAATCTGGATCTGACATTATTCTGGTGCAGGTTCATGTTGATGATATCATTTTTGGTTCTACTAATAATGTCTTGTGTAATAAATTTGTTAAGGAAATGCAAAGTGAATTTGAGATGTCTATGATGGGAGAATTGAATTTCTTCCTTGGTCTCTAGGTTAAACAATTAAGGAATGGTATTTTTCTAAATCAATCCAAATACTGTAATGAGTTGTTGAAGAAATTCGATATGCATAATTGCAAAGAATCCTCCACACCCATGTCTACTAACTGCTGTCTAGATTTAGATGAAAAAAGGAAATCAGTTGATCAAACTAAATATAGAGGTTTGATTGGATCTCTTCTATATCTGACTGCTAGTAGGCCTGACATTATGTTCAGTGTTTGTCTTTGTGCTAGATTTCAGGCAAATCCAAAGGAATCTCACCTCACCGCGGCTAAAAGGATTCTCAAGTACCTTAAAGGAACCATTAATGTTGGACTATGGTATCCTGAAGGTGCATCTCTTAAACTTGATGGATTTTCTGATTCTGACTTTGCAGGATGTAGATTGGATAGAAAAAGTACCTCTGGTACATGCCATTTACTGGGAAGCAGTCTCATATCATGGCACAACAAAAAACAAGCATGTGTAGCTCTTTCAACTGCAGAAGCTGAATACATAGCAGCTGCGAGTTGTTGTGCTCAAAGTATCTGAAAGTGATGAAGATCTTATTGAAATACTCTGACAAAGATCCTGTTGATTTGATGAAGTCAAAGATAAAGTCAAAGTCAACTTTGTAGCGGTCAACAGTCACTTAGATAAAAGAATAGAGAGATTAGTGTGTCCGCAGCTATGCTTAGGTATAATCATTTTTATCTTTTCTGCTGCATGAGGTTTCTTCACTTAAAAGATTTTGCAAAATGCCTCTAAAACTGTTTTAGCAGTTAAAAACAAAGTATTTTAACAAAAGCTTTTTTAAATAAGTTTTTAACTGATATAATTTCAAAATAACCGGTTGTTTTCATTAAAGAAAGTTTTGAAAACCTTCTGTCAGTGTTTTAACTGATAAAGCTTCGACATAACCGATTAAAATCACTTAAAATGTTAAGAGAAGTTTTTTTGCAGTATTTTAATCGATACAACTTGGTTTTAATCGATTAAATCCACTTAACATTCAGGATGATTGATCAAAATGCAATTATGACCAATCAGAATCAGATATGATCGATCAGAATTGAGTTATGACCGATCAGAGCTTTTTCAATCGATTAAAACATGCTTCAATCGATTAAAACAACTTAGAAAATTTCTACACAGCGTTTTAATCGATTAAAACTTATTTTTATCAGTTAAAATCACTTGGAAAATTTTACAATAAAGTTTTGCAGTATATTAATCGATTGAAACACGAAACAATCGATTAAATCAAATTAGAAGATTTTTTGTAAAGAGTTTTAATTGATACAAAAGTTGTCGTATCAGTTAAACAAATCTGTTAAATAATCAAGAACGCTTTAATGGATTAAAAGAAGTTTTAACAGATTAAAACTACACTTTTAACAGATTAAAAGATTTTTTAACAGATTGATTAAACCAGCAGTTTTGAAAATCTTCTATAAAAACAGTTTGGCTTGAACATTTTAAACACAACAATTGAACATCAATCTTTAGCAATCAAGCAAGCAAACTTTAGCACTCTTTCAAGAAAGATTCGCGCCAGTTTTTGTGAAGTTCTTTGAAATTCTTTCTTGAGGCAAATTGCTTTCTTTTGAAGAAGAAACACACTGCAGAATTGCATAAAACTGGTTTGAGCATTCTAGTTTCTTCTTTTCAATTCTTTACATTCTTTTTGTATTGTTTGGTGCCTGGAATTGTGGGCATTGGTTTCTCTGCAGCTGGAATTTGGTTGTAGAGGTTGTCAAGAACTGTAATTTGGTTCTTGGTGAAAGGTTAGGTGCAGGAACTGGAATTGTGGTTCTTGTGGTAGATTAAGTGTAAGATTGTAATCTGTAAAACATTTGATCTAGTGGAACCCAGTTGGAATTTGGCTGGAGACTGGACGTAGCCCTGGTATTGGGTGAACCAGTATAAACACCGGTGATATCTTTCTAAACCTTTCTCCTCTTTTAATTCTGTTGCTGCGTTTATTTTGATTGCTTGCTTTGTGATTCAAGAACAGATCTGAAATCTTATTTTTACAAATAGATAATCTGTTATTTGCGAAAAACTTTCAAAGATCAATTCACCCCCCCTCTTGATCTAAAACTACTTTTCTAACAATTGGCATCAGAGCGAGGTGCTTGAAAGTTATTCAAGTTCTTCGATCCATGGTGAAAAGCAGTTACCATTTTCTAAGGGTGCTTCTATTAACGAGACCTCCACTGTTTTGTGGAACAGATTATCCTTTTTGGAAAATTAGGATGAAGATCTTTATTGAGTCTATTGATAGAAATGTTTGGGATGTAATTGCTAATGGCCCTTTAATTACGGAAAAAGAATGGTCCAGTCTAAATGATGAGGAAAAGAAAAAAGTTCAAAATGATTGCACTTGCTAAAAATATAATTACTTCGCACTTAACATGGATGAGTTTTTCAGGGTCTCCCAATGCAAATCTACCAAGGAGATGTGGGATGTTCTTGAGGTTACTCATGAAGGGACAACAGATGTAAAGAGAGCTAGAAAGCATACTCTCATAAGAGAATATGAGTTGTTCAAAATGCAAAATGGTGAAAGCATTGCAAACGTGCAGAAGCGATTCACTCACATCATTAATCATCTAATGGGCCTAGGTAAAACCTTTGATAAAGAAGAATTAAATATTAAAGTCTTGAAATGCCTTGACAGGTCATGGCAGCCAAAGGTCACAACAATTTCAGAGTCAAAGGATTTGTCCATCATGACAATAGCTTCTCTGTTTGGCAAACTCAGAGAACATGAAATGGAAATTAACAGATTTAATGAACAAGAAGTCTCTGAGAAGAAAAGCAGAAGTATAGCACTCAAAGTTGAAAAAAGAAATCAAGAATCTGAGGAGGAAAGTGAGAATCTTGGATTGCTCGTCAGAAAATTCAACAAGTTTCTCAAGAAAAAGATTCAAGACAAGGAAAAACATAAAAGGTATGAAAAAAAAACTGATTCTTCTAACTTTAAATGCTATGGTTGTGGTAAGCAGGGCCATGTAAGAATGGAGTGCCCAGAAAAGAACAAATATAATGACAAGAAAGAAGAGAAAGTCAAAAGAAGAGCCTACGTAGCATGGGATGACAATGACACTTCTTCAACAGACAATTCTGACAATGAAGAAGCCAACCTGTGTCTAATTGCAAATCAAAACCTTCAATCCAGCAGTGTAAGTTCTAATTCTTCTTCAAATTTAGTGAATTATAATTCATTACAAGAAGCATTTAATGAAATGCATGAAGAGGCTAAGAAACTACAAAAAGAAAATGATAGGCTAAAAGGATTGAATAATTGGCTAGTAAATAAAGTAGACTCTCTTGAAAAGAGAATTCTTGAAGATGAAACTGATTGTGATTTCTTAAAATTAATTCATGATAATTCTGATTGTGCATGTAATAAACCCTGTAATAATTGTTCAGAATTACAAAAGAAAATTGATTTTTTATCACAAACCATTTCAAGATTTACACAAGGTCAAGCTAATCTTGACGTTTTACTTGGGTCACAAAAACTAATTTTTGACAAATCTAGAATAGGATTTAAATCTAGGATGAAATTCAGAAAAACAAATGTAGATAGGAAATCATACTCTGTGATTAAATGTTTTTACTGCATGAAAAGAGGTCATTCAGTAAAATACTGTAGAATTAAAAAGTATGCTATTCCTAAAGGTAGAATGAAATGGATTCCAAAGTCAAAGTCATTTCAAATAACTCTGATTGGACCCAGTAATTATAAAGGGTACCAGAAACATGTTAAATTTGTTTTGCAGGAACAAAATCTGGAGTCCCTTGGTATTCAAAACGACAAATCAGGTTCCGCTTTCATAAACTGATTGTTTTAATTGATATAAAACAAGTATTAATCGATTAAAATAACTTACAGAGGATATCGAGAAAATATGTCCGTACTCGTTTTAATCGATTGAAATGAGAATTAATCGATTAAAATGTTCTCAGGATTTGAGTCTAGCTGTTTTAATCGATTAAAAAGAATTTATATCAACTAAAAACACTAAGATGTCAAAATTAATCGATTCTTTTTCGTTTTAATCAATTTAAATTCTGTTATCAGTTTATTAATTTCATCCTGTACAAGACTAATCGATTCCTTTATGAATTAATCGATTATTTCACTGTAGGATTTTCAAACCTAGTATTAAAGATCAAACTATTAGGTTAATTAGTTGGTTAATCGACCAATTTGGTTCTGAAAATTAGTTTTATAACATCCAATTGAAAATTGGTAAGCAAATCAAAATCAAAATCCCAAGTTTTTATGGTAATCAAAATCTGCATAATGCTTTTAAATATTGTTTGACCAAGTCAAACATCTTCCAAGAACAGTTTAGCTGATGCACCCACTGTACAAGAATCTGTGCCCGTGTTCTCAGTCAAGGGGACATATGCAATTAAAGCTGATTTTGCAGGTTCTATCTAAAGTAAACTACAATTCACGAAAATTGACATCCGTGAATCTTTAGTTTGTTCTCTTGTAGCTCATTGTTCTCATTCTTCTCTTCCTGGTTCAAAGTGCTTCTCCCTTCTTTCCTTGTATACACGTCTCAGAAACTCTTCTCTGAAAATACGACAAGATGCTGAGAAGATCTAAGTCAGGAAAGAAGCAAAAAGGGGAATCTTCCTCTACTGCTAATCCCGGTTGAAGTACTTGGTGGACTTGGTGGATTTGATGAAGACTTAGATATAATTTGATGAAGACATAAATTCAGTTTAGGTTGTGGGTGTGTAGATGATTAGGTTTTTTATCTTGAGCACTTAATTCCTTGATAGGCCATTATATGTTGTGATGAAGCGCCTTAATCTTCTCGCATAGCATTGAAAATCATTTTCCGTATTAAAAGAACAAACTAAGTTTTTCAATCTGTTGAAAAAGATTTTCAATCGGTTAAAATCACTTAACAGAATAAGTGGTTCTATATAATCGTATTTTCAATTGATTGATTCGCAGAATCAACAAGTTAAAATAACTTAGTAAATTTCTCAATATGAAGGTTTCTGAAAAACAATCAATTGAAATACTTTTTAATCTGTTGAAAAAGAAAGATATTTTTCAATCTAAGAGTTTTCAAAAAAAACAATCAGTTGAAACATTTTTCAATCTGTTAAAATAAAGATATTTTTTAAGTCTAAATGTTTTCAGAAAAACAATATGTTGAAATGGTTTTCAACCTGTTGAAACAGAAAAGTCATTTTCGAGTCTTAAAAGTCTGCAGGATTTCAATCAGTTGAAATGTTTTTTAATCGGTTGAAACAGAGAGCTATTATTTTTCATAAAGTCTGTTTCAATCCATTGAAAACTCGAATCAATCGATTGAATGAACCTTTAAGTGAAATCAATCGATTGAATCGCGGTTTCAATCAGTTGAAATATATTCTGATCGATCATAGTTTAAATATAATCGATCATAATTCAGTCTAATCGATTATTCTTCTATTCTAATCGTCAGAATCACTTTTTATCTGATATACTTCAAATTTAATTGATTGTTTTTCTCTCGTAAGATGATTTTGATAGAGAACACGTACTTGAAACTTTGTTTTACTCTATATAAACAGGTATTGATCTATCTTTTAAAAAGATATACAACACACTACTTGAGAAAACTTGAGAAATCAATATGTGAATCGTTCATCTATGTTTTTCTCTCGCATTCAAGATTTTGTCATATCATAAGGTGCTTTGATCAACATTGTGGTCATTCACAGCGAGAGAGTGCTTTAGAATTGGTGCTTGGGCAATTAGAATTCAAAGTCCAGGTTTCTTCTTTCCTTATTCTTTTGTATCGTGTGAATTGTGTAGATTGGATTGTAATCTACACTTGGTACAGGAATCTGGATTTGGTTACTTGGGTGTTTTTCAAGATTCTATCTTATAGGTTGAAAAGATAGTTCTTGGTGTAGATTGGTGAGGATCTACGGGTTGTAATTGTCACTTGGTATTAGTGAAAACTTGACAGGTTTTGTCAAGAACTGGACGTAGCTCGGATTAGAGTGAACCAGGTATAAATTTGTGTGTTGATTTCTTTCTATCATCTCTTTTAAATTCTGAATATAATCTTGCTGTGTTTTAAATCAAATCATCTTTTCAAGAATTGAATAAAGATAACTCATTCTTCCAAAAGAAAGTAAAGTTTTGCGAAAAAGTTTTTAAGTTCAATTCACCCCCCCCTCTTGAACTCAACCATTAATTCTTTCAATTGGCATCAGAGCTTGTTCTTGTAAGTTACTCAAGTAATTGGTCCAATGGCTGAGGGAAAGATGAATTTTTCAGAAGGAGCCTCCATAAACAGGCCTCCACTTTTTGCTGGTGTGAATTATTCTTTCTGGAAGGTTAGAATGAAAATCTTTATTGAATCCCTTGATAGAGGCATTTGGGAAACAATTGTTAATGGTCCTTTTAAACCAACTCATATAGTAGATGGTAAAACTGTTGAGAAAAGTTGGAGTGAGTTGACTGATGCAGAAAATAGGAGAGTGCAATATGATTATACTGCAAAGAATATTATTACCTCTGCCTTAAATCTTGATGAGTTTTTCAGGGTGTCTCAGTGTGCTTCTGCCAAAGAGATGTGGGAAATTCTAGAGGTCACACATGAAGGAACATCTGATGTGAAAAGGGCAAGAAAGCATGAGTTAATCAGGGACTATGAGTTGTTTAAAATGCAGCAAGGGGAGACAATTGCAGATGTGCAGAAAAGATTCACGCACATAGTTAATCATTTGATCGGGCTAGGGAAGACCTTTGACAAGGAGGAGTTGAATATCAAAATACTGAAGTGTTTGGACAGAACTTGGCAACCAAAGGTGACAGCAATATCTGAATCAAGAGATTTGACTGAAATGACTACTGCCTCACTTTTTGGTAAGTTAAGGGAACACGAGTTGGAAATCAATCGGTTCAAAGAACAAGAGAATGCAGAAAAGAAAAGTAGAAATATTGTTCTCAAGACGATTGAAGAAAACAGTGATTCTGAAGAAGATGAGTCCGAGAACCTGACTTTATTGGTTAAGAAATTCGGGAAATTTCTGAGAAGAAAGAACAAGACTGGTCAAGTAAAAAGGTACAATGATAGAAAGACTGAATCTGTTCAAAATAATATTACTTGTTATTCTTGTGGTAAACAGGGTCACATAAGGAGCGACTGTCCAGAAAAGACCAAGAATCAGAACAAGAAAGATTCAAGATACAAAGGGAAAAAGGCCTACATAGCTTGGCAAGACAATGAATCTTCTTCCAGTTCTGAATCCGAAGGTGAAGAGGTGAACTTGTGTTTGATGGCTGGCTGTGAATCCTCTTCATCACATGTAAGTTCAACTCCTACAGAAAATGAAATGAATTACAGCACATTACTGAATGCTTTCAATGAAATGCATAGTGAAGCCAGAAATTTATCTCATACAAATAATCGGTTGAAAGGGCTAAATAACTGGTTAGAAAATAGAGTTAAAACTCTGGAAAAAGAACTGCTAGAAAGCAAAACAGATTTAGAACATCTAGATATTATCTATTCATCTGCAGATAATGTTGCTGTTAATAAGAATTGTGAAAAGTGTACTGTTTTACAAAATAAGGTTGATTACTTAACTAAAACCTTAACAAAATTTACTCAAGGTAAAGAGAATTTAGATGCACTGCTTGGATCTCAAAACTGTGTGTTTGAACGTTCTGGAATCGGGTACAAACCTAGGAATGGGGTAAAAACTAAGAAATATTTGAACTTCTTTTCATATAGAAAAACAACAGCATCCCCTTTCTCATCCTGTCATTACTGCATGAAGAAAGGACATACTATAAAATTCTGTCATGCTAGGAAATATTTTGTGCCGCAAGGAAGGAAGAGATGGGTTCCAAAACATGTTAAACAGAAAAATTGACTCCTAAGGACCCAAAATACGTAAGGGTACCAGAAAAATTCTTAACTTGTTTTGCAGGAACAAAGTCTGGGAATTCCTTGAAGTTCAGAGCTACGAATCAGGTTGTGTTTGTCTAAACTGATTGTTTTAATTGATATAAACCAGTATTAATCGATTAAAATAACTTACAGAAGATATTAGTAAATCTGTCCGTACAGTTTTAATCGATTGAAATGCGAATCAATCGATTAAAATGTTCTCATGATTTGAGTTTTAGCTGTTTTAATCGATTAGAATGAATTTATATCAACTAAAATCACTAAGGTATCAAATTTAATCGACTCATTTTCATTTTAATCGATTTAAATTCTGGTATCATCTTCTAGATCTCTTCCAATACAGAAACAATCGATTCTTTCAAGTATTATTCGATCATTTTACTATTGCATTTTCAAAACGAATATTAAAGACCAAATTAGTAAAATAATTTGTTTAATCAGTTTGTTACTGAAAATCATATTCAAAACATCCAAATGAAATTCGGCCATGCATATAGAGTTTACAATTTAAGATTGAAATCAGTTGAAGAATCAGTACATGTTGTGTTTAATGAGTCTCCTCGAGTAGTGCAGAATAAAACAACAGGTACTGCAGATGAAGAAGATTTAACTGATAATTCTTATCAGTTGAAACATGCCAGTAACACAGATCAGCGTACTGTTGAAGAAGATGATCCATCAGTGGACCCAGCAAAAGCTAATTCTCCAACAATTACTGTAGAACAGGAAGAAGGTGTTCTGGAAGAGCTTCCCAAAGAGTGGATTGTCCCAAGAGATCTCTCTCTAGACAATGTCATCGGGCAAATCAATAAGGGAGTATCTACTAGACATTCTCTTAATCAATTCTGTAATCATATGGCATTCATTTCACAAATAGAGCCTAAGACAGTTAAAGAAGCATTAAATGATGAATACTGGGTTAGTGCCATGCATGATGAACTCAATCAATTTGAAAGGAATAATGTATGGGAATTAGTTCCTAAAATCAGTGATATCAATGTAATTGGTACTAAGTGGGTATTCAAAAACAAGCTAGATGAACATGGCATTATCACTAGGAATAAAGCTAGGTTGGTAGCCAAAGGGTATAACCAACAAGAGGGCATTGATTTTGATGAAACATTTGCACCTGTAGCTAGGCTTGAAGCTGTTAGATTATTATTAGCTTATGCCTGTTTAAGTGGTTTCAGATTACTACAGATGGATGTAAAGAGTGCCTTTCTTAATGGACTTATCAATGAAGAAATGTATGTTTCTCAACCTCCTGGGTTTGAAGATCACAAGCATCCTGACCATGTCTACAAATTGAAAAAGGCTCTTTATGGCTTGAAGCAAGCACCTAGACAATGGTATGAGAGGTTAAGTAATTTTCTAATTGATCAAGGGTACAAGCGAGGTGAGGTTGATAAAACTTTGTTCATTAAGAAATCTAGAACTGATATTATTCTAGTGCAGGTGTATGTAGATGATATCATTTTCGGTTCCACCAATAATGCCATGTGTAATAAGTTTGTAAAAGAAATGCAAAGTGAATTTGAAATGTCTATGATGGGAGAATTGAATTTCTTCCTTGGTCTACAGGTTAAACAATTAACAAATGGCATTTTTCTTAGTCAATCTAAATACTGCAATGAACTGTTAAAGAAATTTGATATGCACAATTGCAAGGAATCCTCTACACCAATGTCTACTAACTGCTGTTTAGATTTAGATGAAAAAGGGAAATCTGTTGATCAAACTAAATATAGAGGTTTGATTGGTTCTCTGCTTTATCTAACTGCTAGTAGGCCTGACATTATGTTTAGTGTATGTCTGTGTGCAAGATTTCAGGCAAATCCAAAGGAATCACATCTTACTGCTGCCAAAAGGATTCTGAAGTACCTTAAGGGAACAGTCAATGTTGGACTATGGTATCCTGAAGGTGCGTCCCTTAAGCTTGTTGGATTTTCTGATTCTGACTTTGCAGGATGTAGATTAGACAGAAAAAGTACCTCTGGTACTTGTCATTTACTGGGGAGCAGTCTTATATCGTGGCACAGCAAAAAGCAAGCGTGTGTTGCTCTGTCAACTGGCAGAAGCTCGAATATATTGCAGCTGGAGCTGTTGTGCTCAAAGCATTTATCTCAAGCAACAACTAACAGATTATGGAGTGACTCTAAACAAGGTACCTCTGGTTTGTGACAATACTAGTGCGATAAACTTAACTAAGAATCCTATTCAACACTCTAGAACTAAGCATATTGAAATTAGACATCACTTTATTAGAGAACACGTATCTAGGGGTGACTGTGAGATATTATTTGTTGAATCTGAAAAACAGTTAGCTGATTTATTCACTAAACCACTTCCTAGAGATAGACTTAATATGCTTAGGACTGAATTAGGAATTCTAGATATATCTAGTATTGTATAACTGATTCTTTATAGTAATTGTATGTCTTTTAACAGGCTGATAACAAGTTCAATCGATTAATAATTGCATGAATAACTTGATATTATTTGTTTTAATCGATTGAAACTGCGAAATAATCTGTTGATTTCCTGATTCTTACTCTCTGGTATTGATATGTTATTAGTTCAATCGATTAGATACACTTTTAATCGATTTATTTCACTAACCCTGTAGCTCTGCAAATTTTCTTCTATAAATCAATCGATTAAATCTTCGATTCAATCGATTGAATTCACTAATGGTACTTTGCTTAAATTTCCTTTGCAAAAACAATCGATTTATTCATCGATTCAATTGGTTTATTTCACTTATGAATTTCTGCGAAGTGCGAAATCAATTGGTTACAGGAAAAATCAATTGATTAATTGAAATTAAATGAATTGGCTCTGCACACAAGTAATTTCTGCAGATTAGGTTGAACTCATTTACAATGAGATAAAATCTCAACCACTTCCTTTAATACTGATTGACTCTGATTGGATACATACTGCGAAGGTAATTAAGTGTTTCTGTATCAAACTCTTCTCTCTCCACCTTTATCATCACTGTGCAAGATCACAAAAAGACTAAAGACAAAATTCTGAAGTCGAACGATTTCTGTATTCCTATTTCCTTAACTTGAACTCTTTCTTTCTCGGTTCCTCTCTGTTTTGCTCATCAAGCATGTTCAAACGATCGAAGTCTGGAAGAAAGAAATCAAGTAGGGGTGAGTCGTCTTCTGTTCGGCAGGAACAAAATGTTGAAGGAAGGATTGAGACTTGGTTCAACGGGGACCAAGAGCAAATGAATCTGTTTATCCATGAGTTGAGCAGAAAACAAGTCAACATACCAAAGCTGTTAAAGTTTTCCTGGTTTGATGCTGAAGGATTTAGAGGCATCAGAAAGCTGCTGCAACATCAAAAGCTTCAGAAGTTTCTGGAGTTGGACGGTAGGATTTATCCCGACTTGATCAAAGTTTTCTTCACAAATTTGTCCTTTGAAGGTTCCACCTTGAAAACCCAAGTTAAAGGTGTGGACATTGAGATTACTCCTAACATCTGGAAGGAGGTTGCTGGTTTAAAGGATTTAGGAGTGAAAGTCACCAAAGGGTGTACTTCTGATGTGGAGGAATTTAATAAGGTTCAATATTTTCGGTCATGCATGAAGAATAGGCATGACTCTGTCAGCTCATTCAATACTGGGAAACTAAAATTGGAAGAAAGGTTGCTTGCCTGCATTGTGTCTTGGCAGCTCACTTCGAGGGGGAGCAATCATGCGGTGCTAAATGAGGGAGATTTAGTACTAATGTATTGCATTCACCACAGGATTCGGGTGAACTGGGTTTTTGTCATCAAAGACCACATGATCAAGGCAAAAAGACTCAGTGATTTCAGGTACCCATATGCTATACTGATTTCCAATTTTTTTAACATATTTTGGTGTTGATCTTGAAGGAGAACTTGTCGAGACAGTTCGTTCAACAAACAAAATAAATAACTCTATGCTTCACAAAATGGGATTTATGAAAGTTGATGGTGAGTGGGTCTCCAAGGAGGATGCTGGAAGAGATGAAGAAAGTGATGAAGATGGACAAGAGGAAGAAAATATCAACACTGATATTCCTGGCACTTCTGGAGCTCATCCATCTGATCCTATGGAAGAAGTGATCCCGCTGGAGATGATTCCATATAATTCACCCCCTGACCGTGGCACACCTCTGTCACAGTTTGAAAGAACAATGCTACAGCAAATGAATCAACTTCAAGCTGATCAAAGGAGGCATATGAATATGACTACAGCTATAAGGGCTCGACAGCACTATTTGGATGAGAATTTTATTGCAAGGTTCCAGCACATCGATAATCAACTTGAAGACATTTACAACAGAATTGTGGAAATACAATTCAACTCAGGTCCCGGAGATGATTGAAGTTTACTGATCAATGTCTGCTGATAATTCTGTTTTTTTTTCTTTTCTTAGTTGGTTTTATATTCTGCTTTTTATTTGGGGGTTCCCAAGTGGCCCCATTGGACTGTATCCATGACAATCTATTTGATGCAGTCAAATAGGGGGAGAATTATTTTGATTAAAATTGCCACTACACACACACCACATCACAAAATATATGTCTCTGGTATGCATGTCTCTGGTCTGATTTTATGCAGGTGCAGTGGTTATTTGTCTCCATCAAATAGGGGGAGATTGAAGTACTTGGTGGACTTGGTGGATTTGATGAAGACTTAGATATAATTTGATGAAGACATAAATTCAGTTTAGGTTGTGGGTGTGTAGATGATTAGGTTTTTTATCTTGAGCACTTAATTCCTTGATAGGCCATTATATGTTGTGATGAAGCGCCTTAATCTTCTGCATAGCATTGAAAATCATTTTCTGTATTAAAAGAACAAACTAAGTTTTTCAATCTGTTGAAAAAGATTTTCAATCGGTTAAAATCACTTAACAGAATAAGTGGTTCTATATAATCGTATTTTCAATTGATTGATTCGCAGAATCAACAAGTTAAAATAACTTAGTAAATTTCTCAATATGAAGGTTTCGGAAAAACAATCAATTGAAATACTTTTTAATCTGTTGAAAAAGAAAGATATTTTTCAATCTAAGAGTTTTCAAAAAAAACAATCAGTTGAAACATTTTTCAATCTGTTAAAATAAAGATATTTTTTAAGTCTAAATGTTTTCAGAAAAACAATATGTTGAAATGGTTTTCAACCTGCTGAAACAGAAAAGTCATTTTCGAGTCTTAAAAGTCTGCAGGATTTCAATCAGTTGAAATGTTTTTTAATCGGTTGAAACAGAGAGCTATTATTTTTCATAAAGCTGTTTCAATCCATTGAAAACTCGAATCAATCGATTGAATGAACCTTTAAGTGAAATCAATCGATTGAATCGCTGTTTCAATCAGTTGAAATATATTCTGATCGATCATAGTTTAAATATAATCGATCATAATTCAGTCTAATCGATTATTCTTCTATTCTAATCTGTTGAGAATCACTTTTTATCTGATATACTTCAAATTTAATTGATTGTTTTTCTCTCGTAATAGATTTTGATAGAGAACACGTATCTGAAACTTTGTTTTACTCTATATAAACAGTATTGATCTATCTTTTAAAAAAGATATACAACACACTACTTGAGAAAACTTGAGAAATCAATATGTGAATCGTTCATCTACGTTTTTCTCTCGCATTCAAGATTTTGTCATATCATAAGGTGCTTTGATCAACATTGTGGTCATTCACAGTGAGAGAGTGCTTTAGAATTGGTGCTGGGCAATTAGAATTCAAAGTCCAGGTTTCTTCTTTCCTTATTCTTTTGTATCGTGTGAATTGTGTAGATTGGATTGTAATCTACACTTGGTACAGTAACTGGATTTGGTTACTGGGTGTTTTTCAAGATTCTATCTTATAGGTTGAAAAGATAGTTCTTGGTGTAGATTGGTGAGGATCTACGGGTTGTAATTGTCACTTGGTATTAGTGAAAACTTGACAGGTTTTGTCAAGAACTGGACGTAGCTCTGGATTAGAGTGAACCAGTATAAATTTGTGTGTTGATTTCTTTCTATCATCTCTTTTAAATTCTGAATATAATCTTGCTGTGTTTTAAATCAAATCATCTTTTCAAGAATTGAATAAAGATAACTCATTCTTCCAAAAGAAAGTAAAGTTTTGCGAAAAAGTTTTTAAGTTCAATTCACCCCCCCCTCTTGAACTCAACCATTAATTCTTTCACCGGTGGCCATGTGGAAGCCTGGTTTGATGGAGATATAGGAAAGATGAACACCTTCATCTCTGAGTTTAGTCAGAAAAAAATTGTTATTCCAAAATTTATCAAATTTAGGTGGCTGGACGAAGAAGGTTTTACTAGTCTGAGAAGAAAGTTAAAAAGTCAAAAGTTGAAAACCTTCATGGAGTTCACAGGGAATATTCAACCTGATCTGGTTCGGGTCTTCTACTCAAATTTAACAGTGAATGGTTCTACAATCAGATCTCAAGTGAAGGGAGTGAACATGGAAATTATTCCTGCTGTTTGGGAGCAAGTTGCTGGCCTTAAGGATAGAGGTGTCAAAGTCTCAAGGGGGAATATTTCTGAGATTCCTGAGTTCAACAAGATTCAGTTTTTCCGGTCTTGCCTTAAAGATCCAAATGACTCGGTAAGAATTCTGAATGCTGGAAAACTTGCACTGGAACATAGATTACTTGCTTTTATTGTGCATGGATGCTTACTCCAAGGGGGAGTAATCATGCTATTCTTAATGAGGGAGATCTTGTCCTCATGTATTGTATTTTTAACAATGTTCGGGTAAACTGGGTGTATTTGATCAAAGATCACATGTTGAAAGCTAAAAGGCTGGCAGATTTCAAATTGCCATATGCTATGTTAATCAATAATTTCTTTAGATTTTTTGAAGTTGATCTTTCTGGGGAGAGCATAGAAACCCCCAAGGCATCAAATGAAATTGACGACTCCACCCTAAGAAAAATGGGATATATAAAAGTTGATGATGAATGGATCTCCAAAATTGATGCTGGGATGTCTGAGGGTGAGGAAGAAGATGAAGATGAAAATGAACAAGGCCAAATTCCTCCCTCTCCAGCTGCTGCAGAGGTTCCTGAGTCAACCAGTGGTCAAGCCTCATATGAAAATATGGAAATCATTCCTTACATGGAGCAGCCTGACCGTGGGACCCCTTTATCTCAGTTTGAAAGAACAATGCTTTCTCAAATGGCTGCTTTGCAGGAAAATCAGAGAAAGCATATGCAGATAACATTCCAACACTTCCAGCAAACAAACAATCAATTCGCATCCCTTGGAAACCAAATTGCTGATATCTACACCAAGCTGGAAGATATGCAGCTGAACTAAGGAAACTGGGATGATTGATTTTATGGATTAAATGGGTCCCTTCTTATCTTTCTTTTATTTCTTATTTTGATGCTAATTTCAATTTCTGGTCTATAATATTTACTGGTTGTATACCAGGTACAATATTTTTAGCTTTGGTTAATATAATGTAGGTTTTAAATCGAACCAAACTAGCCTAGATAGAATTTAACATAGATCCCTGATATTTTTAGCTGTTATAGAATGGACTTAATCGATTAAATCGATTAAAGGAAACACTTTCACAACAAAATAATCGATTAAACTGCGTATCAATCGATTAAAATCTATATAAACCAGTTTACATCAGTTAAATTAGCTAAATAAGATTTTATTCTAATTTTGATGGATCTATTGGTTAAAATTTAATCGATGTAGTTGATATTATTGTAAAGCATCTTTCTAAATGATCGATTTTGCAAAACTTACACTGGATTAGGCATGATAAATTTGCATCAAACATTACTTAGTTTGCAAATCTGGTTGTTTTAATCAATAAAAAATCTTTTAAATCGATTAAAAGAATTTATACAACATTTTTCTTTACTGTTTTGATCGACTAAATGTCGAATTAATCGATTAAATGCACTTATGTTTCATACTTTCGAAGTCCTTCACTGTTTTAATCGATTAAACCTTTATTTCAATCGATTAAAATCATTAAACAATAACTTTTTAATCGATTTTGTCCTGTTTTTTAATCGATTTTTATTCTGGAAAGAAAAATTAAAGGCTTTAGTTAATGGTTGTTCTTGTAACATGCCACTAAAGTGTGCTTCCCTTATCTTTACACGTGTTAATTG
Source organism: Sphenostylis stenocarpa (assembly GCA_963425845.1). NCBI lineage: Eukaryota > Viridiplantae > Streptophyta > Magnoliopsida > Fabales > Fabaceae > Sphenostylis > Sphenostylis stenocarpa. The sequence continues at coordinate 74,496,544 of OY731403.1, forward strand.
TATTCATTACAAACGTGTTAATGAAGATAAGTTTGAATCAACTTTGATTGATCTTTACATGAGTAAGATATCGTATTCATTTTTTTCTAAAATTTTCAAAATCTCAAACTTATTACATACATTTGCATTGTTTCTCTTCTGTCCCTATTTTTTTTTTATGAAGTCAAAAGGGGGAGAATAATTGCTTTTGTTGCTTTACTTTTGATAAGAAATAATTCTTTATTTAGGAAGCAACAATTTAGGGGGAGAAATAGGAAAATAATTCATTTCTTTATTACTCACTAATCTGTTTTATCAAGTGACTTCTTTTGCAGAGTTATTTTTCAAAGTGGTGTTTGTCTTCATCAAATAGGGGGAGACTGCAAGTGATGAAGATCTTATTGAAATACTCTGACAAAGATCCTGTTGATTTGATGAAGTCAAAGATAAAGCCAAAGTCAACTTTGTAGCGGTCAACAGTCACTTAGATAAAAGAATAGAGAGATTAGTGTGTCCGCAACTATGCTTAGGTATAATCATTTTTATCTTTTCTGCTGCATGAGGTTTCTTCACTTAAAAGATTTTGCAAAATGCCTCTAAAACCGTTTAAGCAGTTAAAAACAAAGTATTTTAACAAAAGCTTTTTTAAACAAGTTTTTCACTGATATAATTTCAAAATAATCGGTTGTTTTCATTAAAGAAAGTTTTGAAAACCTTCTGTTAGTGTTTTAACTGATAAAGCTTCGACATAACCGATTAAAATCACTTAAAATGTTAAGAGAAGTGTTTTTGCAGTATTTTAATCGATACAACTTGGTTTTAATCGATTAAATCCACTTCACATTCAGGATGATCGATCAGAATGCAATTATGACCAATCAGAATCAGATATGATCGATCAGAATTGAGTTATGACCGATCAAAGCTTTTTCAATCGATTAAAACACGCTTTAATCGATTAAAACAACTTAGAAAATTTCTACAAAGCGTTTTAATCGATTAAAACTTATTTTTATCAATTAAAATCACTTGGAAAATTTTACAATAAAGTTTTGCAGTATATTAATCGATTGAAACACCAAACAATCGATTAAATCAAATTAGAAGATTTTTTGTAAAGAGTTTTAATTGATACAAACGTTGTTGTATCAGTTAAAACAAATCTGTTAAATAATCAAGAACGCTTTAATGGATTAAAAGAAGTTTTAACATATTAAAACTACACTTTTAACAGATTAAAAGATTTTTTAACAGATTGATTAAACCAGCAGTTTTGAAAATCTTCTATAAAAACAGTTTGGCTTGAACATTTTAAACACAACAATTGAACATCAATCTTTAGCAATCAAGCAAGCAAACTTTAGCACTCTTTCAAGAAAGATTCGCGCCAATTTTTGTGAAGTTCTTTGAAATTCTTTCTTGAGGCAAATTGCTTTCTTTTGAAGAAGAAACACACTGCAGAATTGCATAAAACTGGTTTGAGCATTCTAGTTTCTTCTTTTCAATTCTTTACATTCTTTTTGTATTGTTTGGTGCCTGGAATTGTGGGCACTGGTTTCTCTGCAGCTGGAATTTGGTTGTAGAGGTTGTCAAGAACTCGGAATTTGGTTCTTGGTGAAAGGTTAGGTGCGTAAACTGGAATTGTGGTTCTTGTGGTAGATTAAGTGTAAGATTGTAATCTGTAAAACATTTGATCTAGTGGAACCCAGCTGGAATTTGGCTAGAGACTGGACGTAGCCCTGGTATTGGGTGAACCAGTATAAACACCGGTGATATCTTTCCAAACCTTTCTCCTCTTTTAATTCTGTTGCTGCGTTTATTTTGATTGTTTGCTTTGTGATTCAAGAACAGATCTGAAATCTTATTTTTACAAATAGATAATCTGTTATTTGCGAAAAAATTTCAAAGATCAATTCACCCCCCCTCTTGATCTAAAACTACTTTTCTAACAGTATCTACCTTAAACAACAATTGAAAGATTATGGAGTATTCCTCAACACGGTACCTCTAGTTTGTGATAATACTAGTGCAATTAATCTAACTAAGAATCCTATTCAACACTCTAGAACTAAGCATATTGAAATTAGACATCACTTTATTAGAGAACATGTATCTAAGGGTGATTGTGAAATTTTATTCATTGAAACTGAAAAACAATTAGCTGACTTGTTCACCAAACCACTCCCTAGAGATAGACTTAATATGCTTAGAACTGAATTAGGAATTCTGGATATATCTAGTATTGAATAATTGATTCTTTATTATGATACTGTGCTTTTTAACAGATTGAATGATAACATGTTCAATCGATTAAATTGACTGAAAATTCTGAAATTATGTGTTTTAATCGATTGAAATTGCGAAATAATCTGTTGATTTCCTGATTCTCAATCTCTGTTCATGATGTATTACCAGTTTAATCGATTAAATAAGTTTTTAATCGATTTATTTCAATAACTCTGTTGCTCTGCATGTGTTTCTTTTACAAATCAATCGATTAAATCTTCGATTCAATCGATTTAATTCACTTTTGATGCTCTGCATGTTCTTCTTTTACAAATCAATCGATTCAATCTTCAATTCAATCGATTTATTTTACTTATGATGATCTGCATCTATATCAGTAATTGAAAATCAATTGATTTTATGGAAAATCAATTGGTTAATATTTTTTGGGTTAGTAGTGTATGCGTTGCCTCTAATAACTTACTGCAGATTGGTATGAGTGCCTTTAGAACTGGAAACAACTTCAGCTACTTTCTTAAATGTCATAGTTATCCAATAAAAGCTGAATGACTGTGATTGGAAATCAGATGTGAAGGTAATTGAATATCACAGTAACAATTCTCTTTCTCTCTCTCTACCTTTACCATCTCTGACGTATGGAACAGAACAACAGTAATTCACAAAGAGACAAAACTTGACTATTCAAAGTAGATGAAGAGTCTCGTTTCCTCTTAGCAAGTAATATTGATTCGAAAATCTTGTACTCTCTCCTTGAAATTCTCTCTTCTTTGTTTTTCGGTTCATCTCTCAAAACAAAATGTTGAAGCGCACCAAATCCGGGAGGAAGAAGTTCAGCAAAGGAGAATCCTCAGCTGCTGTGCAAGGAACCTCAGGAGGAGGGCGGATTGAATCCTGGTTCAATGGGAACCAAGAAAAGATGGACTTATTCATTCACGAAATGAGCAGGAAACAAATTAATATTCCCAAGGTTCTGAAATTCTCGTGGTTGGATGTTGAAGGATTCAGAGGTGTTCGGAAGCTGCTGCAACACCAGAAGCTTCAGAAGTTCCTTGAGCTCAATGGTAAAATCTATCCTGACCTTATCAAAGTTTTCTTCACTAATCTGTCATTTGAAGGCTCTACACTCAGAACTCAAGTTAAAGGAGTGGAAATAGAGGTTACTCCCACTGTCTGGAAAGATGTTGCTGGACTCAAGGATGAAGGAGTGAAAGTCACTAAAGGATATACCTCTGATGTGGACGAATTCAACAAAGTTCAATACTTTCGCTTGGTTTGAGAAATGAGCGTGACTCTGTGAGTTCCTTCAACACTGGAAAGTTGAAACTTGAAGAAAGAGTTCTTGAATATTTAGTGGCCTGGCAGCTTACTCCCAGGGGGAGCAATAATGCAGTACAAAATGAAGGGGATTTGGTACTGATGTACTGTATCCACCACAGAATCAGAGTAAACTGGGTATTTGTTATCAAGGACCATGTGATCAAAGCAAAAAGGCTAAGTGATTTTAGGTTCCCTTATGCAATCTTGATCTCTAAATTTCTGACTCATTTTGGTGTTGACTTGGAAGGAGAATTGGCTGAAGCACGACAAACAGATCCTATGGAAGATGTCATAGAAGAACAATCTCCATTGGAAATGATTCCTTATATTGCACAACCTGACCGTGGCACGCCTCTTTCGCAATTCGAACGGACTATGTTGCGTCAAATGAATGAAATGTAAACAAATCAGAGAAGGCACATGGAGATGACATTTGCTCTGCAAACTCGTCAGCATCGACTCTATGAAGACTCCATTGCCAGATTTCAGCATATTGATAATCAACTGGAGGATATCTTCAACAGAATTGGAGACCTCCAATTCAATCAAGGTCCCTGGGATGGTGATGAATGAAGTTTCGTGTCAATGCATTTGTTCACTTGTTTCTTTTGTTTTTGGTACCTACATGGTACTTCTGGACTGTAATTAAAACATTGTTTGATGAAGTCAAATAGGGGGAGAAGTATTTTTCTTATAACTAACACTACACACACATCACAAAATCATATATGTCTCTGTTCTGTTATTTCTTTGTGAAGGTGCAGTGGTTATTTGTCTCCATCAAATAGGGGGAGATTGAAGCACTTGTTGGATTTGATGAAGACATATAGAGTTTAGAGAGTTTATTTTGTGGGTGTGTAAATAGATAGGTCATAGTCTTAGAATTTAATCTCTTGATAGTTCAATAGATCTTGTGATAAGCGCCTTTAAATGATGCATCTCATTGAACTTATTTTACTGCATGAAAAACCAACCTTTTAGCATTAAAAGAACAAACTGAGTTTTTCAATCTGTTAAAAAGAAATTTCAATCTGTTAAAATCACTTAAAGCAGGAAATGTTTATATGTTGTCAAAATTTTTAATTGATTGAATCGCAGAATTAACAGGTTAAAATGTTCTTAATGATTTTTCCATATTAAAGGTTTCGCAATTTTAATCTGTTGAAATCAAGTTCAATCTGTTGAAACAGAAAGATTATTTTTTCATTCTAAGGTATCACAGGATTTCAATCTGTTAAAATAAGTTTTAACCAATTGAAACAGAGAGCTATTATCTTTTGCTAAACTGATTTAATCCATTGAAAGCTCGAAACAACCAATTGAATTAGTTTTAAATGAAATCAATCGATTGAAATGACATTTTAATCGATTGAAAAATATTCTGATCGATCACAACTCACTTCTGATCGATCATATTTGATTCTGAGCGATCACAACTCAATTCTGATCGATCATATCTTGTTCTGATCAGTCATAAAGCTATTCTGATCGGTCATTTGCGACTCCAAGGCATTTTTATTAATTGAATCTATTAGACTTCTCTCTTTTACTCTATAAATACAGTTTTGATTTCTCTATTGGTATACACAATTTGGAAAACATTTTGAAAGCAATTTTAGAGCTATCATATTAGTGTCTTTCTCTGTGCATTCATAAAACTTTTCATATCATAAGGCGTTTAGATCAAGATTGTTGAAAGTTCATCAAGAGAGAAAGTTCTGAGTGGGGAAATTGCTTCTGGACTTCTATATTGTTAAAGCTGTAGTCTAGGTTTATTCTTTTCATACTTGTACAAAGGTTAATTGTGTAGATTAGGTTTGAATCACGATCGGTTACGATGAATCGGGATTGGTTACTTGGGTGGTTAATTCAAGAGTCTATCTTGTGGTGTTGTAAGATAGTTCTTGGGGTAGATTGGTGTATATCTACTAGTTTGTATTTTTCACTTGGAATTAGTGGAACTTGGCGGGTTTGTCAAGAATTGGACGTAGCTCGGGAAAGAGTGAACCAGTATAAACTCTTGTGTTGAATTTCTGCTTTCATCTCTTTTTAATTCTTGCTTATAGTCTTGCTTTGTTTAAAATCAAATCTGCTTAACAAAAGATTGAATAAAGTTTAACCATTCTTCCAAAAGAAAGAGTGTTTTTCAAAAGTTCAATTCACCCCCCTCTTGAACTCAACCATTAATTCTTACAGCGGTGTGTTGATGCCAATTTGGTTCTAAATTGGGAGAAGTGTCATTTTATGGTAATTGAAGTGAAAGTGATGAAGATCTTATTGAACTTGATGATAGAATGAAGATCTTGTGGATTTGATGAAGTCAAAGGCTACTTGGTTCTAAGGGTAGATTATTTAGTGAGTAATCATCAATATTAATAAGTATTCATATCTCTCTATTGCATGAGGTTTGATAATTTAAAAGAATTTCAAAATGCCTCTAAAAATGTTTTAATATGTTAAAAATCAATATAATCGATTAAACTGTTCTTAAGAAATAGTTTTAACCGATACTATATAAGGTTAGTCGATTAAAACCATTTAAAACATTCACTGGAACTGTTTTAATCAATACACACTCGTATTAATCGACTATTTTCACTAAAAGAGTAAAACAACTTTTTGTCAAGTGTTTTAATCGATTAAAACTTGTTGTTATTAGTTAAAATCACTTATGAAGTTTTGAGAAAAAGTTTGGCAGAATTATAATTGATTAAAATGCGAATTAATCGATTAAAACAACTTAGAGAATTTTTGTTTAAATGTTTTAATCAATTAAAACGTCGTCGTATTAGTTAAAATAAATATGGAAAATGATTAAGCACATTTTAACCGATTAAAAGAAGAATTAATCGATTAATCAAGATTTAATAATCGATTTAAAGACGATTTAACCGATTAATTAAACCGGTTAGTTGGAAAAATACTTTATATAAACAGGATTTCTTCAGTCTTTTAAAATCATCCTTTTGGCAATCAATCTAGTAATCATAAGAGAGATTTTCAAGAAAGAATCGTGCAAGTTTTGTGGAGTTTTACAAAGTTCTTTCTTAAGGCATGTTTTCTTTCTTTTTATGAAGAAACTCATACTGCAGGAGCTGCATAAATCGGGTTTGATTGTTCTAGTTTCTTCTCTTTGTTTCTTTTTGATTCTTTACTGTATTGTGGGTGTATGGAAGTGTTGGGCACTGGTTCTCTAGCTAGAATTTGGCTGCAGGTTGGTTCAAGAACTGAAATTTGGTTCTTGTGGTAGATTAGGTGTTGTGTGATTCGGAATTGTAATCTGCAATACATTCAATCTAGTGGAACTCAACTAGAATTTGGCTGAAAATTGGATGTAGTCCTGTGGTTTGGGTGAACCAGTATAAATCTTGGTTGTCTTTCTCTAAACCTTTACTCTCTTGTGTTTTACATTGAATTGCTTATTTTTCTTGATTCAAGGAGTGATCAGAATTCAAAATCTTTAAAATAGATAATTTGTATTCTGTAAATTGCAAAAATATTTCAAAGATCAATTCACCCCCCCTCTTAATCTCAGCTTACATTTCTAACAATTAGTATCAAGAGTAGGGTCTTGAAAATTACTCAAGACTTTCGGTTCAAATTTTTTCATGGATGAAAACAAATTGTCTTTTTTCTGAGGGTGCTTCTATTAATAGACCTCCACTATTTTGTGGTACAAATTATCCATTTTGGAAGATTAGGATAAAGATCTTTATTAAATCCATTGATAGAAATGTTTGGAATATTATTGAACAAGGTTCTTCTGTTTTTGATAGAGAATGGTCCAACTTGAATAATAATGAAAAGAAACAAATTCAAGATTATTGTACTGTTAAAAGTAACATTACATATGCTTAACATGAATGAATTTTTCAGGGTGTCTCATTGCCAAACAAATCTGGGAAGTTCTTAAGATGACTTATGAAGAAACAACAAAAATATGTTTGATGGATAATTTGAATTCTCCAACATCCAGTGTAAGTTCTAATTCTTCTATTAATTCTATGATATACAACTCATTATAGGATGCTTTTAATGAAATGCATGAAGTAGCAAAAAGGCTTGAAATAGAAAACAAAAGATTAAAGAGCTTGAACAACAGGTTAGAAAACAAAATCATTCTTCTTGAAAAGAAATTTTTTTATGAAGAAACTGATGTTGAATATTTGAAAATGATTGATAACAATTCTGAGTACATGTGTAAAGATAAACTAATGGTTGTTCCTGTAACATGCTACTAAGACAAGGTTCCCTTATCTTAGTATGTCACCATTTTTGTTGGTGACAGGCCTAGTACCATGGCAGGAGTCTCGGCGTAGGAGATGGAGGCAAGAAACTCCAGCACTGCCTGGGGGTACACATGGGTGGGTGGAGGCGAAGGAGGAAGCCCCACCCAATACTGTCGATGTGGGCCCGGACATCGTCCTCCCACCCAAATTCGGCGAGAATTCCGAAATCCAATTTGAACATGGGGTGCCATGTGTACCCCCATATATGCTCAAGACGAGCTTGTTGTAGTGGAGAGAGCTGAGTGGGATCCTGGGGGACAGGTGCTGAAGAACTGCTAGGGCCAACAGAACCTCTTCTCTTCCTGGATTGGCTTCCACAATGCATTTTGACGGTAGAGTGCTCGAGAGTGAGAGAATAGAGAGTTGGGGTGCAGGAGGAAGTGTGGAGAACCCCTAGACCCCCCCTCTATTTATAGGGGAAAAATTGAAATCGGGACCGCAGTCTGGGAAGTTGAGACGACGGTCTCGATTTTGCGCGAGTCGAGACGACTGTTTGGGACCTCGAGACGACGGTCTCGACTTTCGCCTTAAGCAAGATGGTCGTCTGGCCAAGTGGGACGGCGGTCTCATTTTTAGCCAAGTCGAGACAACGGTCTCATTGGTCGAGACGACGGTCCCGATTTTCTGGAGATCGAGACGGCGATCTGGTAATGCGAGACGGTCGTCTCGATTTTAAGGGATTTTTTTTTTTGAAGAAAGGAAATAGGACCTGGTTCAAAAACATTTATGCATGCAATGTTTTGATGTTTGATGTCCCATAATGCCTATTTCAATTAGTTTTTCAGAAGGATTTAACTAACGTGTCTTGTAGCATCGAGTGCCCTCTGATCTGCGTTCTCGTAATTGGTTGTACCATGCCAGACTTCTTGTGACCAAAGAATAACTTGTTTTTTCTTTTTCTTTCTTTTTGTGGAGCACTCTTTGCCATGTAGTGTCCCTTTTTCTCTACTCTAGGGGGTTTCAATCCTCTTATTGACTATACGCCTCCATATTCCCAAATTAATTATTAAAATATTGTTGTGAGGGTCAAGAGAAAAGAAGTAAGAAGGTAAATTCAATGGCTTGTGTTTTAGATTGTTAATTTTTATTTAGAAAAAGGTTTTGTAAGAATGGTTGGCTAGGGTTAGGCTTAGGTGTTTAAGCTTTTCATCTAAGCAAGCGTTTCCCCTTTTTTTGTTCTTGCGCTTTAGTTTATTTCCATTGCTTTTTATGGCTAGTTGATCTCCCTAGATCGCTGTAGACCCCTAATTTTGCCCAATCTCTCAATAAAGGCTAAAGAGACTTCCTACAACAAAGACAAAGCTCGCCTGACATCTCAATAAAGGCCAAGAAGACTTCCTATATGAAGATAAAGCTTTAACGGGCGTTCATCGGCATCAACCGACGTCCGAATAAAGAAAGGAAAGCTTCCCAGGGGTCCCAGAACACAAAAACTAGCCAAAACAGGTCGAGACCACCGTCCCAGAGTTGAGACGACCGTCCCAGAGTTGAGACGGCCGTCCCAAGTGGGACTGCCAATCCCAGCTTTCAGGGGGTCTCAGCCTTTGTAAAAGATGCAGTTGGGACGGCCGTCCCAACCCAGACGGCCATCCCAACCTAGAGGGGCGTCTCAAATGTGCAGGCAGCGAAAAACTATAAATAGGAGGCTCATTTGCCACTGTTTCACACACCAGACAACTCCCAGTACTTGTCTATTCTCTTCCCTCTTCGAATGAACTCTCTGATTGCCTTAATAAGGTAACAATCAGTTAAGGAATCATATTCCAACATTCGATTCTTTTGTAAAATTTAGTAGAGTCAGTGTTGTATTCGGAGAGGAGAGTCTCTGTAGAGCGGGGGATTGCCAAAACGCATCCTCATAGTCAAAAGATTCGCAATACAAAGCTTGCTGCGGAGGTTCTTTTCAATTCTTTTCTCTTTTACTGTTTTATTTATTGCTTTCTGTATGCAATGTAAACTAAAATCATGTAGATAGCCATTTTTAATATTATGCAATAAAATAGGGTAATTGCGTAATTTCTCGTAATCTTTACTTAAATGAATTAATCCGTCATAGGGAACCCGAAAGGGGCGTTGTGGGGGTGCTAACACCTTCCCCACACGTAACTAACTCCCTTACCTAACTCTGGTTATAATGGCCAAGTTTGGTTTTTATTAAAATCAATGCCTTTTTATCCTTTTCCAATGTTCATGGTCAAAACATTGGTGGCGACTCCAAAAGAACCCTTTTCGAAAACCTTGCTTTTATTAGAGGATAGTTCAGTTGTTGAGCACCTCGGAAGCAATGAACATATTTTAGCACAAAAACGTGAGTCTAAACCATCTTTTCGCGACCGCTCGCATAAACCTTCGAGATGTCCCTGGACGTCGGAACGGACGGCGGCGACAGATGGCGACTCCGCTGGGGAAGCTAGAGAGTTGATCCCATTTAATGACGGATAAAACTCAAACTAAGTAAAGATTTGAAATTACGCCTTTACCCTTTTCCGTATGTTTTATTGTATGGCTTTAATAAATTGTTGTATGATTATTTTCTGCAAATTGTTTGAAATATAAATTGCACACAAAAACCCTTGCACACAACAGTCCCTCTATACCCGGGGGCAAGAGTGAATACCTATAGGGAGTGGGTGGCAGATACGACCGGCTTGTTGGCACACGGGGCTACAACCGTTGTCGGAAACCACAAACTCAAGGTGATAACTCTCTTCTTTTGGTCTAAGGATGTCGCCACGGAGTTCCGTGCATGACCCGAGGACTGAGAGATTGAGAGGTGCCTATAATGGGGGCACCTTGGGGACCTTTGGCCTTGGTGACAACAGTTTAGAACCACCTAAACCAAGCACGTTTCTGCAGGAAAACCCTACCTCGTGATTAAATAAGCGTGGCCCTGCTCGTGGATGTATGAATTGTGTGTGCATTCGTTTGTTGCATTTGTATTGATGCATTAGCATAGGGTAATCATACAACAACAAAAATAGTGAAAAACCCTAAAAATCATAAAAGTGATAAGATAAACCAACTTTATCTCGTACAGTCTTCAGTTAAGCTAGCCTGGTTTCAGGTTCTTTGTAAGCTAAGTAGCCACGTTGACCGACAAAAGAGATAAAGGGTCATAAAAAAAAATATAAAAACAATTAAAGCAATAAAAATGCCTTTTACTTTAAAAATATTCTTGGCAAAGTCGTATCATTCATACCATATCATCCAATAAGTGGTAAAACTAAGAGAGAAAATAAAAGCACTAATAAAAGTATGCATGCGCATCATTTTAATAAACCTCCAAAAAATAGGTCTTAGGATTGTGTTTTGGGAAAATTACTGGGCCAAATCCCCTTTGGGTATTTGCAACTTGGTTCTTCACCCTTTTCTCTTCGTTTTGACATGCTGTGCGTCCAAATCGGACAACCCAGTCAAAAGTTATTCCACTTTCAATATATGTTGTCATAAAAAAATATTTTTGTAGTACATGCATAAACACACTCATTCTAGGATGTATTAGATATCCTTAGACAATAGCGAAAGAGACCCAAGTGCGTTTATCACCTTCCTAGAAGAGGTAAGTGTGCTAAGGTATGTTGGCAACCTTTGAAAAAAGGAAGTTAGCACACTAAGGTGGGTATGGTACCCTTAAAACATAGGCTTTTGAGAAGATACAAAAGCTATTGTCTAAGGCATATCTATTTCACACTAATCATTTAAAATAAAAAACAATAATAAAAATCTTTAAATCATTTAGAAAGTGGCTGGTCTTCTACCTGTTCTCACTCGCGCTCAAAAAGCCAAAAAGATGGAACAATTAGAGGAGCAGAACCGTATGCTCACTGCTGAGCTTAATGCCATAAAGGAGCAGGTGCCGCAATTAAAGGAGTGGTTAGAGAAACAAAACCACAGACTCACCATTGAGCTTAACTACGTAAAAGAGCAGATAGCGTATTTAATGGAACTAATACGCCAACAATGTCTCCACAATGAGGTTTCCGAGCAACGAATTTTTGCCTTAGAGGAGAGATTAAGGGCATTAGAGGGTTACAACTTTGATGTAAAGGAGGTAACCGATGTCAAAAATACTCAATTCCCTCCCAAGTTTAAGAAATCCCACACATCATTCAAGAAGCCCTTTGGCAAGAAAAAGGAGGGAAGTGTAAATGCCATGAACTTTACTACTCTTTCTTCCTCTTCGCCATCAGCTGGACAGTCACGCAAACAAGAGAAGAAATTCACTCCCATCCCAATCTCTTATGGGAGTCTGCTGCCAAGGCTTTTAGAGGCCAAGCTCTTAACACATATCTCCCCAAAGAAGAAAGATCCACCTTACCCCCGTTGGTACAAACTCAACGAAAAATGTGATTACCACTCAGGTGCTCCTGGGCATTCTGTGGAGAATTGCGTCAACCTAAAATATAGGGTTCAAGAATTATTGAATGCAGGGTGGATTACTTTCGATGCTCCCGGCCCAAACGTAAACATCAAACCTCTATCACAACCAGAATAGTGAGCTTGGGTAGAGAAGGCCATCTAACTAGGGATCCTCATTTTGTGCATCTTTTGGTTTTAATAAATAAAAATAATAATAAAAAACTTCCGATGCATCTCTCGTGATCTCTGCCTGTGGCCGCGAGATCTTTTGATTAAAAGGGCTCTGTACATATTTCTCTTTTGATCAATATAATGAGGCATTTTACATAATGTGCATATTATTTTCATTCTTTTCTCTCTCATTCCAAAATAATTAAATAAAATCTAAACCCAAATAAGGACCATATAAACAGTCATGTCTGGGATTGAAAGCTCTCTGCGGGATCTAAAAGCCGAAGGCGAATAGATTGAGTCAGATAGTGAGGAGGGGACCATTTCCTCGGACATGCAAAGACTGTTGGAAAAATAAGTTCAATTGATACAGCCCCATAAGAAAAAAAAACTTAGGCCATCGATTTGGGACAAAGAGATAATAAGAAAGAAGAAAATATCAGTACCCAAATTGATAATGTCAGGGAAGGGGTAATAACACCTTTGCGCTTATTCATGCCTTGTCCTTTCCCTTATACATCGGATAAAGCTGTACTGTGGATATACACAAAAGAATTGTCCGTCAATGAAGATATCTCCAATATAGCCAACATTGGGGGCAGGATGATAAGCAAAAAATTTATTCATCCAAGGAGCTACAAGATAATGCTCCTAAAAACAAAGGAAAAATAAAGAAACCGAAGAGGAAAAGAAAAAAAAAATCCAAGGGGAAGTTTAAGTAGACCTTCGATTCACGGTGCTAGGGCACTTTCTTCAACGCTCCACCGAAAAATCAAATTCGTGGTAGGCTACAAGTTGATCATGGTTCAAGCTAAAGACTACATTTGAATCAGCGAGTCGTCCACCATACCTTAAATGGATGCGGCTGAAGAAGACATTTGAAAATATGGAAAGACTTCCTAGCAATTTAAAAGTGGCCCATATAATGAAGAAATATGGATACAGCCCAGACAAGGGCTTGGAAAGGATGCTCAAAGAATAAGAGAGCCACCAGATGTTAAGGATAATCCTTTAAAGTACGACCCTACAAAAGATCAAGTCGTACAAAGAAAAGAGAAGTCTCCCCTCCATACCTTAAAGACAATATTCCGAAAAGGAGGGATATTAGCATCAAGGGTAGCGTTAGTCATTAGATGTCCTTCTTCCGATTTTAAGGGATGTAAACCCAATGACTATTAGAGATAACTCCTCGGGGTGCGCCCGACCCCCGAGCATCTTTAGGGCACACATTTCCCTTTGAATTACAAAAGAATGATATTCTTACTATCTGCTTCTTTTCTCACTAATCATGTCTATACCCCATTAAATAACCATGTGTTAGACAAACGTTTTGTTCCAAAATGTATCAAAATAATCAAAGCGTCATAGACAAAATAAAGTCCGCTAGGTATCCCAAAAAATGAAAAAGGGGAACCTAGACAAAAGTTAGGACACAACATAGCATCCTAGGCCGAAAACCCAAAAGGGCAGACTAGGAAAGTTAATCAGTCACAAATAGGCGCCAGAGTATTCAGTTGAAAGATGCCACCTCATTAAGAACAAAACGTTTGTTTAAACTAGCCTAAACACCGACCAACATTGGCTAGCCATTCTTACAGAAACTATTATTTCATAAAAAGAACCTCACTAAAACACAAGCCTTTGTGATAAACCCCTTTCTTTCTATTCTCTTGACCCTTCACCATAAAGCATTCAAGTAATTGACTGGGAAATGTGGAAATATGGTGATCAATAAGAGGATTGAAATCCCTAAGGAAAGGAAGAGGGGCATTGACATGACAATTGCTCTACATTCAAAATGATTACTCTTCGGTTATAGAAAAGATCCAGGATGGCAAATTAGTACAACTAATCAAGTTGATAAAAGCACATGATGATGGAAGAAAAATTAACAGAAGCTGAATGGGTTAAAAGCCGATATGACCAGCTAAACCTTATTGAAGAAAAACGGCTGAATATTATATGTCACGGACAAGCCTATCAAAGGAAAATAAAAAAGGCTTACAAAAAAGGTCAACCCTCATATTTACCAAAAGAAGGATTTAATGGTAAATAAGTTGCTTCCATCCCAAAACAATAAAATTGGAAAATGGGCATTGAACTATGAAGGACCCCTTGGGGTCAAATGAGCTTTCTCGGAAGGGGCTCTTATCCTCATAAATATGGATGGAAAAGAACTTCGACACCTAATCAACTCCGGTACGGTGAAGAAGTATTATGCTTGAAGACATTCCTCAAGACCCGTCAGGAATGAAAATCCGCAAAGGACATTCCTGGGCAAAAGATAGGGTCCATATTCCTCGCTAGGATACGTCCTAGGCAAAAAGTAGAGGTAAAAAAAAAAAAAGCTAACTAAGAGCAATGGTTACTTTAGTCGAAAACCGAAAGGTGGCTAAGGTAACATTCTTCCAGAAGCAAGCAGTCTGCATAGTCTTCACTCTGAGCTCAGGCATCTCAACTGAAGCAATTAGGAGAACCAGGGGGCAGATATCATAGACATGACTGTATAAGCCTAAACAGTACAACCAACCCTGACCACCCATTCTTCTAAATACCTTTTGAAATCCTTCTATAAAAGAAATAAAACTTTTGTTCATTTATCAAATAAAATTCCTTTCATTTCCTTTCTCTTGACCAAATATTATGGAAATGTCTCTTTATTGATAAATCATAAATATGCGCAAAGACTTTTAATCAAAGATCAAGCATGCATCTAAAAAAGAGGAAGCATAAAAAATAATAAAAGAATGAATGCCTGCTAGGATGTTCTTAGGTAAAAACTAGGGTAGCCTACTAGATCGGAAACCCCAAAAGAACAATCTAGGCAAAAGATAAGGCAAAAGCCCCCTAAGATATTCTAGGCAAAAATTAAGGCAGCCCGCTAGATCGAAAACCCGTAAAGGGCGGTCTAGGTAAAAGATAAGGCTAAACCCAAGAGATGAATAAAGGAGGAGCCCATCATCATGGTCATAAAGAAGGAGCCCATCAGCGCATTCATAAGAAGCCAACGGGAAAAGGCCAGTTACTTTCTAAATGCATAAAAAAAAATAAACAATAGATTGCATTTAGGACATTCACACACAAAGTAGTTGCATAATACGACTTTGTCAAAGTCAAGAAAAAATAATTTTCTTCAAACAAGAATAATAAACATGCATATAAGGAGGATAGTCTCCATGCTTATGATTGAAAATAGAAGGCGCCAAAATCCAGCCTCTAAATGAAAATCAAAATCGCGAAAGGCGAAATCAAAATCATTTCAGCAGAATAAAGAGCTTCAAGGAAACTAGCTCTAACCTTCTACACCAATAAAAGAAGGTACATCGAAAAAAGAGGCCAATGGAAAGGCTCGATGATCCCCAAGCGGATCCTTGCCTACTCCAAAGGCAAAACAAAAATTACTCCACGACTCAGCATCATCATCACATGAGTCGTCGACCATAGTCATTTAAAGATCCGACCACCATCCTTCCATCCGAGAAAGAAGGAAGTCATCAACATAGAAAAGCCAACGGAAAGGCTCGATCATCCCCAAGCGGATCCTTGCCTACTCCAAAGGCAAAACAAAAATTACTTCATGACTACGTATCACCACATGAGTCATCAAACATAATCATTTGAAAGCCTCAATCAACATCCTTCCATCTAAAAAAAGGAAGCCATCAACGTAGAAAAGCCAACGGAAAGGCTTGATCATCCCCAAGAGGATCCTTGCCTACTCCAGAGGCAAAACAAAAAGATTACCTCGCGACTCAGCTTCATCGCCACATGAGTCATCAAGCAAACTCATCCAGAATCTCCGCCACTTCCCCAAAGGAGAATAAGGACTACACAAGAAAATACGGAGTCAAATCCTCCATATCACCAGGGGGCAACGAAAAAGAAAGAAAAAGAAAAACTTTCATTCCCTAATAGAGGCCACAACGAAAAAGGCCAAATAAAAAATCTCCAAGAAGAGTATATCAAGAAAAGTCTACAAAAAGACAAAAAGAAGAAAAATCTCTTCATCCAGCTCAAATAAGAAGCTTCACAAAGCCAGGAGCCAAGACTCCATCATCAAATTTGGATCCCCAGGAAACCGACAGACTCCTCGGTGAATCCCAAAAAAAGAAAAAGAAGAAAATCTCTTTGTCCCGCTCAATAAAGAGCTTCACAAAAGTCAGGTGTCAAGACTCCATCATAAAAAATCAAATCGAGGATTGGATCCCCAAGAAGTAAAGAAAAATTCCCCTGGGATCACCAAAAAGAAAAGAGAAAAAAGATATCTTTTCATCCAAAGAAAAAGCCAATGTGCATAAAAAGGCGCACATATGTAAAAACCAATTCGCGAAAAAGAGATACAAATCCTGAGAAAAAGATAAAAACCCATTCCCCAGCAGAATAAGAGCATAGGCAAAGCCAGCTCAAACAACAGTGTCCAATAAGGAGTCAAAAACTCCATTCCTCCCTAGGGGGCAATTCAAAATAGATCCCTAGAAAACAACCAAATCCCTGGTGGATCACCAAAAAGAAAAATCCCCAGCAGGCCTACCAGCAAAAGGCAAAATACAAATTCATATCCTCAGGGAGTTAATCGCCTATAACACCCAATATGAATATCCCCAGTGAAAGGCAAAACCTTCACTCCCAAGAAGGCCTATGCCTACTCAGAGGCAAGCAAAGAGTCGATATCCCCAAGAAATGGGAAATCAACCTATGCAAGAGGCAATACAAGCACAAAGCTTCCAAAAAGCATCCGCCTACTCGGAGGTATTATCAAGAACAAATATCCTCAAGTAGAACATCAACCTATTTAGAGGCGAAAAACAACAAATAAAAAGTCTTCACCACTATTGAAGCATCTGCCTAATCAAGAGGCACAACCAACAAAAATCAACAAATCCCCAGTGGATTCCCACCTAAATAAGAGGCAAACAACAAAGAATCCCCGGCAAAGACCGGATGGCTAAACAGAAAAGCCAAAAAAAAAAACAAAGAATCCCCGGTAAAACTGGATGACTAACAGAAAAGTCAAAAAGTCAAATCAAATACTCCTCACGGAATGGGCGCATGAACAGAAACAATAAGTCGCCAACACATCTCCAAAATCAGATGACCACAGGATTGACTATCAATAAAGTCATCCTAAGAGCCTTGCAGAACGGGGCTTGCTCAGAACCTTGCAGAACAAGGTTCGTACCAGGTGGGGGTAGGTACCCACAAGAGCCTTGCAGAACGGGGTTCGTACCAGGTGGGGGTAGGTACCCACAAGAGCCTTGCAGAATGGGGTTCGTACCAGGTGGGGGTAGGTACCCACAAGAGCCTTGCAGAACGAGGTTCGGACCAGGAGGGGGTAGGTACCCACAAGAGCCTTGCAGAACGGGGTTCGGACCAGCTGGGGGTAAGTACCCATCGAGCCTTGCGGAACGGGGTTCGGACCGGGTGGGGGTAGGTACCCATCGAGCCTTGCGGAACGGGGTTTGGAGCAGGTGGGGGTAGGTACCCATCGGAGCCTTGCGGAACGAGGTTCGTACCGGGTGGGGGTAGGTACCCATCGAGCCTTGCGGAACGGGGTTCGTACCGGGTGGGAGTAGGTACCCATCGAGCCTTGTAGAACGGGGTTCGTGCCGGGTGGGGGTAGGTACCCATCGAGCCTTGCGGAACGGGGTTCGGACCGGGTGGGGGTACGTACCCATTAGAGCCTTGCGGAACGAGGTTCGAACCGGGTGGGGGTAGGTACCCATCGGAGCCTTGCGAACGGGGTTCGAACCAAGTGGGGGTAGGTACCCATCGAGCCTTGCGGAACGCGGTTCGGACCGGGTGGGGGTAGGTACCCATCAGAGCCTTGCAGAACGGGGTTTGTACCGGGTGGGGGTAGGTACCCATCAGAGACTTGCAGAACGGGGTTCGTACCGGGTGGGGGTAGGTACCCATCAGAGCCTTGCAGAACGGGGTTCGTACTGGGTGGGGGTAGGTACCCATCAGAGCCTTGCAAAACGGGGTTCGTACCAGGTGGGGGTAGGTACCCACCAAAACCTTATAAAATAAGGTTTATACCGGATGAGGGTAGGTACTCATCAGAATCTAGCAAAAATGCAGATTCGTACTGGGTGGGGGTAGGTACCCACCAAAGCCTTATAAAATAAGGTTTATACCGGATGAGGGTAGGTACTCATCAGAATCTAGCAAAAATGCAGATTCATACCGGGTGGGGGTAGGTACCCACCAAAACCTTATAAAATAAGGTTTATACCGGATGAGGGTAGGTACTCATCAGAATCTAGCAAAAATGCAGATTCGTACCGGGTGGGGGTAGGTACCCACCAAAGCCTTATAAAATAAGGTTTATACCGGATGAGGGTAGGTACTCATCAGAATCTAGCAAAATTGCAGATTCGGACCAGGTGGGGGTAGGTACCGATCAGAGCCTTGCAGAACGGGGTTCGTACCGGGTGGGGGTAGGTACCCACCAAAACCTTATAAAATAAGGTTTATACCGGATGAGGGTAGGTAGTCATCAGAATCTAGCAAAAATGCAAATTCGTACCGGGTGGGGATAGGTACCCACCAAAGCCTTATAAAATAAGGTTTATACCGGATGAGGGTAGGTACTTGTCAGAATGTAGCAAAAATGCAGATTCATACCGGGTGGGAGTAGGTACCCACCAAAACCTTATAAAATAAGGTTTATACCGGATGAGGGTAGGTACTTATCAAAATCTAGCAAAAATGCAGATTCGTACCGGGTGGGGGTAGGTACCCACCAAAGCCTTATAAAATAAGGTTTATACCGGATGAGGGTAGGTACTCATCAGAATCTAGTAAAAATGCAAATTCGTACCAGGTGGGGGTAGGTACCCACCAAAGCCTTATAAAATAAGGTTTATACCGGATGAGGGTAGGTACTCATCAGAATCCAGCAAAAAGCAGATTCATACCAGGTGGGGGTAGGTACCCACCAGAGCCTTATAAAATAAGGTTCGTACCGGATGAGGGTATGTACTCATCAAAACTTAACAGAATGCATCAGGTGGAGTAAAATACTTGCCTGAGCATTACAAAAATGGGTTACAAATACCTTGCTTCTATTAGAGGATAGTTCAAGTGTTGAACACCTCGGAAGTAAGTACCCACAAGAGTTTAGCAAAATGCGAACTCATACCGGGTGAGGGTAGGTACTCACCAAAGCCTGCAAAACAAGGTTGATACCTAGTGGGGGTAGGTACCCACAAGAGTCTAGCAAAGCACAGACTCGTACCGGGTGGGGGTATGTACTCACGAGAGGCTTATAAAGTAAGGCTCAAACCAGATAGGGGTTGGTACCTATCAAAAATATTTATCATCCGGAGGATCAGCAGAGAAGCATCCGAAGGATAACCGGGCAAAAGGGTTAACTCCTTCCCCTACCATCTAATTTTGTCGGCATATTAAGCCAACAAATTAGGCAGGCAGGTGAAGGGGGGGCAGCTGTAGACCCCTAATTTTGCCCGGTCTCTCAATAAAGGCTAAAGAGACTTCCTACAACAAAGACATAGCTCGCCTGACATCTTAATAAAGGCCAAGAAGACTTCCTATATGAAGATAAAGCTTTCACGGGCGTTCATAGCCATCAACTGACGTCCGAATAAAGAAAGGAAAGCTTCCCAGGGGTCTCAGAACACAAAAACTAGCCAAAACAGGTCGAGACCACCGTCCCAGAGTTGAGACGGCCGTCCCAACCTTCCCTGGCCAAGTGGGACGGCCGTCCCAAGTGGGACTACCAGTCCCAGCTTTCAGGGGGTCTCAGCCTTTGTAAAAGATGCAGTTGGGACGGTTGTCCCAACCCAGACGGCCGTCCCAACCCAGAGGGGCGTCTCAAATGTGCAGGCAGCGAAAAATTATAAATAGGAGGCTCATTTGCCACTGTTTCACACACCAGACAACTCCCAGTACTTGTCTTCTCTCTTCCTTCTTCGAATGAACTCTCTGATTGCCTTAATAAGGTAACAATCAGTTAAGGAATCATATTCCAGCATTCGATTCTTCTGTAAAATTTAGTAGAGTCAGTGTTGTATTCGGAGAGGAGGGTCTTTGTAGAGCGAAGGATTGCCAAAACGCATCCTTACGATTAAAGATTCGCAATACAAAGCTTGCTACGGAGGTTCTGTTCAATTCTCTTCTCTTTTACTACTTTATTTATTGCTTTATGTATGCAATATAAAATAAAGTCATGTAGATAGCCATTTTTAACATTATGCAATAAAATAGGGTAATCGCATAATTTCTCGTAATCTTTACTTAAATGAATTAATCCGTCATAGGGAACCTGAAAGAGGCGTTGTGGGGGTGCTAACACCTTCCCCACACGTAACTAACTCCCTTACCTAACTCTGGTTATGATGGCCAAGTTTGGTTTTTATTAAAATCAACACCTTTTTATCCTTTTCCAATGTTTACGGTCAAAACATTGGTGGCGACTCCAAAAGAACCTTTTTCAAAAACCTTGCTTTTATTAGAGGATAGTTCAGTTGTTGAGCACCTCAGAAGCAATGAACATATTTTAACAAAAAATGCGAGTCTAAACCATCTTTTCGCGACCGCTCGCATAAACGTTCGAGATGTCCCTGGACGTCGGAACGGACGGTGGCGACACAACCTTTCTTCTAGGGCGGAGATTTGTTGTTTGGATACCTCTGGGGTAAGGATGCGTGCAGTCTTAGCATCCTTCCCGTCATAGAAGTATTCCTCTTCCTCTTCCTCATGGTGAGGGATGTGTTCAGCTTGGTCTTCGCCCTTACTCTGCCCCTGGCGTACAACATCCATCAGTTGGGCTACTTGCTCGCGGAGGGTATTGACCTCCGCAGTGAGCTTTCAACTTTGCTCTTCTAAGTTTTCCATTGCCTTTGCTTTTTGTGCACGAGTTCGGATGGGGAGAGGACCAACCACTTTCTAGATTTCCCGAAAAAGATTTATTAATGCATGTTAAGTGCTTAAACTAATATGGATATGCTTATGCATGAGAGATTCTGTTTAAATGATGCTGAATGCGTTCTCACTTTTTATTTTCTCTCTTGGTTTTTCTTTACTCATGATGTGATGAATATGAATGATACGACTTTGTCAAATGTTTTGATTTTTTTTATTTTTTTTATTATTTTTGGATTTTTATTTTATAGCCTTTTATCTCTTCTGTCGGAACTGCGTGGCTACTTAGCTTACAAAGAACCTGAAACCAGGCTAGCTAAAAGGCAGACTGTCCGAGATAAAATGTGGCTTTATGTGAAAATATATTTTGTGTCTCTTATCTCTTCTGTCGGAACTGCGTGGCTACTTAGCTTACAAAGAACCTGAAACCAGGCTAGCTAAAAGGCAGACTGTCCGAGATAAGGGTGGTTATTGTAAAAATATTTTTTTGTGATTTTTCTTCTGTTGTTTGGTTATGCTATGCAACAAACAAATGCAACAAACATATGCACACACAATTCGATCATCCACGAACAAGCGAGAATTCGTTTTAATCACAAGGTAGGGTTTTCCTGCAGAAAAGTGATTTGGCGAAGGTAGGTTCTAACTGTTCTCACCAAGGCTAAGGCCCCCAAGGTGCCCCCATTATAGGGTCCCCACTCTCCAACCTTTTGACCATGCTTAGCACTAAGGCCATAGTCAGTCTTTGTGCCAAAAGAGGAAGGTTATCACCTTGAATGGTGGTTTCAGATCACACCGGTGGGCACAAGGCCATCACTACAGCGAACCGTACCTGCCACCCACTCCCTATGGATTTCTCACTTGCCCTCGGGTATAGAGGGAACTGTTGTGTGCAAGGGTTTGTGTACAGTTTGTATTTCAAACAATTGCGTAAGTATAAACAAGCAACAATTTATTAAAGCCAAACAGTAAAACATGTTATAATACAAGGTAGGGCAAAAAGCGTTATTTTCTTGGTTTATTTATTTTTAAGCCGGCCCATCACTAAATGGGATCAACTCTCTAGGCTTCCCTAGTGGAGTCGCCATCTGTCGCCGCCGTCAAAACAAGGGCGGTCGGAGCGACGCGATGGTTTCGACTCTCTTTTGATTTTCGCTTTTTTTATTGGTGCTTACAACGCCTTTAGGTTGTCCGATAACCGGGCTGAACCTGAGGGCGAGGTTTTCGAAAAGGTGCTCTTGGATTGTCCGATAACCGGGCTAATCCAAAAGCTAGTTTTTTAGGGTTCTTTGGAGTCGCCACCGATGTTTTTACCGGAAACATTGAAAAAGGAGTTTAAAAGGCGTTGGTTTTTGAAAAAACCAACTTTGGTCATTAGAACCAGAGTTGGGTAAGGGAGTTAGTTACGCGTAAAGGAAGTGTTAGTTCCTTTACGACGCCCCTTTTGGGTTCCCTATGATAGGCCAACTATTTTGTTAATAAATAAACCAGAAAAATACGCTTTTGCCCTTTTACTTTGCAGAATTTAAAGATTACGACTACATGGCCCTAATGTCTATTGCATAATTTAAACAATGCGGTAAAAGATAGAGAGAGAAAGTAGGAACCTCCGAAGCTAGATTTCTATTAATTCTTTAAAAATAGGGTGCTTTGTGGCAGCCCTTCACTCTACACAGCGCTGGAACCTCTTGAAAACACTCTAAAAACACTCTAAAAACACTCTAAAGACACTCAGAAGCTCCAGAAATGCGTCGGAGGGATTCTAGAGAGAGAAACTATTGATGTGACTAGAGAGAGAGTGAGAAAGTTGTGTGAAATGAGGGGAATGGAGGCCCTATTTATAGGGATTCGCGCCTGCCAGGTCGAGATGGCCGTCTCGTCTGACAAGGTCGAGACGGCTGTTTCGACATTTCAGACGGCCGTCTCGCCTTGCAGGAATGGCGAGACGGCGGTCTTGCCACTTGGGCAAGGCGAGACGGCGGTCTGGAATCCGAGACGGCGGTCTCGACCCCAAAAGGCGAAAATCCTTATTTTTGTGCCAAAAATCCCTCCTATCCTAGTATGGGGCCTAATAGCCTCTCCTAGTGGCTTCTTAGGCTTTGTCCATCTTCGAAAAGGAGGTCTTCTGATCTTTATTGTGAGACCGGGCAAGATTTGGGGTCTACATTGGCAATGTGTTACCTTCAGGGAGCATGTCACTCAACAAATCAAGCAATTCTATAAAACTTTTATCAGTCCACCCATTCTTTGCCTTCACATTGAACAATTTTAGTACCGCCGACAATCGTGTGAACTTATTACAATTTGTATACAAAGGCTTTTTTGCATCATTGGACAACTTCTCGTACACATGTGTATGTTGGAAGGCATCTTGTCCAAGCTCACGAATCATTTCCTCCAGCTGATCATCCATCTCTAGATCAACTTCTTCTTTGTCTTCTACACTTGGCATGTTTAATAATTCACCATGCCATGTCCATTTTATGTAACTCTTTAGGAAACCATCACAAAGAACATGTTCCCGAGAAACTTCAGTTGGTAATCTTCGCTCATTCAAGC
The DNA here is from genome assembly GCA_963425845.1 of Sphenostylis stenocarpa. Classification (NCBI taxonomy): domain Eukaryota; kingdom Viridiplantae; phylum Streptophyta; class Magnoliopsida; order Fabales; family Fabaceae; genus Sphenostylis; species Sphenostylis stenocarpa. Next base: position 74,520,348 of record OY731403.1, read on the forward strand.
AGTTAACACACGGGAAATAGAATCTTCCATCATTATCCAGAACATTCATCTTAGCAAATTCAAGGAATTGTTCTACTCCACTCTCATATTCATTTGTTGTTCGTCTATAATTGATCCAACTCTGATCCATTGTTACCTTCTGTGACATAACACAACATATAAGTATAGTTTGAGGATGATAACATCCAACATGTTTTGCTGAAATTGCGATGTCACGTGATTGGATATTTTAATCTTTCAATAGGAAGTTCTATCCTACAATGGATCATTTCATGACTGACTCTAATCAAGGCTCACCGTATTGTCTCACATTAGGGTGAGCATAAGCGATGATAGTTTTCACTTAAAATGAAATAACTACATTATAATACAAATCTAATTTTCAAAATCAAAATCAAGAAAGAATGCCTACAGAAACACATTCAAATGACTAAACTACTTACAATACGTCTCTAAATTAGCTAAAGGCACTCGTGATCTTTCCATCTCTTGACAGCATTATTACATACCAGATTCAAAACTGTAAACCTACAATGGCTAAAGCAAGCACGAAAACTTACCTCTTGAAGACCTACAGAGGTGGCAGGTGGCGTGACGTGTAGAGCTGGGTGGGGAGAAACATACACAGGCGACAGGCACCAAAGACAGCGGCGACAGCAGCAGCAAGCGGCACGACGTACAGAGTTGGCAGGTGGCGTGACGAGCAGAGCTGGGTGGGGAGAAACGTAACAGGCGATGACGTTCGCAGTAGAGACAGAGAGAATAGGGAGCTCTGCTATGGGTGAAGTGATGAAATGTAGTGTTGCGGCAAGGGTAAAACAGAAGATACTATGTCGGTTGCCCTAACACCCGTCATCAAATACACTTTCTATGTCGGGTAAATTTTAACCGACATAGAAAGTTCACTTTCTATGTCGGTTAAAATGTAACCGAAATTGAAAGTTCACTTTCTATGTCGGTTAAATTTACCCGACATAGAAAGTGAACTTTCTATGTCGGTTAAAATTCACCCGACATAGAAAGTGAACTTTCCCACTTACCATGTCGGTTACCTATTACCCGACATAAAATGTTTATAATTTTATTACAAAATTGCCACCGCGTTACATACTATGACGGGTGGACTACGACCGTGATAAAAACTCGTCATAGAATCCTATTTTTTCACTAGTGATTGGTTTGCCTAAGCTAAAATTTGAAAAAGATAGATTATGTGATGCATGTCAAAAAGGTAAACAAGTAAAGTCATCTTTTAAATTTAAGAATGTTATTTCCACATCAAAACCTTTAGAACTTTTACACTTAGATCTATTTGGTCCATCTAGGATAAAAAGTTTTGGTGGAAATTACTATTGTTGATGATTTTTCTAGATTTACTTGGACATTTTTCCTAACATTGAAAAGTGAGGCTTTTAAAGTCTTTAGGAAGTTTGCCAAACAAATTCAAAATGAGAAAGACTTAAGAATTAAAGTGATAAGGAGTGACCATGGTGGGGAATTCCAAAATGAATCATTTGAAAATTATTGTGAAGAAAATGGAATTTTGCATATTTTTTTTGCACCTAGAACTCCCCAACAAAATGGTGTAGTAGAAAGGAAAAATAGGTCACTAGAGGAACTTGCTAGAACCATGTTAAATGAATCAAATGTTCCTAAATACTTTTGGGTTGATGTTGTAAGTACTGCATGTTATGTATTGAATAGAATGCTTATTAGGCCCATCATAAAATTGACTCGTTATGAATTATTAAATGGAAGGAAGCCTAATGTTTCACATTTAAAAATTTTTGGTTGTAAATGCCACTACTACAGAAAACACTTTCTACGACAGCATACAACATCGGCTATCACGAACACCGACGTTGTACAAGACGCGGTGGCAAACTTGTAATTATGAGGCAAAATTTAACGTCGGTTACATAATAACCGACGTAGTAACTGCAATTCAACGTCGGTTATATTATAGCAGAGCGTTGATTTTGGAAATTCAACGTCGGTTATATTATAACAGACGTTAAATGTTTAAATTTAACGTCGGTTATGTATAACCGATGTTGAATTCCCAAAATCAACGTCGGTTATATGATTTACCCGACGTCGAAAGCATTATCCACGTCGGGTTTTTAATAACCGACGTTGAATGTCCTTTATACCTCTCGCCTTTCGCACTCCCCTTCGTCTGCCTCTTCTTCGTCCCACATACTCCCTCCTTACGCTTCTTCTTCTCCGTGCCTCAGTCCTCACTCGCTGCCCCCTCGCCGCCCCTCGCCGCCCCTTCGCCGCCCGGTTCGCCGGCCCTCGCTCTGCCTCCTCGCCGCTTGCTACCTCATTCGGCGTAGTCTGCTGCCCACTCGCCGCCCACTCGCCGCGCTCTGCCCCCTCGCCGCTGCTACCTCCTTCGCAGCCCACTCGCCGCGCTCTCATCGGGTTAGATTAAGTTGCATGGATGATTTACAACATGCATTTAACATAAATATGAATTATTTAGAGCATTTCTGCGTATGAACATTAGAAAGATGATGGATGATTTTGTATATATGGTTTGATTTGATCTAGGTTCGTTTAGGTTTCGAAGTGGTATATGGAACATTAGGTTTCGTTTAGGTTTAGGTTTAGGTTTAGGTTTAGCTTTAGCTTTCGAAGTGGTATATGGAACATTAGAGCATGTATGGAACATTAGAGCATTGTTAGGCAATGTACACGTTTTTTTGTATTGTTTTGTTAAACCTTTTCTAATAAACCTTGAATATCTAGGCAAGCCTTCTTATGTAGTTAGATGGATCGAACTTGGGTCAATGCAAGTCGTATGTCGAGAAGAGTATGAGAATGGAGTTGACTCCTTTTTGAAATTTGCTAGAACAAAATGCTCCCAAAATGAATGGAAAAATCTACGCCCATGCGTTAATTGTGTAAATGGCGAGTACAAGAGATGGACACAACGCGGGAGCATCTTATTTGCGATGGGATGATGAAGAATTACACAATATGGACATGGCACGGTGAAGTGGTTCATATTCCAACGAGTATCACAAACTATTGAGGATGATGTAACTGCGAAGATCGAATAGAGGACATGCTTTGTGATGTGGGTCAAGAGAGGTTTCTTGAAGCACATGCATCTATATATGATACATTGAGGACCGATTCAGAGACACCTTTGTATCCGGATGTACAACTTTCACACGGTTGTCATACTGTGTTAAGATTGGTCAATCTAAAAGCCAAATTTGGTTGGAGTGATACAAGTTTTAATGAATTACTCCAACTTTTGAAGGAGATGCTCCCGAGACAATAACACCTTGTCGGACCAGTATGTATGAAGCGAAGAAGATACTATGTCCGATGGGTTTAGAATATAGGAAGATACATGCTTGCCCTAATGATTGTGTGTTATATAGGAAAGAATTCTCATCTTTAGACCAATGTCCAACATGTGGTGTATCACGTTACAAAGCGAAGGATGGTGATGATTGTAGTCGGGAGAGTGGTAAAAAACGTCCTCCTGCAAAAGTTTTATGGTATCTTCCAATTATTCCAAGATTTAGGCGGTTGTACGCTCACGAAGATGCTGAAAATTTAATTTGGCATTCAAAGAGAAAAACATGTGATGGGCAAATGCGGCATCCATCGACTCTCCCCAATGGAAGAATTTTGACCGTCTATTTCCAAGTTTTGGTAGTGATGCAAGAAACCTTAGACTTGGATTAGCAACAGATGGGATGAATCCTTTTGGAAATTTAAGTAGTAACCATAGTTCATGGCCCGTTTTATTGATGATTTACAATCTTCCACCATGGTTATGCATGAAGCGCAAATATGTCATGTTGTGTATGATGATTTCGGGTCCAAGACAGCCGGGAAATGACATAGATGTGTATTTGAGTCCTTTGATAGAAGACTTAACACTATTATGGGAGGAAGGAGTAGATGCATTTGATGGGTATCAGCGGCGAAGTTCAAGTTGCATGCAATGTTATTTTGCACCATTAATGACTTCCCTGCCTATGGAAACTTGAGTGGGTATAGTGTGAAGGGGCATTATGCTTGTCCTATTTGTGAAGAAGAGACCAGTTATATACAATTGAAACATGGAAAGAAGGCAGGTTTATAACGAGCACGAGAAAATTTCTCCGCATGACCATCCATACAGTAGGCGAAGAAAGCTTTTAATGGCATACGGGAGGATGAAATTGCCGAGAGAACCACTGGCTGGTTTAGAAGTTTACGATCGAGTGAAGAACATAAGCATTACATTTGGAAAGACCCAAAAAGGTCTTCGACAAGAACATGTGGAAGAAGAGATCAATTTTCTTTGATCTTCCATATTGGAGCCATTTAGAAGTACGACATTGTATTGATGTTATGCATGTGGAGAAGAATGTATGTGATAGTCTCATTGGCACATTGTTAAACATTCAAGGAAAGTCAAAGGATGGGATCAAAGCACGTCAAGACCTTTGTGAGATGGGAATACGTCTGAATTACATCCAAGGCACTGAAGGCAATAGAACATATCTACCACCGGCATGTCACACCTTGTCAAAGAAGGAGAAACGTAGTTTATGTCATTGTCTTGCAAGTATTAAAGTGCCACAAGGATACTCTTCAAATATTAAGAGTCTTGTATCCATGAAAGATCTGAAGTTAATTGGATTAAAGTCCCATGATTGTCACGTTTTGATGCAACGGTTGTTACCAGTGGCTATACGTAACATATTGCCTAAGAATGTTAGACATGCCATTATGCGACTATGTTTTTTCTTCAATTCTATTTGTGCCAAGGTTATCGATGAAAAATCACTAGATGAGTTGGAAAATGAGGCTACGGTTGTGCTATGTCAATTGGAGATGTATTTTCCTCCATCATTCTTTGATATAATGATTCACTTAATCGTTCATGTTGTGAGGGAGATACGAATTTGTGGGCCGGTTTATTTGAGGTGGATGTACCCAATTGAGCGATACATGAAGATCTTCAAAGGGTATTCTAAAAATCCATATAGACACGAAGCTTCAATTGTTGAGCGGTATATTGCGAGAAGAAGCCATAGAATTTTGTTCGGATTACTTGGCAAGAGTCGTACACTGTGGGTGTACCTAGAAATCGTCATGATGATAGGCTAAATGGTAAGGGAACTCGTGGTATTAGAATTCAAACAAAAGATCATGTAGAGTTGACCACCGCCCACTTGTATATTTTGAACAATACAGAAGAGGTTATTCCTTACATAGATGCGCATAAAGCAATGTTAAAGGACCTAAACCCCAAAATGGGTGAAAGGTGGTTGATGAAAGAGCATAACAACAACTTTATCAATTGGTTTCAAAGCAAAATATTTTCAAGTGACAATGCCTACGATACCTTTGAAATGGCTAGCACATGGGCCTAGACATAATGTTATAACTTGGCAAGGGTATGACATTAACAAATACTCATTCTATACGAAGGCACAAGATGACAAAAGTACGGTCCAGAATAGTGGAGTATCTATTGAGGCAACATCTATGCACTTTTCTAGTGCAAAGGACAAAAACCCCATCATGGCATCAATTAGTTACTTTGGAGTGATTGAGGAGATTTGGGAGGTCGACTATACTAAATTCAAAGTGCCTTTATTTAAATGTAAATGGGTTGATAGCAATACTTGGTGTCCAAAGAGACCAAATGGGATTTACTTTGATTGATATAAACAAGATTGGTCATAAGGAAGAACCCTTCATAATGGCATACCAGGCAAAACAAGTGTTTTATGTCACTGATCCATCAAATGATAGGTGGTCAGTTGTCCTCAAAGGAAAAATGATTGATGTCACAAATGAGAATGGAGAAGAATTAGATGATTTTATTAACATTCAAAATTCACCACGGTTGCCTATTGCTATATCCCAATTGGAAGAGGACTTTGTTCATGCTACTCGCAATGACCATGATGAAGGCATATGGGAAAATATTAATACAATCTAAGTTATGTTTCTATTTATTTATTTTTTTAACATGTAATTGAGGAGACTTTGCATGTGTATTGATATAATTCTATGTTTTTTTCATTACGGGTAAATGGCATCTCCTCCACCATCTCCTCCACCATCTCCTCGGGCATACGGAAAGACATTTTCCGGTAAGAGGAGTCGACAATCTACACGGTTGAAAGGCTTGACCGTTAGACACATATACGGCCAGAAGTTATCTGTTTACGTTGATCCTAGGACTGGCAAGGTGTCGGGTCCCTTCGATACCCAATTTAGAAGCTACTTGGGTACACTAGCTAGAGAGAAGGTATTTATTCTATTTCAAAGTTAATTTCATTTCAAATATATTGTTGATACTTATGTTGTTTATGTTGTGTAGATATCTATTCTCCATCCTACTTGGGATCATGTGGAGGAAGCTGTGAAGAACTTGTTATGGCAAGATCTTCTTGTAAGTATGTGTATTTAGTTGTTTATATTGTTTATACATTATTATCAATTGATTAACTAAAACTTGTTTGCTACTTGTAGGAACACTTTGATTTAGTTAATTCGAGGATGTGAGGAGGAAGATAATGACGGCCATAGCAAAAATGTGGAGGCAGTTCAAGTCCACATTGACCACTAAATGGGTGTATGCTTGAGGACAAAGTTAGCAAGGGATTAACCCCTTGCCAAAGATATGGCATAGATGAGGACACTTGGAAGAAGTTTGTACATAGTAGGATCTGGTTCGAGTGGGAGGTAATAGCTTATGGCTTAATTGACTTGAATATTTCATAATGAGTTGTGTATCTAATATTGTGTTCAATTATGTTGCGGGAAAGAAGACAAAAAGCAAAAGACATTCGGAGGAAGAATGTCGCCCCCACCTTACGTCTCGTGGGGGTACGACTTATTGACTCGAGAAGATGATGGAGGAGAAGAGTAGACTTCGACGGTCGGAGTTAGCCTCTTCGGTTTAAGCGAAGAGCAGATTCCTCCACCATCTCCTCCAAAACGTCACCAGAAGTGGAAGAGGGCGCGTACAAAGCCTTACGGTGACATGGCGTCACTTGGCTTGAGAAATTGCTTGCTCGGATTGTAAGTAAAAGAAGTTAATTTACTTTGAATTAGTTATATGTAACATGTTCATTAATAAAATTAACTTTTATAATGTAGGATGCCTTGGAGGAGCGGTGTACACGGGGAACTTTCATCCCTTCGGTCGTCGAGGATATCTTGACCACTTGCTATTGGACGACCAGAACATCCAGGTCGTGTTCGAGTTGTTGGCCAAGGTGTGGGTGTCAGACATTATTTTGGACCACCATCACGGGATATCCGCACCTCCACATCCACTGAGCCAAGAAGATATTGCTTGCCTTGGAGATGGCTCTCACGAGAGAAATTGACACCGGCCATCAGGGCAAAATTGGAGGAAGAGTTGACTCCTGCCATCGGCGCACGACTTGAGGAGACGATCACTGCACGTGTGCGGGAGCGATTCTTGCGTATGTCCTCCATGGGTACTTCATTTCCTGATGCTCATCCTCCATCGGGTGCATTTTCAACCACAAATTGGATTGGTACTTGACTTGTGTTTCTAAAATCTTAGTCCTTATTGGAATTTACTTGTATTTGTAGGTCCAAGAGTTAGCACAAAGGGCGGTTGTCTTGAAGCCACTATCGAGGTCACACACGAGGTGGCATCTATTCATCCTGAATCCACAAAGGATGATCGATATGGCTTGTGGGTTGAGGTAGATGAAGGTCTAAGGCTAGTGGCCCATGGATCAGTTCATGAAGGGGCTTCAACCATCCACAATGTGCCTTTGGATCCTAACTTGGTCAAAGTAGTGGTTGAAAAGGTGGTTGACGGCTGCGGCTAGTGTCCCTATCCCCACGAAGAGGTGCGAGACGGTGGGCCAAGCCCTTCGAGACCTTCATTAGTTGGCCCAGACATTTAGTTAGGTCAATCATGGCAAAGGTATGTATATGTATGGTTATAATACATCTAACACATAAATAAATTGATTTATTGTTTATGATTATATTTTATAAAATATGTAGGATGTTCGGCGGCCAAAAGACTTGGGTAAAGCTATTGCCACTCCTTACGCATCTAAGGAGAAGACACCGGTTGTGGAGACTTCTCCAAATCCCATTTTGATCTCTTGTCTCTTTCCCCACAATTATATATGCAGTCATTCCAAGTTCCATGGGATTGTACATTATTTGGGATGGCTTCTAGCAATATCCCCCTCTACATTTCCCACACTGATGCCCTGGAGATTGGGATGGGCAATCAATGTCTAAATATAGGTTGTTTTACAATTTTGGACATTGTAAGTTCATATCTTTCATGACTCTTTTCATTTTAGTAAATATATAAGCTATAAGTTCACTTAAATTGGCATATTTTAGGATGATGCACGAAATGATAGTGGAGCGGGGCATTGGTCACGTGTATGGATTCTTCGAGCCTCAATCCATACAAAAGTGCGGGAATAAGCGTGATCAAATTGTCGGTTACATCCGAATTGGATAGTTGTCTCTAAAAGAGATATTTACCTTGGAGCATACCATCATTCGTAAGTTATCCCAGCCTCTTACGGTTTTACACAAGTTTTTTTAATAGATTCTAATCATGTGTATATACGAAACCACTGGCGACTATTAGTTATTTGTCCAAAGCGAGAATCTTGTGTGTTGGTTACGCTCATTGGGAAGAAAACCGGACATGGAGCTAAAAAATATTGTAAACGAGTAAGTATTTATTATATTATGTCTAAACATCTTGATTATTCTATTTCTAATCCCCTTATTTTCAATATATAGTGCTTTAAAGGTTTGTAGTACATTAGATGGAAAACACACAAGTAAAAGCACGACTCCAAATTGGAATTTTATGAAAGTAAGTAGCCTTTATATATATTATACTATCTATTAATTTACGTTCAAATTTAATAGTTATTTTTAATATATTTACTCATTTTTAGTGTAACAAACAAAATGGAGGCTACGAGTGCGGCTACTATGTAATGTATTGGATGTGGCTCATCATTTTTGGTTGCATTCGGGATAGTTGGGACGAGGTAAGTTGACATTTGCTATTATATTCAATTCCTTTATTTTTATTGCTTAGGGTTTACCATTCTATTATTGTGAACTTCTTACAGGCATTTAAAGATATAGAACCTTTGCCTATGGATACAATAGACATGGTTAGAAACAAATGGGCAGAAAGGTTTGTGCAAGTAGTTAGGAATAATAGGATTGATTGATAATTTTTGTGTATTATGTACATAATGTGGCTGGACTGAGATTGTAAGTGTATTGTGTAAATATATAGTGATTATGTGAATCTGGATGAGATTGTGTATTGTGTATATATTATGTATTGTGTAAATCTGGTTTGAGTGAGATTTATATAGCGAGGTCGTGTATGGTAGCACAAAAACAGACCAAAATTTAAAAAAAAAATGGATATTCTACGTCGGTTATTGCATTAGCAGAGCGTTGAAACATCTTTCGCTTGAGCGAAACGTCGGTCGCTTGAGCGAAACAGCACCGAGCGCCCCCTTTGTTTGAAGGCTTCGTCGCTCAAGCGAGTACACGGTCGCTTGAGCGATAAAGGACTTTCAACGTCGGTTATCCAATAAGCGACGTAGAATTTACTCATTTCTACGTCGCATTTGCATTAGCCGACGTTGTGACGTCGATCGCTTGAGCGAAAACTCGGTCGCTTGAGCGAAACAGACAGCCGAGGGTCCCTTTGGTTTGAAGGCTTCGTCGCTCAAGCGAGTACACGGGTCGCTTGAGCGACTTCAATGTCGGTTAGTTCAATAACCGACGTAGATGTCTACCACTTTCAACGTCGGGTATGATGAACCGACGTAGAATCCTTTGACATTCAACGACGCCTGATTCAACGACGTCATTGGAACCGACGTTGAAAGCCTTCTACACCCGACGTTGAATGCTCGTTCTGCAGTAGTGTGCTTTGTCTTAAATAATAGAAAAGATAACTTAGGAAAATTTGACTTAAAAGCTGATGAGGCTATCTTCTTAGGATATTCACTATCTAGCAAAGCATATAGAGTATTCAATAGAAGAACCTTGAATATTTAAGAATTACATATTACTTTTGATGAAATTGTAGACCTTGAGGGAAATCCTCTTGAGTCAAATAAAGAATATGCAAGTGATGATGAATACATAAGCGAAGCTCTAGAAGAAATGTACTTGAATGAAAATGAGTCTTCTCAACAAATTGAATTGGCAAAAGAGTGGCAACCACCATGAGGACTTTCAATGGACAATATAATTGGTGATATTTCAAAAGGGGTAAGAACTAGAAATATGACAAATTTCTGTATGTCTGTAGCTTTTGTTTCACATATTGAACCCAAAAGTGTTGAGGAAGCACTCAAAGATGACCAATGGTGCATTGAAATGCAAGAAGAACTCAATCAATTTGAAAGAAATCAAGTCTGAGAATTAATTCCAAGAAAAGAATCCCATCAAGTTATTGGAACGAAATGGGTATTTAGAAACAAACTTGATGAAGATGGAAATTTAACAAAGAATAAAGCTAGATTTGTTGCCAAAGGATACTGTCAAGAGGAAGGTATTGATTATGATGAAACCTATGTTCTTGTTGCCAGGTTAGAGGCTATACGCCTACTTCTTGCTTATGCTTCATTGATGAAATTTAAACTATATCAAATGGATGTTAAAAGTGCATTTTTAAATGGGTTTATCAAAGAGGAAGTATATGTGGAACAACCCCTTGGATTTGAAGATTTTAAATATCCTGATCATATTTTTAATTTAAAGAAAGCTCTTTATGGTTTGAAACAAGCTCCTAGGTCATGGTATGAAAGGTTAAGTAATTTCCTAATTTCAAATGATTTTTCTAGAGGACAAATTGATTCCACTTTATTTTTTAAGAAAGTAAAAGAACATATTCTGTTAGTTCAAGTATATGTTGATGATATATCTTTGGATCAACTGATAATCCTTGTGTGAAGGACTTGCTAAGATAATGCAGGGCGAATTTGAAATGTCAATGATGGGAGAATTAACCTTCTTTCTTGGACTTCAAATTAAGCAACTTAAAGATGACACTTTTGTGTCACAAACCAAATACTGCAAAGAGATTCTCAAGAAATTTGAAATGGATTCTATAAAAGTTGCACGCACTCCAATGGGAACGTCCTACTATCTAGATAAGGACGAATCAAGTTTGGAAATAAATCAATCTATGTATAGAGGTATGATAGGTTCACTATTATATTTAACTGCAAGTAGACCTGATATCATGCAATTAGTATGTGTGTGTGCTATATTTCAAGCATGTCCAAAAGAATCTCATCTAACTGTAGTAAAAAGAATATTAAAATATTTAAAAGGAACTATAGGATTTGGTTTATGGTACCTATTCGAAGCTTCTCCTAGTTTATTAAGTTATTCTGATGCTGATTATGGAGGCTGTAAAGTAGATAGAAAAAGCACTACTGGTACTTGTCATTTATTAGAATCATCCTTAGTTTCATGGCATTCTAAGAAACAAGCCTGTGTTTCTTTATCCACAACTGAGGCTGAATATATTGCAGCTGGAAATTGTTGTGCTCAAATTCTATGGATGAAGCAACAACTAGAAGATTATAATATTTTTCTAAGTGACATTCCTTTAATGTGTGATAATACAAGTGTAATTAATATCACAAAGAATCCTGTTATGCATTCTAGAACCAAACACATTAAGATTAGGCATCATTTTTTAAGAGATAACATTTCTAAAGGAAATTGTAAATTGAGTATATAGACACAAAGCATCAGTTAGTAGACATATTTACCAAACCTCTTCCCAAGGATAGATTCTATGAACTTAGGAGAGACTTAGGAATATTAGAAATAGTCTAAACTCTAATTAACTGTAAAATCTTTGCATTTTGTACTGGAATAATCGATTATTTTGGGTAATAATCGATTATCTTATGTCTAATACATGTTATGTTTGTCGATCTCTCTAGAATAATCGATTATCTTGGGTAATAATCAATTATTGAAGCTTAAATATATGATTCATGAAAAATCTTTTTGTAATAATGGATTATTTGGACCAATAATCGATTATATGTAATTCATTGACCCAAATCGGTAATTTCTCTCTGGAATAATCGATTATCTCAAGTGATAATCGATTATTCATGAATTTTCTGGGCAGGGATGAAGAAATAATCAATTATCACCAGTGATAATCGATTATTTGGCATTGTTAGAGATAATCTAGCCATTGGTAACGACTCTTTATGCTTTAATTCTTGTTAAACTAGTCATTTATGGTCGTTGGAATCATTTCCTACATATAGGAGAGCTCAAAATCGAATCCAAACACTTCCAAACTTCAATTCAAAGCATTCTTCATAGATTTCGAGATCTTCTTGTCTTTCTAAAGCTTTTACTCTTCTCCAAGCCTTATATCCTTCATCTTTCCACATTAAAATCTTCCCAAATGGCTTCCTCTTCCAGATGTAAGATTCCCACTAGGAGAAGATTTGCTCCTGCTTCTCATCCATGCCCAAATTCTATTGAAGGGTGGATCTCTGATGAGGAAGGAAGACAGGAATTTCTCAATTTTTGGAAGGAAAAGAGTATTATATCTCCTAAGTTTCTTATTGGGGAGCATTTCATTGACAGGGGATTCACCTTTCCCAATCTCCTTGAACAACAAGGAGTTCTGCCCTTCATTGAAATGCAGGGTACATATTATCTTGACTTGGTCAGGGTATTCTATTCCTGTTTCAAATTTAGAGATAGCATCGCCACATCCAGAGTAAAAGGGGCCACCATCATTCTTGATGATGACATTTGGGAAAATGTTACTCATTTTGCTATTAGAGATGATGTTGTCAATGTCCTTGCTAATTTGGAGGATTTCAACCGCATTCTGGCATATCGTTCCTTCCTTCGCAATCCTGCCATGGAGATTGGCAGACAACTTCTGGCTGGTCCTTTAAAGAAGGAGAAACGTATGCTCCTACATCTCATTGTATGGATTTTATGTCCCCGAGCCACAAATCACGCTTAATGCTCTTCTGCTGATCTTTGCATTATATATGCGATCATGAATAATGAGCTTATTGACTGGCCCAACCTGGTCACTTTGACAATGTTGAAAGCCAAGCATCATCCTACCTTTCGAATTCCTTATGCAGTTCTCCTCTCCCGCATCTTAGAATATAAGGGAGTGAATCTTGAAGGTGAACAACGGATTTCGAATGTGGACGATCGTGTTTGTAATTTAGAATATAGATTTGATGCACAATTTAATAGTGATGAGAGTGAAGAGTTCTAATTTCCTCAAAATTCTTGTTTGTTATTTTATCTTGTTTCACTAGTGGAAAAATAGCATTTTATGACGAGTTTTTATCACGGTCGTAGTCCACCCGTCATAGTATGTAGCGTGGTGGCAATTTTGTAATAAAATCATAAACTTTTTATGTCGGGTAATAGGTAACCGACATGGTAAGTGGAAAGTTCACTTTCTATGTCGGGTAAAACTTAACCGACATGGAAAGTTCACTTTCTATGTCGGGTAAAATTTAACCGACATAGAAAGTGAACTTTCTATGTCAGTTAACATTTACCCGACATAGAAAGTGTATTTGATGACGAGTGTTAGGGAAACCGACATAGTATCTTCTGTTTTACGCCTGCCGCGGCGCTCCATTTCATCACTTCACCCATAGCAGAGCTCCCCGTTCTCTCTGTCTCTTCTACGAACGTCATCGCCTTTGTACGTTTCTCCCCACCCAGCTCTGCTCGTCACGCCACCTGCCAACTCTGTACGTTGTGCCGCCTGCTGCTACTGTCGTTGGTGTCCGTCGCCTGTGTACGTTTCTCCCCACCCAGCTCTGCACGTCACGCCACCTACCACCTCTGTAGGTCTTCAAGAGGTAAGTTTTCGTGCTTGCTTTAGCCATTGTAGGTTTACAGTTTTGAATCTGGTATGTAATAATGCTGTCAAGAGATGGAAAGATCACGGGTGCCTTTAGCTAATTTAGAGACGTATTGTAAGTAGTTTAGTTATTTGAATGTGTTTCTGTAGGCATTCTTTCGTGATTTATTATAATGTAGTTATTTCATTTTAAGTGAAAACTATCATCGCTTATGCTCACCCTAATGTGAGACAATACCATTAGCCTTGATTGGAGTCAGTCATGAAATGATCCATTGTAGGACAGAACTTCCTATTGAAAGATTAAAATATCCAATCACGTGACATCACAATTTCAGCAAAAGTACATGTTGGATGTTATCATCCTCAAACTATACTTATATGCTGTGTTATGTGACAGAAGGTAACAATGAATCGGAGTTGGATCAATTATAGACGAACAACAAATGAATAAGAGAGTGGAGTAGAACAATTCCTTGAATTTGCTAAGATGAATGTTCCGGATAATGATGGAAGATTCTATTGCCCGTGTGTTAACTGCTTGAATGAGCGAAGATTACCGACTGAAGTTATTCGGGAACATGTTCTTTGTGATGGTTTCCTAAAGAGTTACATAAAGTGGACATGGCATGGTGAATTATTAAACATGCCAAGTCTAGAAGACAAAGAAGAAGTTGATCTAGAGATGGATGATCAGCTAGAGGAAATGATTCGTGAACTTGGACAAGATGCCTTCCAACATACAGATGTGTACGAGAAGTTGTCCAATGATGCAAAAAAGCCTTTGTATACAAATTGTACTAAGTTCACACGATTGTCGGTGGTACTAAAATTGTTCAATGTGAAGGCAAAGAATGGGTGGACTGATAAAAGTTTCACAGAATTGCTTGAGTTGTTGAGTGACATGCTCCCTGAAGGTAACACATTGCCAACCCGCAATTATGATGCTAAGAAGATATTGTGTCCAATGGGTATGGAGTACCAAAAAATTCATGCATGTCCGAATGATTGTGTGTTGTACAGGAAAGAATTTGAGAACTTTCACGAATGTCCACAATGCGGGGAATCACGATACAAGAAGAAGGATGGTGATTCTGACAATGATGTAATGAAGGGTACCCTGGCAAAAGTGTTATGGTATCTTCCCATTGTTCCAAGGTTGAAACGATTATTCACTAATGGAAATGATGCAAAAATCACTAGATGGCATGCAGATAGTCGTATTAAAGATGGTTAGTTGAGGCATTCGGCAGATGGATTGCAATGGAAAAAAATTGATTCCATCTTCTAGAATTTTGGTAATGATCCAAGAAACATTAGGTTTGGACTTACAGATGGAATGAATCCATATGGAAATTTAAGCAGTAAACATAGTTCATGGCCTGTGGTGTTAGTTATTTACAACTTACCTCCGTGGTTGTGTATGAAACGTAAGTACTTTATGCTATCTTTGATGATCTCGGGTCCCAAACAACCTGGAAATGACATTGATGTTTTTTTAAGCCCATTGGTTGAAGAGTTGAAGATGTTGTGGGAGGAAGGTGTTGATGTGTTTGATGGGTACACATGTGACTTATTCAAGTTGCGTGCAATGTTATTTTGTACAATTAATGACTTTCCAGCATATGGTAATTTGAGTGGCTACAGCACAAAGGGACATAAAGCTTGCCCGATATGTGAAGAAGACACATGTAACTATCAACTACAACATGGAAGGAAAACAGTGTACCTTGGACACCAAAGATTTCTTCCTTCAAACCATTCGTATCGTAAATTAAAAAAATCATTTAACGGGTGTCAAGAAAATGATGCAGCCCCAACACCTTTAAGTGGGGAAGAAGTATATCAGCGAGCAAGTGCTATTTCGTTTGAGTTTGGAAAGACGCAAAAGAAAGGCGCAGGTATATGAAAGAAAATGTCAATCCTTTTTGTTCTTCCATATTGGAGGGTTCTTGATGTGAGGCATTGTATAGATGTCATGTATGTAGAGAAAAATGTGTGTGACAGTATCATCAGAACGCTCCTTAACATTCAAGGAAAAACAAAAGATGGTGTCAATGCTCATTTGGACATGGTTGAAATGGGTATAAGAGAACAATTAGCTCCTCAACCTCATGGTAACCGAACATACTTGCCTCCAGCATGTCACACACTGTCTAAAAAAGAGAAAATAAGTTTTTGTGAGTTTTTACGAGGTGTGAAGGTTCCATTTGGTTACTCTTCCAATGTGAAGAGACTTGTATCTATGAAAGATCTAAAATTGCTTGGGTTAAAATCTCATGATTGTCATGTATTGATGCAACAACTTCTACCTGTGGCTATTCGAGGTATCTTACCAGAGAATGTTAGATATTCCTTAACTTGATTATGCTTTTTTTGTTAATGCCATATGTAGTAAAGTTATGGACCCGAATGTTTTGGATCAGTTAGAGAATGAGGCTGCAGTCATATTGTGTCAATTTGAGATGTACTTTCCTCCATCATTTTTCGATATTATGGTTCACTTGATTGTTCATCTAGCCAGGGAAGTTAGAATATGTGGTCCATTTTTCTTACGATAGATGTACCCTATTGAGTGATACATGAAGATATTAAAAGGGTATGTGAAGAACCAATATCGTCCTGAAGCATCAATTGTTCAAAGATATATTGCAGAGGAAGCTATTGAGTTTTGCACAAAATACTTATCAGAAGTTGAAGCTATAGGGTTACCTAAGACTCGTTACCATGGAATAGGTCTTGGTAGAGGAACTCGAGGTGCAAAAGTTGTGACAATGTGTCGAGATGAAGTACTTCAAGCGCATTTGTACATATTGAATAACAGTGAAGAAGTCATCCCCTACTTAAGTGCTCATAAAGACATTGTGAAGCGAAATAATCCACGTATGCCTAAAAAGTGGGTGATCACTGAACACAACAAGAGCTTTTTGAAGTGGTTTAAACAACAAGTTGAAGGTGACAATACAACTTCTGATACACTAAAGTGGCTAGCATGTGAGCCAAACTTTGATGTGATATGTTGGGGTGGGTATGATATAAATAACTATTCATTTTATACAAAGGGAGAAGATGAAATAAGCACAATGCAAAATAGTGGAGTCATGGTGGTGGCTGAACCAATGCATTTCTCGAGTTCAAAGGATAAATATCTGATAAGGGCGTCAATGGGCTACTTGGGTGTAATTGAAGAGATTTGGATAATAGATTACACGATATTCAGAGTACATATTTTTAAATGTAAGTGGGTTGATTTCAATACTGGCATCTTCACCGACGATCTTGGATTTACCTTGGTTAACCTTGAAAATACTCGTTATACTGAAGAACCATTTATCATGGCATCTCAGGCAAAACAAGTGTTTTATGTCACTGATCCCACTAACAAAGGATGGTCAGTGGTTCTACAAGGAAAACCCATGTATACTTCTCATGAGAATCATGAATTAGTACTTGATATACCAGAGACACCATGTTTCTCTTCAAATATGCCAAAATTGAGTGTTAATGTAGAAATAGATGATGTGCATGCTACACGTTATGACCATATGGAAGGATTTTGGGAGAATGTTCCAACTTGATAATGTATGCACTTTTTTAATGTATTATTTTTTAATGTATGCACTTTTTTGATTATTTTCAGTCATATTGTCTAAACTAATAACTATTTTTTTCTTTGAACACAGATATGGCAGATTCATCTGGCACCCCTCCTCCTACACAGTCCCCCCTCCTACACAAGGTGGTGATCAGAGTCAGCCGTCTACCAGGAAAAAGGGTAGGCGTGCTACACGATTGAGGGACTTGAATATCAGTCATAGCTCCGATCAGAAATTGCCTATCCAGTTTGACATGCAAACAGGTAGAGCCACAGAAGAGCACAGTGCTAGATTCACTAGCTATGTGGCCTTGCTTGGGAGAAGCAAGGTTAGTATTCTTATTGAGGATTGGGACCATGTTCCAGAGACACTGAAGAAGCAGATTTGGCAGAGTATCCTGTGTTGAACATTCAAGGACTTGATGTTGCACTTGATGAACATGAAGATTGTTGATTTTGATGATGATTCAAGAACTCAAAGACTTAGAATGTTGAAGACTTGTTTTGTAGTGTAATAACTCTGTATTAATTAGATTGAGTCTGTAATTTTAGTGTTTGAGATAGCCGGTACATAGTCTGAACCTTAGAAGCTTCAAAAAGCTCAAGTTTTTCATCCAGGCTCGGCTTTAATCGATTAAATAGGGAAATAATTGATTAAAACAGTGAGAAAAATTATTTTCTGTAACAACTCACTGGTTTAATCGATTAAACCAACTTTTAATCGATTATCATGCGGTTTAATTGATTAAACCTCCTTTTAATCGATTAAAACAGAGAGATTTGGGTTCTGTTGATTTTTGGCTCTGGTTTAATCGATTAACACTTCTTTTAATCGATTAAACCAGTCAGATTTTGGGTTTTAACTTCAAATCAAACCTATTTTCGAAAACCCTATTCCCAAGAACCCTAGTTTCGAAATTCCCAATTCCTAAACCCTAATTTCTCTATTTAACTCTTCTTTGGCACTAAAAAAAAAAAAGAACAACCTTTTCCATACAAAAGTTAAGTGTTGTGAGTGCCAGAGAACTGTTTGTTGCAAGGAAAGGGGGCTTTTGGAACCTGGTGTGGGCTAGAAGCGATAAGAATCACTAAGTGGAGTTCTTAGTGGATTGTGTGTTGTGCCGTCTCTAGGGAAAGTTGTTCATCATCTCTTGTGGATTTCAAGAGAGGTGTTTTCTTATCTTTATCTTTTCATTGTAATTTGTTTGTAACAACTTTGATCATAGTGACAGCGTTAATCCTCTGTTTGAGTGATTAGCAACTGGACGTAGGGTCTTTTGATCCGAACCAGTATAAATCTCCTGTGTAAGATTCTCTTCTCTTCTCTATTTACATTTACACAGTTTTTAATCGGTAAAATTTGGGGAAAATTTTGAAAACCTAATTTTTATTAAGAAACCAATTCACCCCCCCTCTTGGTTTTTGTCCGACCACGCGAACATTCCGCTGCGCGATTCTAACAAGTGGTATCAGAGCTTGCTTTGATAGTCATTCAAATATTTCGAAAATGGCTGGACAAAATCAAACTTTTGCCGAAGGTGCGTCTATCAACAGATCCCCACTTTTTGCGGGTCAAAATTATCCTTTCTGGAAGGTACGTATGCAAATATTTTTAGAGTCTGTTGATAGAGGCATTTGGGATGCTATTTTAAACGGTCCATTTGTTCCTAAAATTACTGAGAACGGTGTTGACATTCTTAAACCTTTTTCTAGATGGACTGCAGAAGAAAACAGAAAAGCACAATTTGACGTTAGGGCTAGAAATATAATTTAATCCGCTTTAACGCTTGATGAGTTTTACAGGATCTCTGTTTGTAAAAGTGCTCAAGAGATGTGGGAAAAACTAAGAGTAACTTATGAAGGAACCGATGATAGTGACTCGATTTCGGAGTCAAGTGATTTGGAAATAGAAGCTAACATTTGCTTGTTGGCAAAAGACAATATTTCTTCCGACTTTGAGGTTAGTGATTCCGACTCATCCTCAAGTGATGATGAAAATGATTTTGATGAATTACAAAATGCATATAATGAATTGTTTAGTGCCTTTAAGGACTTGAAAAATGAATACAAAGTCTGTGAAAAAGAGTTTAAGTAGTTCCGAAAAGGAGGTAGAGTCCTTAAAAACGAAAATTATATGTTTAGAGGAAAATGAGTCATTAAAAACGAAAATTGCATGTTTAGAGGAAAAGGAAACCTTAGAAACAAAAATTGTATGCATAGATGAGAATAATGATAAGAATATAGTATGTGCATCTTGTAAAGAGTATGAGTATGACATAGATATACTTAATCATCTACTTGATAAAGCCGAAAAGGAATTGAGTAATAATAATAAAGTTGTTGTAACTCAAAATAGTGTAAATTATCAAGTTCCTTTGAAAAAGCCTAAAAGGAAAAATAAAAGAGTATGGGTAGAAAAAGGAACTAGAACATCTATGGTTAAAGATTCATCATATTCAAAAGTTACATCTAAAGCATGTTTTTATTGTATGAAACATGGTCATACTTCAAATAGATGTAAAATCAAATATTTTGGTGTTCCTAAAGGAAAATACATTTGGGTTCCTATAGTTAAATGAATTGTTTGTCTCTTGCATTTATTCAAAGAAAATTGATCATTTAGTATGTTTTGCGTAGAATGCTTATTAGGTCAATAATTAAATCTACTCCATATGAATTGTTTAATGGTAGAAAACCTAATGTTGCTCATTTGAAAATTTTTGGTTGTAAGTGCTTTGTGTTGAATAATGGTAAGGACAACTTAGGAAAATTTGACTCTAAAGCTGATGAGGGGATTTTCTTAGGTTATTCATTAACTAGCAAGACTTATAGGGTGTTTAATAGGAGAACTTTGAATATAGAAGAATCTATACATGTTACCTTTGATGAGATTGTAGACCTTGGGGGAAATCCTCTTGAGTCAAATAAAGAAATTGCAGGTGATGATGAATATATAAGAGAGGCTCTTGATGAATTATATTTGGAAGAAAATGAGCCTTCTCAAACGCTTGAATTAGCAAAAGAATGGCAATCACCTAGAGGACTCTCAATGGACAATATCATTGGTGATATCTCAAAAGGGGTAAGAACTAGAAACATGACTAATTTTTGTATGTCTGTAGCTTTTGTGTCATAGATTGAACCCAAGAATGTTGAGGAAGCACTTAAAGATGATCAATGGTGCATAGCCATGCAAGAAGAACTTAACCAATTTGAAAGGAATCAAGTCTGGGAATTAATCCCAAGGGAAGAATCATATCAAGTTATTGGAACCAAATGGGTGTTTAGAAATAAACTTGATGAAGATGGGAACATAACAAAGAATAAAGCCAGACTTGTTGCAAAAGGCTATTGTCAGGAGGAAGGTATAGATTATGATGAAACTTATGCTCCTGTTGCCAGGTTAGAGGCTATATGCCTACTTCTCGCCTATGCATCTTTAATGAAATTTAAACTATATCAAATGGATGTTAAAAGTGAATTTTTGAATGGTTTTATTAAAGAAGAAGTTTATGTGGAGCAACCTGCTGGTTTTGAAGATTTTAGTTTTCCTAATCATGTTTTTAAATTAAAGAAAGCATTATATGGGTTGAAACAAGCTCCTAGATCTTGGTATGAAAGGCTAAGTAGTTTCCTAACATCAAATGATTTTTCTAGAGGAAAAATTGATTCTACACTATTTATAAAGAAAGTTAAAGAACATATCTTATTGGTCTAGGTATATGTTGATGATATTATTTTTGGATCAACTGATAATTCGTTATGTGTAGAATTTGCTAAGATAATGCAGGGAGAGTTTGAAATGTCTATGATGGGAGAATTGACATTCTTCCTTGGACTACAAATCAAGCAACTTAAAGATGGAATTTTCATCTCTCAAACGAAATACTGCAAAGAGATTCTTAAAAAGTTTGGAATGGACACCTCAAAGGAAGCTAACACACCCATGGGAACTTCATGCTATCTAGACAAGGATGAATCAGGTTTGGAAGTTAATCAAACTATGTATAGAGGTATGATAGGATCACCGTTATACTTAACTGCAAGTAGACCTGATATTATGCATTCTGTCTCGTGTGTCTCGCTAGATTTCAGGCTTGTCCTAAAGAATCTCATCTAATTGCAGTGAAACATATTTTAAAATACTTAAAAGGAACTACTCGGTTTTGGTTTGTGGTATCCGTTCGATGCTTGTATGAGTTTAATAGGATATTCTGATGCTCGATTATGGTGGATGTAAAATTGATAGGAAAAGTACTAGTGGGACATGTCATTTGTTAGGTTCATCCTTAATATCCTGGCATTCTAAGAAACAAGCATGTGTTGCTTTATCTACCACTGAAGCTGAATATATTGCAGCTGGTAGTTGTTGTGTTCAAATTCTGTGGATGAAACAACAGTTAGAAGATTATAGTATCTTTTTAAATGACATTCCGTTGATGTGTGATAATACGAGTGCAATAAATCTTACTAAGAATCCAGTAATGCACTCTAGGACTAAAAATATAGAAATAAGACATCACTTTTTGAGAGATAATATCAGCAAAGGAAACTATAAAATAGAGTATGTTGATACAAAGAATCAATTAGCAGATATTTTTACTAAGCCTCTACCCAAGGATATATTTTATGATCTTAGAAGAGACTTAGGGATATTAGAAATAACTTAAATTCTGCTTAATTTGACTGTTTTTGGATGGTTGTAATGTTATAATTCATTTTGTAGGATGTTCATAGGTTATCATGTGTTAAAACACTCAAAACAGGGAATTCCTCTCTGGAATAATCGATTAATTGGGGTAATAATCGATTATTTGCATCCAAAACACTTAAAACAGGGTATTACTCTCTGGAATAATCGATTAATTCGTCCATTAATCGATTAAAACCAGTAATAATCGATTAACAGCCCAAAATAATCGATTAAACGGGTCTGGAAGTGATTTAATCGATTAATTTGAATTTTAATCGATTAAATTAGACCAAGTTTGCTTCCTAGCCGTTGCCAACGGATATTTTGACCATTATTCCCTTCCATATGAACGTTGGAGATGCTTGGTTATAAATAGGGACCTTCATTTCACTTCTACTCATTTCTATCTCTTGAAATCAAGCTATCTTGCCTTATTCTAGCTATCTTGCCCTCTTCTCACTACACTTAGCTTTCTAAATCTTCTTTTAATCCTCTAATCTTTCAATGGCCTCATCTTCTCGTGCTAAGATCCCTACAAGAAGAAGATCTGCACCCTCATCTCGACCCCGTCCTAATTCCGTAGAAGGATGGATTTCTGATACAGATGGCCAACAAGAATTTCTGACCTACTGGAAAGAACGGGCTATTATTTCTCCCAAGTTTCTTATTGGTGAGCAATTCATTCATAGGGGATTCAATTTTCCTAATCTTCTTGAAATTCAAGGAGTTCTTCCTTTTATCCAAATGCAAGGTACGTACTATCTTGACTTAGTTAGGGTATTCTACTCTAGATTCAAATTTAGAGATCAAATTGCTACATCCCGTGTAAAAGGAGTTACAATAATTCTTGATGATGATATTTGGGAAAATGTTGCTCACTTTCCAATTAGAGAAGATGCTATTAACGTATATGGTGAGCTAGATGACTTTGACAGGTTCCTAGCTTATCGCTCTTTTCTGCGGAATCCCTCCATGGAGATTGGACGTATCCTTCATGCTGGACCTTTAAAGAAGGAAGAACGCATGATTTTACATTTACTTGTATGGATCTTATGTCCCCGGGCTACGAATCATGCCCAATGCTCTTCCATTGATCTTCGTATTATTCATACCATAATGAATAATGAACCTTTAGATTGGGGCATTCTTGTCACAATGACCATGTTAAAAGAAAAACGTCATCCCACCTTCAAAATTCCATATGCCCTCCTTGTCTCCCGTATTCTTGAATATAAAGGAGTGAATGTTGAAGGTGAACAAGCAGTTAGAACAAATAACTTGAATTGCATGTTGGACAGCACATTGATTCAACTCCAAATGGTGCGTGTCAATGATATTTATGTTCACAAAGATGACGTTCCTAATCAAGGTGATGCTAATGAAGATTCTGATGAAGATATGCCTCCAGCTGCTGAGTTTTCCTCTGACCAAATCCAAAGTGTTGGAACTTCCTCTACTCATCATCAAACCCGACAATCCATGGAAGACATGTTATCTGACATGAATCAGAGGATGCAATCATTCTTCACTCTTTCTGGAGTATGGTATGAGGAATTAATTCGCCGTATATCTGATATAGATGATAAAGTGTGCCATTTAGAAAATAGATTTGATGCACACTTTCATAGTGATGATAGTGAAGAATTTTAAATTTGTTGTTTGTTTTCTCCTCTTGTGATGTAATGTATTGACTTTTCTGAAATAAAATGTGATGTTTTGTTATTGCTTTGTTTGAGGGGGAGATTTCTCTAAATTATGCATATTTTGAGGGGGAGTTCTTATGATTGTTATTGCAAAGTTATTTTTTATTATAATCAAAATAGGGGGAGAAAATATTTAAAGCCATAATATGATTGTTTTTAAATATTATCTGGTATGTTTAATGTATTTGTTAGTATGACAGATAAAACAGGTTATTACAAGACTTTAAAAGATAATTTTGATCATCATCAAAAAGGGGGAGATTGTTGAACATTCAAGGACTTGATGTTGCACTTGATGAACATGAAGATTGTTGATTTTGATGATGATTCAAGAACTCAAAGACTTAGAATGTTGAAGACTTGTTTTGTAGTGTAATAACTCAGTATTAATTAGATTGAGTCTGTAATTTGAGTGTTTGAGATAGCCGATACATAGTCTGAACCTTAGAAGCTTCAAAAAGCTCAAGTTTTTCATCCAGGCTCGACTTTAATCGATTTAATAGGGAAATGATTGATTAAAACAGTGAGAAAAATCATTTTCTGTAACAACTCACTGGTTTAATCGATTAAACCAACTTTTAATCGATTATCAGGCGGTTTAATCGATTAAACCTCCTTTTAATCGATTAAAACAGAGAGATTTGGGTTCTGTTGATTTTTGGCGCTCTGGTTTAATCGATTAACACTTCTTTTAATCGATTAAACCAGTCAGATTTTGGGTTTTAACTTCAAATCAAACCTATTTTCGAAAACCCTATTCCCAAGAACCCTAGTTTCGAAATTCCCAATTCTTAAACCCTAATTTCTCTACTTAAACACTTCTTTGGCACTAAAAAAAAAAGAACAACCTTTTCCATACAAAAGTTAAGTGTTGTGAGTACTAGAGAACTGTTTGTTGCAAGGAAATGGGGCTTTTGGAACCTGGTGTGGGCTAGTGAAAGTGATACTAGCAAAGATCTCAGTGATTTGATGAAGTCAAAGATAAAGTCAAAGGTCAACTCTACAGCAGTCAAACAAGTCACTCAGAAGAATGGAGCTGAAGACTTAGTGTGTCTTATCAGAAAGCTTAGGTAAAACCCCTTTACCTTTTTCCACTGCATGAAGCTCCTTCACTCAATTTGCAAAATGCCTCAAAAATAGTTTTAAACAAATCAAACAAAAGCATTTTGACAAAGAACTTTCTTAACAATGTTTTTAACTGATATAGTTTTAAAAGAAACAATTAAAATCACTTAGAATGCGTAAAGAAGTGTTTTTACAGTATTTTAATCGATACAAACTTCTTTTAATCGATTAAAACCCTTTATGACCGATTAGAATTCGAATATGACAGGTCAGAATGAAATATAATCGATCAGACTTTAAAAATGAGCGATCAGATTTATTTTAATCGATTAAAACACGTTTTAATCGATTAAAACCACTTTGGAAGTCAGGATGATCGATCAGAATGAAATTATGACCGATCAGAGTTGGTTATGATCGATCAAAATTGAATTATGACCGATCAGACTTATTTCAATCAATTAAAAAGAACTTTCAATCGATTAAAAAGACTTGAAAATTTATGTGCAGATTTTCAATCGATTAAAACGCATTTCAATCGATTAAAATAACTTGGAAAATTTTTGTACAGAGTTTAAATCGATTAAAACGTATTTCAACTGATTAAAACAACTTAGAAAAATTCTGTGCAGGTTTTTAATCGATTAAAACGACTTTATATCAGCTAAAATAACTTGGAAAGTTTTATAAGAAGGTTTTTAAGCAAATCAATCGATTAATACGCGAATCAATCGATTGAATTACTCTTTGAAAATGTTTGTAAAATGTTTTAACTAATATAAACATGGTTGTATCAACTAAAACCATTCTGTTAAAGAAACAAGAACGCATTAATGGGTTGAAAGGACTTTTAACAGATTATAACGGCTATTTCAACAGATTAAAACAAACTTTCAACAGATTAATTAATGCGACAGATTTGAAAATTCTCTTTAAAAACAGTTTTGCTTGAAACTTTTAAACGGAGATTGAACATCAGCTTTTAAACATCCAAAGCAATCAATTCAAGCAACTATTAAGCATCCTTTTCCAAGAAAGATTCAGTAATCGCTTTGTGAACTTCTTTTGAAATCTTTCTTGAGGCACTTTTGCATTCTTTGAAGGAGGAACTTACAGTGGATAAGCGTAATCCGGTTTGAGCTTTCTAAGTTTCTTCTTTTCAATTGCTTGTCATTTCTTTGTATTGTGTTGTACCTGGAATTTGGGTACAAGTTTTCTGCAATTGGTAGGTGGTTGTAGAAGTTTCCAAGAACTGGAATTTGGTTCTTGGTGGAGAGGTTGAGTACGAGAACTGGAATTTGGTTCTTGTACTCGTTTGGTGCCTGGAATTTGGGCACTTGGTTTCTCTGCAACTGGAATTTGGTTGTAGAGGTTATCAAGAGCTGGAATTTGGTTCTTGGTGGAGAGGTTAAGTGCAGGAAATGGAATTTGGTTCTTGTACTGTGTGGTGCCTGGAATTTGGGTACTGGTTTCTCTGCAGCTGGAATTTGGTTGCGAGAGGTTATCAAGAGCTGGAATTTGGTTCTTGGTGGAGAGGTTAAGTGCAGGAACTGGAATTTGGTTCTTGTACCTGTGTGGTGCCTGGAATTTGGGTACTTGGTTTCTCTGCTAGCTGGAATTTGGTTGCAGAGGTTTCCAAGAACTGGAATTTGGTTCTTGGTGGAAAGGTTAAAGTCAGGAACTGGAAATTGGTTCTGGTGTTAGAGTAGGTGTAAGATTGTTGAGTTTGTAAAACATCTATTCTAGTGGAACCCAGTCTGGAATTTGGCTGGAGACTGGACGTAGCCCTGGTATTGGGTGAACCAAGTATAAAATTACCGGTGAAATCTTTCCTAACCTTTCTCTCTTTAAATTCAGTTGCTGCGCTTGTATTGTTTAATTGCTTTGTGATTCGTGAATTGATTAGTAAACTTAATTTTCGAATTAGATAATCTGTTTATTGCGAAAAACTTTCAAAAATCAATTCACCCCCCCTCTTGATTTAAAACTACTTTTCTAACAGCTAGAAGCGATAAGAATCACTAAGTGGAGTTCTTAGTGGATTGTGTGTTGTGCCGTCTCTAGGGAAAGTTGTTCATCATCTCCTGTGTAAGATTCTCTTCTCTTCTCTATTTACATTTACACAGTTTTTAATCGGTAAAATTTGGGGAAAATTTTGAAAACCTAATTTTTATTAAGAAACCAATTCACCCCCCCCCTCTTGGTTTTTGTCCGACCACGCGAACATTCCGCTGCGCGATTCTAACATCCTGGTACCTACTCTTATTGAGCATTTAACATGTATATATATTTAACTTTTTGGGAACTTCATGTTATATTTATTGTGTAGGTCACATATGATGTCCCTAACACCACTTTGTTGAGGACAAAGTGGATCTCATATGCTGGGGATTGCTGGAGAGGTTTTAAGAGTGATCTGACTAGTCGATACATATATGGGGCATTGACCAACAAGAACCCATGTGACCAGTATCAATTTTTGGATGAGGAGACATGGTAGGCATTTCGGACTCAGCGTTTAGACCCTAAGTTTCAGGTTAGCACATTTGTCATTTGTTTGCAGTCATTTTTTTTAAATAGAGGTTTTAAATCTGGTATTTAACATGGAATGCAACAGGCCAAGCAGCAGAAGGCACAGGATATTCTGAGAAAGAATACCCACCCCCACAGGTTGTCTCGTGGGGGTTATGAGAAATTGGAGGAGAAGATGATGAAGGAGACATCTTCAAGTCAACCTTTAGATGACTCGGTTGTGAGTTCTGTCACTCGCCCTTCACGCCATGATAAATGGAAGAGAGCTCGCCAGGCCTCATCAGGGAATTACTTATCTGAGCAAACTAATGTTGTAGCTCAACGTATTGTAAGTAGCATATCCTAAACTAATTATATATGTTATACTACAATAGGCATATGTATTTGCTAAAAAATCCTTCCTTTGTGTTGTAGGATGAGTTGGTTGAGCAGAGCACTCAGGGATCATTCCACCCACATGGCCGTCAGGATATATTGGCAGTGGCCATTGGTACCCCAGAGCATCCTGGACGTGTTCGTGCTGCTGGACGAGGGGTGGGCATTAGACAGTACTTTGGTGCCCCATCCGTGGCAACTCATACTTTGAGGCAGCTGAATGAGTTGGAGTTTGAGTCCCTCAAACAACAAATTAGGAAGGAGATTTGAGATGAGGTGTACTCTGACTTGAAGGCAGAGTTATTGAGCTCAATGCGAGCAGAGTTGGCATCTTTGTCCTCTCAACCTTCTGTCCCCGCACGAGAGGCATCCCCGATTCATGTCAGCACAAAGGATAGTTGTGATGCTCCTGATAGAGGGCCAGAGGTTGCTCCTACTGACACTGCTGACTGTGAGTTGTATGTTGCGGGTCCTCTCGAGCATTTGGTGGCATACGGTACGTATTATATCTTTGACATGTATTTGGTACACTGTTAAGCATTATATAGTCTAAAATATTTTATCATTTGTTTACCTTAGGGAAAATGTATGCATTGGGGTCAACCATCCACCACCAGAGTATTGGACATGATATGATAAGAGTTATGGTTGTAGATGTTCGGGATGTTGCTGCCCCAATCCCTATTCCCACTGAAGAGGTTCAAACAGTGGGACAGGCACCTGGAAATTTTATCTTATGGCCAGTTTCATTAACAAGACCCATCCCAACACATGCACAGGTTGTGTCATGCATTTATCCTTTTTACTTATTATTTTTTGATATGTTGATGTATATTAATGTTATTTATTTTTGGTACTTGTATAGAAAGAGGCTGAAAAAGCAAAGGAAGTTGTGCATGAATCACCACCACCACCGAGTGCTTTACAGCGACTCGGTGCACTAGCAACGACTATCGGGACCACTCCCATACAGTTAGATATGCTACCCGAGGTCGTATGCAGGACCAAGATGATCCCTTTTTTCTTACTCCAAAGGGATATTTTTGATATTCTTGCTGGTACTGATATGCTATGTGTATCAGTGTTGCAGCTTTGGGAATTGTAAGTAAATTTATATATTTTTTATATTCTCACTGGTACATTATTTTATAACTTTATTTATTTTCAATGTTGAAGGTATTTACATCGTTTGTGTGTTGAGAGGAAGATTGCCTTTATCTATGGATTTGTTGACCCTGTTGCCATTCAGTCCGTTGGGAATAAAGCTGAAGAGGTGCAAGCGTACTTAATAGAGACATTTCAAAATGGGGGCAAAGAAGTCTACTTAGCACCTTACTTGCATCAGTAAGTACATCTTATAAATTAATGCACATTTATGTAAAACTAAAATTTTACTAATATTATTTCAACGTGCAGGGGTCATTGGCAGCTCATAATCATTGTTTCTCGGCAATTTCTTGTGATTCTCTTGTGTTCATTACACAAGAAACCAAATGATTTGGATATTAGAAAGCACATAGACGCGTAAGTTTGGTTTTTTTAATTGTTGTATCATATGTGCACTTACACCAAAATTATTTGTCCTTTTGTAGAGCTTTGGAAGCTCACCTAATGTTGCAAGGCCTTCCATCTCATGCTAGAAAGAAGTTGACGTATATTGCACCAAAGGAAAGAATGCATATGCATCATCCTAATAAAACCTTTCATGCATTCATGCTAGGGGACATTAGATATCCCTAACACAAAGGCGAAAGAGACGTTGAGCACATTTGTAACCATCCACAAGGAAGGGACAAGTGTACAAAGGTATATGGTGACCTTCGTCACACTTGTCAATCTATAGGGAAGGAACCATTATACCAAAATGGGCATGGTACCTCGCAAAGTGTAAGCTTTAAGGACGATACCAAAGCCATTGTCTTAAGACATATCTATCCCACACCAATTATTCATTTTAAGTAATAAAATTCATTTTGGCATTCTAGAAAGTGGCTGGTCTTCCTTGTTGAACATACAAGGATATGAATGTTGAACATACAAGGATATGAAGCTTGTAGATTTTGATGATGATTCAAGAATAAAGGACTTAAAGATTTGAAGACTTGTAATGTTATGTAATAACTCTGTTTTTATGTTTTTGAGTCTGTAATATTAGAGTCCAAGATAACCAACACATAGAACACTTTTTAAAAACTCTAAAAACTCATTTTTATTAAAAATACACTGGAATAATCGATTAACTGGCAGGATAATCGATTATTATAGAAAGAAAATCATTTTCAGATATAACTCACTGGAATAATCGATTAACTGCCAGGATAATCGATTAACTGGGGTAGATAATCAATTAAATGGCCTGTTAATTGATTAACTGGTGTTGTTTTTGTTCCTCTGCAAAAATGACTCTAGAATAATCGATTAACACTTAAGATAATCAATTATTTGGGTCTGATATGTGTTTTGAAATTCAAAATTGGACCAAGTTTCGAAAACCTATTCCCAATTCATCAAGTTTCGAAATTCCCCAATTCCTAAACCCTATTCTCTCTACTTAAGGTTCTCTAAGGCTCTCTACAAATAGAACAACCTTTTTCATACAAAAGTTAAGAGCTGTGACTGCTAGAGAACTGTTTGTAGGGAAGAAAAAGGGGCTTTTGAAACCTAGTATGGGCTAGAAGCAATAAGAATCACTCAGTGGGTTTCTTGGTAGATTATGTGTTGTGCCGTCTCTAGGGAAAGTTGCTCTTCATCCTTTGTGGATTGAAAGGAGGTGTTCATCTCTTGTGTGACTCAAGAGAGGTGTTTTCTTTACCTTATCTTTTCATTTGTAATCTGTTTGTAAAACTATGATTATAGTGACAGCGTTAATCCTCTATTTGAGTGATTAGCAACTAGACGTAGGGTCTTTTGATCCGAACTAGTATAAATCGACTATGTAATCTTCTATCCCTTCTCTATTTACTTTACACAACATTTTAATCGGTGAAAATTGGGAAAAATTTTAAAACCTTAATTTTTGTTTAAGAAACCAATTCACCCCCCCTCTTGTTTTTTTTCCGTAAACGCAAACATTCCGCTGCGCGATTCTAACATTCCTGTTGTCTGAACACATGTGCAAAATGATAAACTCACTGCTGAGGTTAACTCCATAAGAGAACAAATTGTGCAAATGATGGAATTGATGCGCCAGCAGAACCTCAATAAGGGTGAAACCCATGGCGACCGCGCCTCTCGCCATGTGGAAGAAGAAGAGGAGGAGTTCTTCTATGAGCAGAAGGCCCTAGTACAATCTGAAGCATGGGCAGTGCTCATTCAGTCCCTCGAAGTCTCCAAGCAACAAATCTCAGCTCTAGAGGAGAGACTGAGGGCCATGGAGGGGCACAACTTTGATGTGAAAGAGGAGGTTGATATGTGCCTCATCAAGAACATCTGCTTCCCTTTCAAGTTCAAAATCCCGAACTTCCCGAAGTACATGGGAATGACTTGTCCCAAGGGCCATCTTACCATGTATTGTCGTAAGATGGCCGCATATGTTGATAACGAGAAACTCCTGATACACTGCTTTTAGGAGAGCTTAGCTGATTCAGCTCTGAGCTGGTATATGCAATTAGAAGGAGGACAAGTCCAAATTGTAGACACCTGGCAGATGCCTTCCTCTGTTGTTACAAGTATAACATTGATCTGACCCTGGACAGGTTAGATCTGCAAATACTAACCAAGGGAGGCAACGAGGCTTTTAAGGCATATGCCCAGCGTTAGAGAGAACTGGGCGCTCAAGTGGAACCTCCACTTTCAGACAAGGAGACCGTATCCATGTTCATCAACTCATTGATTGGGCCCTATTACGACAAAATGATAGGGACACGTTAAACCTCTTTGCAGATGTGGTCACCATAGGCAAGAAAATAGAGCAGAGACTGAAGAGTGGAAGGATAGTGCAACCTTCCTCCTCCAATGCATCATTCAAAAAGTCCCAGAGCAAGAAGAAGGAGGGAAGCATCAACGCCATTAGCCTCACCACTCCTTCTTCCTCCGCAAAGCCAGCTAGGCAGTTCCCAAGGCAGGAAAGGAAGTTCACTCCCATACCAACCTCTTACGGGAGTTTACTACCTAAACTGATAGAGGCCAAGCTCCTGGCGTATGTCCCTCCAAGAAAGGTGGACCCACCTTACCCTGAGTGGTACAAGCCCAATAAGAAATGCGCTTACCACCCAGGTGCTTCCGGGCACTCAGTAGAAAACTGTCGGGCCTTAAAACACAAGGTCTAGGAGTTAATAGATGTCAGGTGGGTCACCTTTGACGCTCTTGCTCCCAGTGTAGACATCAAGCCTCTGTCACAACTAGAGTGATGGGGTCGGATAGGGAGGACCAGCCGATAGGGTTCCTTTTTTATGCTTTCTTTGTATCTCTTGCAGTCCCAGCCCGTGGCCTTGAGACAGTCGATTAAAAGGGCATTTTGTACATATTCTTTTAAAACATGAGGCATTTTTTCATCCACATTTGTTTTTATTCTTTTCCCTCTTCTATTTATTATTCTTTCAAAATAACCGAATAATAAAATCTATACTTAAACAGAACCTTTAAAAATAATCATGTTTGTGATTGATGAATCTCTGTGGGATCCGGAAGCCGAAGACGAATGGGTCGAATCCGACAGTGAGTAAGAGACCATTTCTCCGGACATGCAAAGATTGCTGGAAAGAGAAGCTCGCTCCATACAACCCTACCAAAAAGAAACAGAGGCCATCAATTTGGGACAAGGGGACAATAAAAAGGAAATAAATATCGATACCCAAATCGTCGGTAACATCAAGGAGGGATTAATACACTTATTAAGAGAATAGGTGGAAGTATTCGCTTGGTCTTACCATGACATGCCCGGACTCAACGAGATCATAGTGGAGTATAGACTACCTTTGAAAGAGGGTTTCCGGCCAGTAAAGCAGAAACTCATAAGGATGAAACATGACTGGTCCTTAAAAATTAAGGATGAAGTACAGAAACAGCTGGACGTCAATTTTTTGGTTGTGTCCAAATACCCTGAATGGCTGGCAAACATTGTGCTAGTCATGAAGAAGAATGGAAAAATCAGAGTGTGTGTTGATTACAGGGACATAAATCGAGCAAGTCCAAAAGATGATTTTCCCATACCGCATGTCGACACGTTGGTGGATCACACTGCCATGAACACACTCTATTCCTTCATGGACGGATACGCAGGGTATAATCAAATTAAGCTGGCCATCGAAGATAGAGAAAAAACTTCCTTCATTACGCTGTGGGGAACGTTCTGTTACAGAGTCATGCCTTTCGGACTCAAGAACGCAGGGGCTACCTATCAAAGGGCCATGGTAACATTATTCCATGACATGATTCACAAAGAAATTGAAGTTTATGTCAATGACATGATTACCAAGTCCAAAAATGAGATAGACCACATTTCATATTTGAGAAAATTATTCGATCAACTTCAAAAGTACGAACTAAAGCTAAATCCAACTAAATGTACATTCGGAATATGGTTAGGTAAACTCCTTGGGTTTATCGTCAGCAAAAAAGGGATAGAGGTAGACCCCGACAAAACTAAGGCAATTTTAGAAATGCCCCCAAAAAACCAAAAAGGAGATCAGAGGATTTCTAGGCCGAATTAACTACATAGCCAGGTTCATCCACTACAAGAAAATCACATATTTCTGATGGATTTTTAATGATGGATTTGTAGCCAGCGGAAAATGAGTCATTACTGACGAAAATTACCGATGGTTATAAAACATTTTGTGGAATTTGGTCTTATCGACAGATATATCCGTCAGTAAAATAATAATTAGTTACCGACGGATATATCCGTCAGTAAATTAATAATTAATTACTGATGGATATATCCTTGGTTAAATTCGTTGGTAAATTAACAATTATTTACCAACGAGATATTTCGTCGGTAAATCCATCGACAAATTAATAATTAGTTACCGACGGATATATCCGTCGGTAAAATTATATAATAATTACTTAATATATTCTAATAAATTAATTATTCACCTAATTAAAAATTAAATATTTTTTTATTTAATAATTTAATTTAATCATAATAAGATTAATTTATAATAATTTATTAAATTAAATAATTTTAAAAATAAATATTTAATTATATATAAATATATTTGTATTTGTATTTATATACTTATATGGATATACATTTATTTGTATATAAATATAATTTATTTGTAAATTTTTATCAAAAAATTCTAATATCTTAGTGGTTGGAGTATCAACCTCCAACTCTAAGATAGAATCCTGCCAATGACAAATAATTCAAAGTTATAAAAATATAATGGGAGGAATAAATAATAATAAATAATAAAAATATAAAAGGGAGGGAGATCTCTAAAAAAATACGTTATAAATAAGTTAAAAATGCAATAAATAATAAAAATATTATCGACGGTCAAAATAATGGGGGAAATAAATAATAATAAATAATAAAAATATAAAGGGAAGGGAGATCTCTAAAAAAATAGGTTATAATAAGTAAAAAATGCAATAAAGAATAAAAATCTTATCGATGGTTAAAATAATGTGGGGAAATAAATAATAATAAATAATAAAAATATAAAGGGGAGGGATATCTCTAAAAAAATAGGTTATAAATAAGTAAAAAATGCAATAAATAATAAAAAATATTACCGAAGGATTTTGACCGTCGGTCTTTTCAATATTTCTTGTAGTGATCGCACTACGCAAAAATCAACCAACGAGTGTGGAACGAGGATTGCCAACAAGCTTTCGAAAAGAAAGAGCAAGCCATATACTACCTCGATAAGAAATTCCTAGACTATGAGACCCACTATACACCGCTCGAAAAGACATGAATTTTTTCTGAGTATTTTTTATAAATTTTGCATTTATTCTTATGAATTAATGAAATACCCATGGTTTGGTACTTAAAAAATGGTTTCTGATTTTTTCTAGACAGGCGAACCGGTTCGATATCAAATATTTCTTTTTTCCTAAATTTCTTATTTTTTATTTTTCCTTAAACCTGGAAGAGTTGGTGTGGGCAACTCAACATCTCAGGTAGTATATGATTAGACATACGACCTGGTTAGTGTGCAAAATGGATCCAATCAAGTACCTATTTGAAAAGCCCGTCCTGATCAGAAGAATAACTAAGTGGCAAGTACTTCTCTCAGAATTCGATATCGTCTGTCACCCAAAAAGCTATCAAAGGTAGTCCCCTAGCAGACTACCTAGCACACGGGTCAACGAACGAATATCAATCCCTACAAGACGATTTTCCAGACGAACACATCATGCATGTCCAACACGAAGAACCCGAAGACGATGCATGTACTATGTTCTTTGATGGAGCCTTGAATATGCTTGGACACGGGATTGGAGTCATTCTAATATCCCCTAAAAAGAAGTACATCCCGGTAATAACTAGGCTAAACTTCAATTGCACCAACAATATGTCCAAATATGAAGCCTGTGCCTTGGGATTCCAAGCAGCTCTAGATCATGGGGTAACCAAACTCAAATTCTTCGGTGAATCATCCCTTCTTATCTACCAACTCAAGGGTGAATGGGAAACCAGAAATTCCAAATTTATCGCATATGTAGAGTACATTCGTAATATGATTTTGAGGATGGAAAATGTCACCTTCGAGTACATCCCTCGGGAAGACAACCAGTTCGCAGATGCTCTCGCTACTTTGTCATCCATGTTCGCCTTTGATCAAGAACGTGAGATACCGATTATCCAAATTAGGTTGCATAATAAGCAAGCTTTTTGCATGGCAATAACTAACAAGGAAGACGAATCCCCTTGCTATAATGACATCAAGCGATACCTCATGAAGGGTGAATATCCCAAGGGAATTAATCATAATGACAAAAGGACCATTCGGAAGAGAGTCGTATGGTTCACGTTGATTGGAGGAACCCTTTACAAGAAAATTTTTGACTCCAGCTTATTGAGGTGTGTGGACCACAAAGAAGCTCAGACCCTAATTAAGGAAATGCACGAA
Organism: Sphenostylis stenocarpa; assembly: GCA_963425845.1. NCBI lineage: Eukaryota > Viridiplantae > Streptophyta > Magnoliopsida > Fabales > Fabaceae > Sphenostylis > Sphenostylis stenocarpa. Next base: position 74,556,256 of record OY731403.1, read on the forward strand.
GGAGTCTTTGGTACCCACACGCCTGGGCATGTCATGGCAAAAAAAATCCTAAGGGTAGGATACTTCTGGTTCACAATGGAAGGTGATTGTCACCAATATGTCAAACAATGTCACAAATGTCAGGTCTACATCGACAACGTTCATGTAGACCCCTAATTTTGTCCGGCCTCTCAATAAAGGCTAAAGAGACTTCCTATAATAAGATAAAGCTCGCCCGACATCTCAATAAAGGCCAAGAAGACTTCCCATATGAAGATAAAGCTTCAATGGACATCTATCGACATCAATCGGCGTCCGAATAAAGAAAGGAAAGCTTCCCAGGGGTCCCAGAACACAAAAGCTGGCAAAAACAGTTGAGATGGCCGTCCCAGAAGTTGGGACGACCGTCCCACATGTCCAGACGGTCGTCCCAACTTCCAGAAGGCCGTCCCAACTGGTTTTGCTGCTTGGGACGGTCGTCCCAACTTCCCCAGACGCTCATCCTTGATTTCCAAGCTCCAGATGGCCGTCCCAAGCTGCCAGGCTGCGAAAACTATAAATAGGAGGCTCATTTGCCACTTCTCCACACCTGAGACAACTCCTAGTACTTGTCTTCTCTCCCTACTTCGAATGAACTCTCTGATTGCCTTAAAAAGGTAACAATCAGTTAAGGAATTATATTCCAGCATTCGATTCTTCTGTAAAATTTAGTAGAGTCGATATTGTATTCGGGGAGGAGAGTCTTTGTAGAGCGAGGGATTGCCAAAACGCATCCTCACGATTAAAGATTCGCAATACAAAGCTTGCTACGGAGGTTCTTTTCACTTCTCTTCTCTTTTACTGTTTTATTTATTGCTTTATGTATGCAATATAAAATAAAGTCATGTAGATAGTCATTTTTAAATATTATGCAATAAAATAGGGTAATCACATAATTTCTCTTAATCTTCACTTAAATGAATTAATCCGTCATAGGGAATCCGAAAGGGGCGTTGTGGGGTGCTAACACCTTCCCCACACGTAACTAACTCCCTTACCTAACTCTGGTTATAATGGCCAAGTTTGGTTTTTATTAAAATCAACGCCTTTTTATCCTTTTCTAATGTTTACAGTCAAAACATTGGTGGCGACTCCATAAGAACCCCTTTTAGAAAACCTTGCTTTTATTAGAGGAGGATAGTTCAGTTGTTGAGCATAAACGTTCGAGATGTCCCTAGATGTCGGAACGGACGACAGCGACAGATGGCGACTCCACTGGGGAAGCTAGAGAGTTGATCCCATTTAGTGACGGATAAAATTCAAACTAAGTGAAAATTTGAAATTACGCCTTTACCTTCTTCCGTATGTTTTATTGTATGGCTTTAATAACTGCTGTATGATTATTTTCTGCAAATTGTTTGAAATATAAATTGCACACAAAAACCCTTGCACACAACAGTCCCTCTATACCCGGGGGCAAGAGTGAATACCTATAGGGAGTGGGTGGTAGATACGACCGACTTGTTGGCACACGGGGCTACAACCGTTGTCAGAAACCACCAACTCAAGGTGATAACTCTGTTCTTTTGGTCTAAGGATGTCGACACGAAGTTCCGTGCATGACCCGAGGACTGAGAGATTGAGAGGTCCCTATAATGGAGGCACCTTGGGGACCTTTGGCCTTGGTGAGAACAGTTTAGAACCGCCTAAACCAAGCACGTTTCTGCAGGAAAACCCCACCTCGTAATAGTGTGGCTCTGCTCGTGGATGAATGAATTGTGTGTGCATTTGTTTGCTGCATTTGTATTTATGCATTAGCATAAGGGTAATCATACAACAAAACAAAATAGTGAAAAACCCTAAAAATCGTAAAAGTGATAAGAATAAACCAACTTTATCTCGGATAGTCTTCAGTTAAGCTAGTCTGGTTTCATGTTCTTTGTAAGCTAAGTAGCCACGTTGACCGACAGAAGAGATAAAGGGTCATAAAAAATGTAAAAACACTCAAAGCCATAAAAATGCCTTTTATAATAAAAAGATTCTTGGCAAAGTCGTATCATTCATACCATATCATCCAATAAATGGTAAAACTAAGAGGGAAAATACATGCAGCATGCATGCATATCATTTTAATAAACCTCCAAAAAATGGGTCTTAGGAGCGTTTATTGGGAAAATTACTGGGCCAAATCCCCTTTGGGTCTTAGGAGCGTTTATTGGGTCTTAGGAGTGTTCTTCACCCTTTTCTCTTCGTTTTGACATGCTGTGCGTCCAAATCGGACAACCCAGTCAAAAGTTATTCCACTTTCAATATCTGCTGTCATAAAAAAATATTTTTGTAGTGCATGCATAAACACACTCATTCTAGGATGCATTAGATATCCTTAGATAATAACTAAAGAGACCCAGGTGCGTTTATAACCTTCCTAGAAGAGATAAGTGCGCTAAGGTATTGTAGACCCCAAATCTTGCCCGGGCTCCAAATAAAGTCAGAAGATCCCCTATTCGAGGACGCCCGAAGCCTAACAAGCCACTAGGAGAGACTATTAGGCTCCCGTACCAAGATAGGAAGGTTTTTTGGCCCAAAATAAAGTTTCTCGCGTGGAAGGGGACTCCCGGGTCAAGTCTCGCTCAAGCGAGTACGTCCGCCGCTTGAGCGACAGGTGCCGCAATCAAAGGGGACTTCCAGGTCGAATCTCGCTCAAGCGACTGGTGTACTCGCTTGAGAGACGGATGCTGCCACCAAAGGGACTTCCGGGTCGAGTCTCGCTCAAGCGACTGATGTACTCGCTTGAGCGACGGATGCCTCAAACAAAGGGAACTCCCGGGTCAAGTCTCGCTCAAGCGACGGATTTCTCGCTTGAGCGAGCGAAGGACGAGATGGCGGTCTCGTTTTTCCAGACGGCGGTCTCGTTGCCTACAAAAACGAGACGGCGGTCTCGTTGGACGAGACGGCGGTCTCGACCCTGTCAGACGAGAACGGCGGTCTGGACCCTGACAGTGCGAAAAACTATAAATAGGGGTCCTCCCCCCCTCATTTCCACACAGAAAAACAGTAGCTCTCCCTTCTCTCTAGATTTTCTCTCTCTAAGAATCTCTCTGAGGCATTTCCGGAGTTTCTGAGCGTCTCTAGGCATAGATCGAGCGTTCTAAATCTTCTTAAGAATCCCTCCGAGGCATTTCCGGAGTTTCTGAGAGTTGTAGAGTGAGAGGGCTGCCACAAAGCACCCTTTTTTTAAAGAATATAAGAAAGCTTGCTTCGAAGGTTCATAAACCTCTTTCTTTACTTTACCGCTTTCATTTAAATTATGCAATAGACGTTAGGGCCATGTAGTCATAAATTTAAATACCGCATAATAAAAGGGTAAAAGCGCAATTTTCTAGTTTATCAATAAAAATAAGCCGGCCTATCATAGGGAACCCGAAAGGGCGTCGCAAAGGGACTAATACTCCCTTTGCACGTAACCAACTCCCTTACCCAACTCTGGTTCTAATGACCAAAGTTGGTTTTCGAAAACCAACGCCTTTTTAAAACCCCTTTTCCGATGTTTATGGTAAAAATATCGGTGGCGACTCCATAGAACCCAAAATAAATAAGTCCTTGGGTTAGCCCGGTTGTCGGACAACTCAAGGACACTTTTCGAAAACCTCGTCTCTAGGTTAGCCGGTTATCGGACAACCTAAGGACGTTGTAACCACCAATAAAAAACGCGAAAACAAGAGGGTCGATAAAACCATCGCGTCGCTCCGATCGCCTCGTTTTTACGGCGGCGACGGATGGCGACTCCGCTGGGGAAGCCTAGAGAGTTAATCCCATTTAGTGATGGGCCGGCTTAAACAATAAATAAACCAAGAAAATAGCGCTTTTACCCTACCTTGTATTATAACATGCTTTATTGTCCGGCTTTCAATAAAGCTGTTGTTTGTTTATACTTACGCAAATTGATTGAGATATAAACCGCACACAAGTCCCTTGCACACTACAGTTCCCTCTATACCGGGGGCAAGTGAGAAAACCATAGGGAGTGGGTGGCGGGTACGGTTCGCTGCAGTTAGGGCCTTGTGCCCACCAGGTGTGATCGGAAACCACCACTCAAGGTGATAACCTTCCTCTTTTGGCAACAAGACCGACTCGGCCTTAGTGTTGAGCATGGTCGGACGGCTGGAGAGTGGGGACCCTATAATGGGGGCACCTTGGGGGCCTTAGCCTGGTGAGAACAGTTAGAACCAACCCTTGCCAATGCACTTTTCTCGAGGAAAACCCTACCTCGTGATAAAAATGAATTCTCGCTCGTTCGTGGATGATTGAATTGTGTGTGCATATGTCATGTTGCATTTGACTGTTGCATAGCATAAACAAACAACAGAACAAAATCACCAAAAAAAATATATTTTACAAATAAACACCCTTATCTCGGACGATCTGCCTTTTAGCTAGCCTGGTTTCGGGTTCTTTGTAAGCTAAGTAGCCACGCGAGTTCAGACAGAAGAGATAAGGGACGCTAAATATTCTTTCGCATAAAGCCACATTTTATCTCGGACGATCTGCCTTTTAGCTAGCCTGGTTTCGGGTTCTTTGTAAGCTAAGTAGCCACGCGAGTTCAGACGAGAAGAGATAAAAGGCTATAAAATAAAAAGCAATAAAAATCAAAATAAAAATCCAAAAAAAATAAAATAAAATAAAATAATAATAACAAAATCAAAACATTTATAAAATAATGTTGACAAAGTCGTGTCATTCATATTGCATCATGCCATAAGTGAAAAAACAAGAGAGAAAATAAATGCATAAGGAAAGTATGCATACGCATCATTTTAATAAACCTCTCAAAAATGTGTCTTAGAGGCGTTTTTTGGGAAAAATACTGGGTCAAATCCCCTTCGGGAATTTGCAGTTTGGTTCTTCACCTTTTTCTCTTCGTTTTGGTATGCTGTACGTCCAAATCGGACATCTCAGTCAAGAGTTATGCCACTTTGAACATCTGCTGCCTTTTGTAATGGTGCATGCATAGATACATTCATTCTAGGGACCACTAGATATCCCTAAGACAATGGCGAAAGAGGCCCAGAGCACATTTGTGACCTTCGCGGCAAGGAAGGGACAAGTGTACTAAGGTGTGATGGTGACCCCCATTATACTTGTCAAATCCGTGATGGGTAAGGAACCATTACACCAAGGTGGGTAGGATACCCCACAAAGCGTAAGCTTTAAAGAGGATACCTAAGCCATTGTCTTAAGGAATATCCATTTCATAAATCATTCATTTTAAACAATAAAAATCTTTTGGCATTCTAGAAAGCGGCTAGTATTCTTCATGCTTGTCATCCTCATGCAAAAAAAAAACACATAAAATCCCAAACACTATCATACATCATGTTAGAAAATAAAACATGATAATGTTTAGGAAAAACAAACACTTGCATACATGCATCCACCAAACTTCATACATCTAACAATAGACGGTTGAAGAAAGTGAACATTCCTCAATACCATGAAAAGAGGGTAAGGCATTCGCATGCCATGCACAAAAAAAAGAAATTAAATAGAAATTCTAACCCGCCTATTTAGGCTTCAAAACATTGCATTGAGGAATGTACACTTGTATGGACGAAATAAATAAAATTGTTTCTTTTCATCATCTCTCAACCGTCTATTGCGTTGCATTCATGAATTGCATTCATTCTCATAATAATAAGATAATAAAAAGAAAGGATTAGTCGATGTGCTCTCCAGTGAATTAGAATAAGATGGAGAGTAAGCCTTCGTCATCAAGTTCTCTCCAACGGTTGATCCGCCCAAGGAGGATAATAAGCCTCAACCGTTGGGTATCCGAGTTAATAAGGAAGAAGGGGCAAGGATATCGTTACATTTGTTCACCCCATACATCAAATAAGGTTGCACCATGGAGATACGCAAAAACACGCCCATTAACAAGAATATCTCCACAATAGGCGGCATTGGGGGCAAAATTAGAAATGGAAGAATCTACTCCCCGAGGAGCTACCGGACAATGCTCCCAAGAATAAAGGAAAAATAAAAAGACCGAAGAAAAACATAATCCAAAGAGGAAGCTGAGAAGACTTTGGACTCATGACGCTAGGCAATAAGCTGGTCACAAAGACGACATTCGGATCAGCAAGTCGTCTATCCTACTTTGAATAAAAGCGGCTAAAAAGGACCTTCGAAATACCTTTTGCCAATATAAAAAGACTTCCCCAACAATATGAAGGTGGCCCACGAGATAAGAAAATATGGATGCCGCCCAAACCAAGGGCGTGATAGAAACTCTCAAGAAATAAGAGAGCCACCAAATTTTAAAGACGATCCTTTAAAGCATTACCCTATAAAGGATCAAGCTGCACAACGGAGAAAAGGGAAGTCTCCCTTCGCACCTCAAATCGAGATTCTCCCGAGTAGAGGGATTCAAGCGTCAAAAGCGACTTTAGTCATTAGGTGTTTTCCTTCGATTCTTAGGGCTTGTAAATCCAATGACTATTAGAAATTACTCCTCGGGGCTAGCCCGACCCCAGAGCATTGTAGGGCACACATTTCCCTATTAATTACAAAGAATGCCATTCTTACTTTACGCTTCTCTTCTTGCTATTCATGTCTAAACCTCATTAATAACCATGTTTAAGCAAACGTTTTCAAAAGTGCGTCAAAGTAATCAAAATGAGCCATTGACCAAAATAAAAGTCAAATCCATCATCAACGATTGACTAGAAACACAAAATAAGGTTTTACCTCGTCATAAATAAAGTCATGTTTCGCCAATGTTGTGCAAAAAGAAAACAAAAATCAAAAGAAGCCCATAAAAGCCAAAAGTCAAAAGAAAAAGGCAGGATACCGGTAGGAAACCCATTAAAGGGGGCTACGCAAAAGTTAGGGTAAACCCGCTAGGAAACCCGAACAACCATAAAGGGTAGCCTAGGCAAAAACTAGGGTTACAAAATAAAGTCCGCTAGGTTTCCCAAAGTAACAAAAAAAAAAAAGAAACCTAGACAAAAGTTAGGACAAAACAAAACACAACATCCTAGGCTAAAAACCCAAAGGGTAGACTAGGGAAGTCAATCGATCATAGCAAGCGCCATACAATAGGACGTCACTCCATAAACAAAACGTTTGTTTAAACTAGCCTAAACACTCTAACCAACCTTGGCTAGCCGTGCTTACAAAAACCATTTTTTGTCAAAATAAAACAATTCTAAAACACAAGCCTTTGAATTAAATATCCTCTTCTTTCTCTTCTCTTGACCCTTACTACTACAACATTCTAGTAATTAGTAGGGAAATGTGGAGATAGTAATCAATAGAAGGATTGACATCCCCAAGGAAAAGGAGGGGCGCACTGACACGGCAAAGTCGCTCTACAATTAAACACAATCATTCTTTGGTCATGATAAAGTCAAGACGGCGAAATTGGTATAGCCTATTCTGTCAACGAAAGTACAAAACGTCAGAAGCATATCAAGAGTAAAAGCACATTGGTTAATCCTTTTGAAAAATTAATTGAAATAGCATTATAGGATGCATATCGCAAACATTGCATGCATATGATAGGCTCCTATCTCTCAAAAAAAAAAAGAAGAGAAAGAAAAAATGACAATAAAAAGAATAATGCCTGCTAGGAGATTCTTAGGCAAAAGTTAGGGTAGCCTGCTAGATCGAAAACCCGCAAAGGGCGGTCTAGGCAAAAGTTAGGGCATTCATAAAAAAAAAAGGGAAAAAAGCCCGCTAAGATATCCTAGGCAAAAAGTAAGGCAGCCCGATAGACCGAAAACCCCAAAAGGGCGGTCTAGGCAAAAGATAGGGCTAAACCAAAAAATGAATAAAAGAGAGGGGTCCTTCATCATAATCATAAAAAAGTCCAGCAGGAGAATGCCAGTCACTTTTCCAAATGCATCAATAAAAAAGAATAGATTGCATTTAGGGCATCCACATACAAGTAGTCGCACAAAACGACTTTGTCAAGACAAAAAATGAAAGAAATAAAAAATTACTTCGAGATAAAAAAAAAACAAAAAAATGAAAAGCATTCATACATATAAGGAGACTAGCTCCATGATTGTGATTGAAAACAGGATCACCGAGACCAACTCTCCAAATAATGCCCTCAAGAAAACAGAGCAAGTCGTCAATCAAGCGACTCATCAAAATAAGAGCTTCAGCTACCATCCTTCTACCCAAAAAAGAAGGCACATATAAGAAGAAGAGCGAGTTGTCATCATCAAATAAGCTCGGAAGAAATAAGAAGCTTCCGGAAGCAAAAGCTCCAGTCATCATTTTTCTACCCAATAAAAGAGGGCACAATCATCAAGACATCATAAAAGAAAAGCCGACGGAAAGGCTTAGTTATCCCCAAGAGGATCCTTGCCTACTCCGGAGGCAAAACAAAAAGATTACCTCACGACTCAGCTTGCATCACCACATGAGTCATCGAGCACACTCACCCAAAGTCGCCTCCACACTCCCCAATGGAGAATAAAGGTTTCAAGAGCCCATCATCATCAATAGTCAAAAGAGTCCAAACCAACAAGGGCTCAACAAAAAAAAGAGGAAAAAGAAGAAAACTCTTGCATCCCCAGCGAGATGTCCAAAAAGGCCATGACGAGAGAAGGCCAAATAAAAATCCTCAAGTGGATCTCCAAAAAATCCAACAAAAAAGAATCAGAAATTCCCACTCTCCAATGGAATAAGAGCTTCACAAGTCTAGCTCGCATCAACCTCAATCAAGGAGCCAAGATTCCATTCCTAGAAAAGAAAAATCGAGATCCCCAGGAAGTAAAAAAGAAATAAAAAAAAACGTCAAAAAGAAAGGAAAAAGCCGAGCGTAATAAAAAGAGACTAAAAAGTAAAAAGGCTTACGCATTATCCCCACAAAAGCCAGATTTCAAAAATCGCGATAAAAAAGAGATAGATCGCGGAAAAAAGGCGAAATCAAAACCATTGCGACGAGAATAAAGAGCTTCAAGGAAAATAGCTCTAACCTTCTACACCAATAAACAAAGGTACACCAGAAAAAGCCAACGGAAAGGCTTGGTCATCCCCAGCGGAATAAGAGCATAGGCAAAGCCAGCTCAAAACAACAACATCCAACAAGGAGTCAAAAACTCCATTTTTCCCTCGGGGGCAAATCAAAATTAGATCCCAGGAAGGAAACCAATTCCCGGTGGATCAATCAAAAAGAAAAATCATCTCCGAGTGAGCCTACGACAAAGGCAAGTTCCAAAGGCAAGAGCCAATTTCCCCGAAAGGGACATCCACCTATTCGGAGGCAAGCAAGTATAAAGTCTTCACCACTAATGAAGCATCAGCCTACTCGGAGGCATAGGAAACAAAAAAAAAAAAAAAAAAAAACTCCATTTCCCCAGAGAAATAAGAGCTTGAAAAAACCAGCTCTCATCAACACCAAACAAGGAGTCACAACTCCATTCCCCAAAAGACGATCAAAATTAGATCCCAGGAAGGCAACCAATTCCCAGGTGGATCAATCAAAAGAAAAACTTACCCAGAGAGCCTACTGCAAAGGCAAAACTTCAAACGCATATCCTCGAAAGCTACTTGCCTAACATGGATATCCCTAGTGGAACGCATAGGCAAAACCTTGCAAGCAAAAAAGCAACATTAGCCTATTCAGAGGCAAAGAAAAAGTCAAAACCAAAAGTCTGCACCTCCAAACAGAACATCTGCCTACTCAGAGGCATTACCAAAAACTCAATGGATATCCGCCTACCCAAGAGGCGTCACCAAGATCACCAAATCCCCAGAGGATTCCTGCCTACCTAAGAGGCACTTATCAAAAAATCCCCGACAACCAAGCAAAGTCGGATGACCACCACAAAAGATCAAAAACAAAGAATCCCCAGCAATCAACAAGGCTGGACGAACACCAACAAAATCCCGGCGTGACCCGGATGACTATTCAAGAAATCCGAAAGCAGTCAACTCAACACAAGCAGCACTCTCCGAGAGAGCTGCGCTTGATCTCGCGCCGAGCCGGATCGGTAAGTCGCATTACCACCCCGATGGGGGTTCATACCCATCCGGTCCCGCACAACGGACTGTACCACCCTGATGGGGGGCTCGTACCCATCCAGTCCCGCACAACAGACTGCAACTACCAGCCTGATGAGGGGTTTATACTCATCAACCGAAGGATCGGCTACGTCAGGAGTAGTATCCGGAGGTTCTACCACGTGTCCATCGAAAGGATCGGCTACGTCAGAAGTAGTATCCTGGAAGTGCACGAACACAAAAATCATTCCCCAGAGAGTCGGCGCATGAGCGACCTGAGCAGTAAGCCGCCATCACCACCAGTCCTACGCAGTGGACTGCGCCAGCCAGATAGGGGGTTTATACCTATCAACCAACACACGAGAAGCGCCTTGCCGGCGCATGAGCGACCTGAGCAGTAAGCCGCCATCACCACCAGTCCTACGCAGTGGACTGCGCCAGCCAGATAGGGGGTTTATACCTATCAACCAACACACGAGAAGCGCCTTGCCGGCGCATGGGCCACCTGAACTGTAAGCCGCCATTACCACCCTGATGGGGGGCTCGTACCCATCCAGTCCCGCACAACGGACTGCAACTACCAGCCTGATGGGGGGTTTATGCTCATCAACCGAAGGATCGGCTACGTCAGAAGTAGTATCCGGAGGTTCTATCACGAGTTCACCAAAAGGATCGGCTACGTCAGAAGTAGTATCTCGGAGGCACACGACCACAACATTTCCCCAGAGGATCGTCCGCCACAAGACAGGACATCCGAAAGGCAACCAGGCAAGAGGGTCAACTCCTTTACCCTCCAGTCGATCTTCCTGACAACAGAAGGCCAGCAGTCGACTGGATGGGTAAAGGGGGGGCAGCTGTAGACCCCAAATCTTGCCCGGGCTCCAAATAAAGTCAGAAGATCCCCTATTCGAGGACGCCCGAAGCCTAACAAGCCACTAGGAGAGACTATTAGGCTCCCGTACCAAGATAGGAAGGTTTTATGGCCCAAAATAAAGTTTCTCGCGTGGAAGGGGACTCCCGGGTCAAGTCTCGCTCAAGCGAGTACGTCCGCCGCTTGAGCGACAGGTGCCGCAATCAAAGGGGACTTCCAGGTCGAATCTCGCTCAAGCGACTGGTGTACTCGCTTGAGAGACGGATGCTGCCACCAAAGGGACTTCCGGGTCGAGTCTCGCTCAAGCGACTGATGTACTCGCTTGAGCGACGGATGCCTCAAACAAAGGGAACTCCCGGGTCAAGTCTCGCTCAAGCGACGGATTTCTCGCTTGAGCGAGCGAAGGACGAGACGGCGGTCTCATTTTTCCAGACGGCGGTCTCGTTGCCTACAAAAACGAGACGGCGGTCTCGTTGGACGAGACGGCGGTCTCGACCCTGTCAGACGAGAACGGCGGTCTGGACCCTGACAGCGCGAAAAACTATAAATAGGGGTCCTCCCCCCCTCATTTCCACACAGAAAAACAGTAGCTCTCCCTTCTCTCTAGATTTTCTCTCTCTAAGAATCTCTCCGAGGCATTTCCGGAGTTTCTGAGCATCTCTAGGCATAGATCGAGCGTTCTAAATCTTCTTAAGAATCCCTCCGAGGCATTTCCGGAGTTTCTGAGAGTTGTAGAGTGAGAGGGCTGCCACAAAGCACCCTTTTTTTAAAGAATATAAGAAAGCTTGCTTCGAAGGTTCATAAACCTCTTTCTTTACTTTACCGCTTTCATTTAAATTATGCAATAGACGTTAGGGCCATGTAGTCATAAATTTAAATACCGCATAATAAAAGGGTAAAAGCGCAATTTTCTAGTTTATCAATAAAAATAAGCCGGCCTATCATAGGGAACCCGAAAGGGGCGTCGCAAAGGGACTAATACTCCCTTTGCACGTAACCAACTCCCTTACCCAACTCTGGTTCTAATGACCAAAGTTGGTTTTCGAAAACCAACGCCTTTTTAAAACCCCTTTTCCGATGTTTATGGTAAAAATATCGGTGGCGACTCCATAGAACCCAAAATAAATAAGTCCTTGGGTTAGCCCGATTGTCTGGACAACTCAAGGACACTTTTCGAAAACCTCGTCTCTAGGTTAGCCTGGTTATCGGACAACCTAAGGACGTTGTAACCACCAATAAAAACGCGAAAACAAGAGGGTCGATAAAACCATCGCGTCGCTCCGACCGCCTCGTTTTTTACGGCGGCGACGTATGGCGACTCCGCTGGGAAGCCTAGAGAGTTAATCCCATTTAGTGATGGGCCGGCTTAAACAATAAATAAACCAAGAAAATAGCGCTTTTACCCTACCTTGTATTATAACATGCTTTATTGTCTGGCTTTCAATAAACTGTTGTTTGTTTATACTTACGCAAATTGATTGAGATATAAACTGCACACAAGTCCCTTGCACACTACAGTTCCCTCTATACCCGGGGGCAAGTGAGAAAACCATAGGGAGTGGGTGGCAGGTACGGTTCAGCTGCAGTTAGGGCCTTGTGCCCACCAGCAGTGATCGGAAACCACCACTCAAGGTGATAACCTTCCTCTTTGGCAACAAGACCGACTCCGGCCTTAGTGTTGAGCATGGTCTGACGGCTGGAGAGTGGGGACCCTATAATGGGGGCACCTTGGGGGCCTTAGCCTGGTGAGAACAGTTAGAACCAACCTTGCCAATGCACTTTTCTGCAGGAAAACCCTACCTCGTGATAAAAATGAATTCTCGCCTGTTCGTGGATGATCGAATTGTGTGTGCATATGTCTGTTGCATTTGACTGTTGCATAGCATAAACAAACAACAGAACAAAATCACCAAAAAAAAATATATTTTACAAATAAACACCCTTATCTCGGACAGTCTGCCTTTTAGCTAGCCTGGTTTCAGGTTCTTTGTAAGCTAAGTAGCCACGCAGTTCCGACAGAAGAGATAAGGGACGCTAAAATATCCTTTCGCATAAAGCCACATTTTATCTCGGACAGTCTGCCTTTTAGCTAGCCTGGTTTCAGGTTCTTTGTAAGCTAAGTAGCCACGCAGTTCCGACCGCCTCGTTTTTGACGGCGGCGACAGGTATGATGGTAACCTTTTCGAAAAAAAAGGGGGAACCATCACAGCAAGGTGGGTATGGTACCCTTAAAACATATGCTTTTGAGAAGATACCAAAGCTATTGTCTAAGGCATATCTATTTCACACTAATCATTTGAAATAAAAAGCTATAATAAAAATCGTTAAAATCATTTAGAAAGTGGCTGGTCTTCTACCTGTTCTCACTCATGCTCAAAAAGCCAAGAAGATGGAGCAATTAGAGGAGCAGAATCGTATGCTTACCGCTGAGCTTAATGCCATAAAGGAACAAATGGCGCAATTGACGGAGTTAATGTACCAACAATGCTTCCACAATGAGGTCTCTAAGCAACGAATTTTTGCCTTAGAGGAGAGATTAAGGGCATTAGAGGGACATAACTTTGATGTGAAGAAGGTAACCAATGTACACCTTGACGAAAATACTCAATTCCCTCCCAAGTTTAAGAAATCCCACGCATCATTCAAGAAGCCCTTTGGCAAGAAAAAGGAGGGAAATGTAAATGTCATGCCATGAACTTTGCTACTCTTTCTTCCTCTTCGCCATCAGCGGGACAATCACGCAGACAAGAGAAGAAATTCACTCCCATCCCAATCTCTTATGGGAGTCTACTACCAAGGCTTTTAGAGGCCAAGCTCTTAACACGTATCTCCCCAAAGAAGAAAGATCCATGTTACCCCGGTTTGTACAAACTCAACGAAAAATGTGATTACCACTCAGGTGCTCCTGGCCATTCCGTGGAGAATTGCGTCAACCTGAAATATAGGGTTCAAGAATTATTGAATGCCGGGTGGATTACTTTCGATGCTCCCGACCCAAATGTAAACATCAAGCCTCTATCACAACCAGAATAGTGAGCTTGGGTAGAGAAGGCCATCTAACTAGGGCTCCCCATTTTGTGCATCTTTTGGTTTTGAAAATAATAATAATAATAAATAATAAAAAAAAGCTTCCGATGCATCTCTCGTGATCTCTGCCCGTGGCCGCGAGATCTTTTGATTAAAGGGGCTCTGTATATATTTCTCTTTTCATCAATACAATGAGGCATTTTTCATAATATTCATATGCTTCTCATTCTTTTCTCTCATTCCAAAATAATTGAATAAAATCTAGACCCAAATAAGCACCATATAAGCAGTCATGTCTGTGATTGAAAACTCTCTGCGGGATCTGAAAAGAATGTTGGAGACCATTTCCTCGGACATGCAAAGAATGTTGGAGAAAAGAAGCTTAATTAATATAGCCCCATCAGAAAAAAAACTTAGGCCATCGATTTGGGACAAAGAGATAATAAGAAAGAAGAAAATATCAGTACCCAAATTGATAATGTCAGGGAAGGGGTAATAACACCTTTGCGCTTATTCATGTCTCGTCCTTTCCTTTATACATCGGATAAAGTTATACCGTGAATATGCATACAAGAATCGTTCATTAATAAAGATATCTCCAATATAGCCGACATTAGGGGCACGACGAGAAGCAAAAGAATTTATTCACCCAAGGAGCTACAAGATAATGCTCCTAAAAACAAAGGAAAAATAAAGAAACCGAAGAGGAAGAAAAAAAGAATCCAAGGGGAAGATTAAGTAGACCTTGGATTTACGGTGCTAGGGCAGTTTCTTCAACGCTCCACCGAAAAATCAAATTCGTGGTAGGCGACAAGTTGATCATGGATCATGTTAAAGACTACATTCGAATTAGCGAGCCGTCTACCATACCTTAAATGGATGCGGCTGAAAAGGACATTTGAAAATATGGAAAGACTTCCTAATAATATGAAAGTGGCCCATATAATGAAGAAATATGGATACAGCCCAGAACAAGGGCTTGGAAAGGATGCTCAAGGAATAAGAGAGCCACCAGATTTGAAGGATAATCCTTTAAAGTACGACCCTACAAAAGATCAATTCGTACAAAGAAAAGAGAAGTCTCCCCTCCATACCTTAAAGACGATCTTCCAAAAAGGAGGTATTAGCATCAAGGGTAGCATTAGTCATTAGATGTCCTTCTTCCGATTTTAAGGGATGTAAACCCAATGACTATTAGAGATCACTCCTTGGGGTTTGCCCGATCCCCGAGCATCTTTAGGGCACCCATTTCCCTTTGAATTACAAAAGAATCTTATTCTTACTATCTGCTTCTTTTCTCGCTAATCATATCTATACCCCATAAATAACCATGTTTAGACAAACATTTTGTTCAAAAATACATAGACAAAATGAAGCCAAAGTTAACATGATTGATTAGCTAGAGACACAAATAAGAAAATTGTGTTTCGACAATGGTTTGAGAAAAGAAATTATTATTAAACGAAGCCCGTCAAGGTCAAAGGCCAAGACAAAAAGATAAAAGGGCAAAATCCTAGGCTGAAAACCCAAAAGGGTGGACTAGGAATGTTAATCAGTCACAAATAGGTAGTTGAAAACGCCACCTCATTAAAATAAACGTTTGTTTAAACTAGCCTAAACACCGACCAACCTTGGCTAGCTATTCTTACGGAAACTATTATTTCAAAAAAAAAATCCCACTAAAACACAAACAAGCCTTTGCAATAAATCCCTTTCTTTCTCTTCTCCTAACCCTTCACAATAAAGCATTCAAGTAATTAACTGGGGAATGTGAAAATATAGTGATCAATAGGAGGATTGAAATCCCTAAGGAAAGGAAGAGGGGCATTGACATGACAGTTGCTCTATATTCAAAATGATTACTCTTCGGTTATAGCAAAGATCCGAGATGGAAAATCGGTACAACTAATCATGTTAAGAAAAGCACAAGATGTTGGAAGCAAAATTAATAGAAGCTGAATGGGATCAAAGCCGATATGACCAGCTAAACCTTATTGAAGAAAAAACGGCTGAATATTATATGTCGTGAGCAAGCCTATCAAAGGAAAATAAAAAAGGCTTACAAAAAAAAAGTCAACCTTCATATTTACCATAAGAAGGATTTAATGGTAAATAATGTGCTTCCGGCCCAGAAGAATAAAATTGGAAAATGGGTGAAAAATTATGAAGGACCTTTTGTGGTCAAACGAGCTTTGTTAGGAAGAGGCTCTCACCTCACCAATATGGATGGAAAAGAACATTGACACCTAATCAACTCTGGTACGGTGAAGAAGTATTATGCTTGAAGACATTGCTCAAGACCTGTCAGGAATGAAAACCCACAAAGGGCATCCCTGGGCAAAAGATAGGGTCTATATCCCTCGCTAGGATACGTCCTATGCAAAAAGTAGAGGTAAAAAAAGAGAGAAAAAAAACTAACTAAGAGCAATGGTTACCTCAGTCGAAAACCGAAAGGCGGCTAAGGTAACATTCTTCCAGAAGCAAGCAGTCTGCATAGTCTTCACTCTGAGCTCAGGCATCTCAACTGAAGCAATTAGGAGAACCAGGGGGCAGATATCACAAACATGACTGTTTAAACCTATACAGTATAGCCAACCCTGACCACCCATTCTTCTAAATACCTTTTGAAATCCTTCTATAAAAGAAATAATAAACTTTTACTCATTTATCAATAAAATTCCCTTTCATTTCCTTTCTCTTGACCAAATATTATGGAAATGCCTCTTTATTGATAAATCATAAAATATGCACAAAGACCTTTAATCAAAGATCAAGCATGCATCTAAAAAAAAGAAGCATAAAAAAAATAATAAAGAAATAAATGCCTGCTAGGATATTCTTAGGAAAAAACTAGGGTAGCCTGCTAGATCGAAAACCCCAAAAGAACGATCTAGGCAAAAGATAAGGCAAAAGCCCCCTAAGATATTCTAGGCAAAAATTAAGGCAGGCCGCTAGATCGAAAACCCGTAAAGGGCGGTCTAGGCAAAAGATAGGGCCAAAACCAAAAGATGAATAAAAGAGGAGCCCATCATCATGAAGGAGGAGCCCATCATCATGGTCATAAAGGAGGAGCCCATCGGCGTATTCATAAGAAGCCAACGGGAGAAGGCCAGTTACTTTCTAAATGCATCAAAAATAAATAAACAAATAGATTGCATTTAGGACATCCACACACAAAGTAGTTGCACAATACGACTTTGTCAAAATCAAGAAAAAATAATTTTCTTCAAATAAATAAACATGCATATAAGGAGGCTAGCCTCCATACTTGTGATTGAAAACAGGAGGCGCCAGAATCCAGTCTCCAAATAAAAATTCCCTCAACGAAGAAAAGGTGAAATCAAAATCATTTCAGCAGAATAAAGAGCTTCAAAGAAACTAGCTCTAACCTTCTATCCTAATAAACGAAGGTGCAGCAGAAAAAGGGCCAACGGAAAAGCCGATGATCCCGAAATGGATCCTTGCCTACTCCAAAGGCAAAACAAAATTTTCTTCGTGACTCAACATCACCACATGAGTCGTCAAACAGAGTCACTTAAAGATCCGATTACCATCCTTCCATCCAAGAAAGAAGGAAGCCATCAAAATAGAAAAGCCAACGGAAAGGCTTGATCATCCCCAAGAGGATCCTTGCCTACTCCAGAGGCAAAACAAAAATATTACTTCACGACTCAGCAGCATCACCACATGAGTCATCAAGCACACTCATGCAGAATCTCCGCCACTTCCCAAAGGAGAATAAGGACTACACAAGAGTCCATCAAAGAAAATACAGAGTCAAATCCTCCATATCCCCAAGAGGCAACAAAAAAAAGAGAAAGAAAAGAAAAACTTTTCATTCTCCAATAGAAGCCATAATAAAGGCTAAATAAATACCTCTAAGTAGAGCATTTCAGAAAAATCTCCAAAAAGAGAAAAAGAGAAAATTTCTATCTTCCAGCTCAAATAAGAGCTTCACAAAGCCAGGAGCCAAGACTCCATCATAAAAAATCAAATCAAAGATTGGATCCCCAGGAAGTCAATAAACTCCATAGGATCGCCAAAAAGAAAAGAGAAAAAATAAATCTCTTCATCCAGCAGATAACAAAAAGCCAGTGTGCATAAAAGGCGTACACATTTAAAAACCAAATTTTCAAAATCGCGAAAAGAGATAAAATCGCGAGAAAAAGGTAAAAAACCCATTCCCCAGCAGGAATAAGAGCATAGGCAAAACCAGCTCAAACAACAGCATCCAATAAGGAGTCAAAAACTCCATTCCTCCCTAGGGGGCAATTCAAAATAGATCTTCGGAAAACGATCAAATCCCTGGTGGATCACCAAAAAGAAAAAATATCCCCAACGAGCCTACGAGCAAAGGCAAAAACTACAAATCCATATCCTCCGGGAGTTAATCACCTATAAACGCCCAATATGGATATCCCCAGTGAAATGCAAAGCCTTCACTCCCAAGAAAGCCTCTGCCTAAGGCAAGCAAAAAGCTGATATCCCCAAGAAACGGGAAATCAACCTATACAAGAGGCAATACAAGTCCAAAGCACAAAGCTTCCAATAAAGTATCTGCTTACTCAGAGGTATTATCAAGAGCAAATATCCTCAAGCGGAACATCAGCCTATTCAGAGGTGAAAAACAATAAAGTCTTCACCACTGCTGAAGCACATGCCTAAAAGCAAAAGGCACAATCAAGAAATCAACAAATCCCCAAGAGATTCTTGCCTAAAAAAAGAGGCAACCAACAGAAATCCCCGGCAAATGCCGAATGGCTAAAAAGAAAAGCCAAAAACAAGAATCCACGGCAGGACCGGATGGCTAAACAGAAAAGCCAAAAACAAAGAATCCCCGGTAGGACCGGACGGCTAAAAAGAAAAGCCAAAAACAAATCATCCCCGGCAAGACCGGTTGGCTAAAAGAAAAGCTAAAAACGAAGAATCCCCGGCAAGACCGGATGGCTAAAATGAAAAAGCCAAAAAACAAAGAATCCCCGGTAAAACCGGATGACTAAAACAGAAAAGTCAAAAAGAAAAGATCAATCACTCCCCACGGAATAGGTGCATGATCAAAGACAATAAGCCGCCAACACATCTCCAAAAACCGGATGAGGGTTTGTACTCATCAATCAAAAGACTGAATGCCGAAAAAGAGCATCCCAAGAGCCTTATAGAATAGGGTTCGTACCAGGTGGGGGTAGGTACCCATAAGAGCCTTATAGAATAGGGTTCGTACCAGGTGGGGGTAGGTACCCACAAGAGCCTTATAGAATAGGGTTCGTACCAGGTGGGGGTAGGTACCCATAAGAGCCTTATAAAATAGGGTTCGTACCAGGTGCGGTTAGGTACCCACAAGAGCCTTATAGAATAGGGTTCGTACCAGGTGGGGGTAGGTACCCACAAGAGCCTTATAGAATAGGGTTCGTACCAGGTGGGGGTAGGTACCCACAAGAGCCTTATAGAATAGGGTTCGTACCAGGTGGGGGTAGGTACCCACAAGAGCCTTATAGAATAGGGTTCGTACCAGGTGGGGGTAGGTACTCACCAGAGCCTTATAGAATAGGGTTCGTACCAGGTGGGGGTAGGTACCCACAAGAGCCTTATAGAATAGGGTTCGTACCAGCATAAGCCTTATAAAATAAGGTTAGTACCGGATGAGGGTAGGTACTCATCAGAATCTAGCAAAAATGCAGATTCGTACCAGGTGGGGGTAGGTACCCACCATAGCCTTATAAAATAAGGTCTGTACCGGATGAGGGTAGGTACTCATCAGAATCTAACAAAAATGAAGATTCGTACCAGGTGGGGGTAGGTACCCACCAGAGCCTTATAAAATAAGGTTTGTACCGGATGAGGGTAGGTACTCATCAGAATCTAGCAAAAATGCAGATTCGTACCAAGTGGGGGTAGGTACCCACCAGAACCTTATAAAATAAGGTTTGTACCGGATGAGGGTAGGTACTCATCGGAATCTAGCAAAAATGCGGATTCGTACCGGGTGGGGGTAGGTACCCACCATAGCCTTATAAAATAAGGACTCATACGGATGAGGGTAGGTACTCATCGAATCTAGCAAAAATGCGGATTCGTACCTGGTGGGGGTAGGTACCCACCGAGCCTTATAAAATAAGGTTTGTACCGGATGAGGGTAGGTACTCATCGGAATCTAGCAAAAATGCGGATTCGTACCAAGTGGGGGTAGGTACCCACCGGAGCCTTATAAAATAAGGTTTGTACCGGATGAGGGTAGGTACTCATCGAATCTAGCAAAAATGCAGATTCGTACCAGGTGGGGGTAGGTACCCACCATAGCCTTATAAAATAAGGACTGTACCGGATGAGGGTAGGTACTCATCAGAATCTAGCAAAAATGCAGATTCGTACCAGGTGGGGGTAGGTACCCACCAGAGCCTTATAAAATAAGGTTTGTACCGGATGAGGGTAGGTACTCATCAGAACCTAGCAAAATGCATCAGGTAGAGTACAATACTCACCAGAGCATTACAAAAACGGGTTGCAAATACCTTGCTTCTATTAGAGGATAGTTCAAGTGTTGAGCACCTCGGAAGTAAGTACCCACAAGAGTTTAGCAAAATGCGAACTCATACCAGGTGAGTGTAGGTACTCACCAAAGCCTTGCAGAACAAGGTTCATACCAAGTGGGGGTAGGTACCCACAAGAATCTTATGGAATAGGGTTCAGAATCTTGCGAAGAGCAGATTCATACCTAGTGGGGTAGGTACCCACAAGAGTCTAGTGAAATGCAGACTCATACTTGGTGAGGGTAAGTACTCACCAGAGCCTTACAAAGAAGGCTCAAACTAGATAGGGGTTGGTACCTATCAAAAATATTTATCATCCTAAGGATTAGCAAACTTCAAACGAAGAAGCATCTGAAGGATAACCGGGCAAAAAGGGTTAACTCCTTCCCCTACCAACTAACTTTGTCGGCATATCAAGCCATAGTTAGTCAGGCACGTGAAGGGGGGGGGGGGGCAGCTGTAGACCCCTAATTTTGTCCGGCCTCTCAATAAAGGCTAAAGAGACTTCCTATAACAAGATAAAGCTCGCCCGACATCTCAATAAAGGCCAAGAAGACTTCCCATATGAGATAAAGCTTCAATGGATGTCTATCGGCATCAAGCGACGTCCGAATAAAGAAAGGAAAGCTTCCCGGGGGTCCCATAACACCAAAGCTGGCAAAAACAGTTGAGATGGTTGTCCCAGAAGTTGGGACGGTCGTGCCTCATGTCGAGATGGCCGTCCCAACTGGTTTTGCTGCTTGGGACGGTTGTCCCAAATCCCAGACGGCCATCCCGACTTCCCCAGACACTCATCCTTGATTTCCAAGCTCCAGACGGCCGTCCCAAGCTGCCAGGCTACGAAAACTATAAATAGGAGGCTCATTTGCCACTTTTCCACACCCGAGACAACTCCTAGTACTTGTCTTCTCTCCATACTTCGAATGAACTCTCTGATTGCCTTAAAAAGGTAACAATCAGTTAAGGAATTATATTCCAGCATTCGATTCTTCTGTAAAATTTAGTAGAGTCGATATTGTATTCGGGGGAGGAGAGTCTTTGTAGAGCAGGGATTGCCAAAACGCATCCTCACGATTAAAGATTCGCAATACAAAGCTTGCTACGGAGGTTCTTTTCACTTCTCTTCTCTTTTACTGTTTTATTTATTGCTTTATGTATGCAATATAAAATAAAGTCATGTAGATAGTCATTTTTAAATATTATGCAATAAAATAGGGTAATCGCGTAATTTCTCGTAATCTTCACTTAAATGAATTAATCCGTCATAGGGAACCTGAAAGGGGGCGTTGTGGGGTGCTAACACCTTCCCCACACGTAACTAACTCCCTTACCTAACTCTGGTTATAATGGCCAAGTTTGGTTTTTATTAAAATCAACGCATTTTTATCCTTTTCCAATGTTTACGATCAAAACATTGGTGGCGACTCCATAAGAACCCCTTTTCGAAAACCTTGCTTTTATTAGAGGATAGTGCAGTTGTTGAGCACCTCGGAAGCAATGAACATATTTTAAACATAAAACGCGAGTCTAAACCATCTTTTCGCGACCGCTCGCATAAACGTTCGAGATGTCCCTAGATGTCGGAACGCACGGCGGTGACAGTTCACATCCCACCGGCACCTCTCAACGTTTTGGCTACACCATGGCCATCTTCCATGTGGGGCATGGATGTTATCGGACCCATCGAGCCCAAAGCGTCCAATGGTCATCGTTTCATCTTGGTGGCCATTGACTACTTCACCAAATGGGTAGAAGTGGCATCTTACGTACATGTGACCAAGAAAGTAGTGACCACCTTCGTCAAGAAGAATATCATGTGTCGGTATGGCATCCCTCATCGTCTCTATAGACCCCAAATCTTGTCCGACCTCAAAATAAAGATGGGCAAGGCCTAAAAAATCTCTAGGATTGATCAATAGGCCCCATATTAGAATAGGAAATACTTTTGTACGCAAAAAATAAAGAAATTCCACCCAGAGGGTTGAGACCACTCTCTCGTTTGGCGAGACTACCGTCTCCCCATCGGTTAAGGGCAAGACCGTCGTCTCGCCACTTGCCAATGGCGAGACTGCCATCTCGCCAACTGCCAATGGCAAGATGGCGATTCCGACCTTGTCAGGCAAGATGATGGTCCCGACCTGACAGGCATAAATTTCTATAAAAGGGGGGGACTTCCTCACCCTTTTCACACCATTCTACCACTTTCCCTTCTGTAAAATCTTCGAATTACTCTCCTAGGACCCCTCTGAAGCATTTCCAGAGTTTCTTAGAGTTCTTAGAAAGCGTTCTATAGTGTTACGAGGAAGAGCGATCATCATTATAGAGCGTGGGGATTGCCAAAAAGAACCCTCTTTCAAAGAACTTACTATAAAAGCTTGTTTCAAAGGTTCCTATATACTCCCTTCTCTACTTTACTGCTTTTTAGATAGTATTATTGTGCATTAATCATTTAGGGCCATGTAGTCAATAATTTAATTTTTGCAATGAATAAATAAGGGTAAAAGCGCAATTTAGAGTTATTTATAAAAATGGTCCATCATAGGGAACCCGAAATGGGCGTTGCAGGGAAGCTAATACCTTCCCCACACATAACTGACTCCCTTACCTAACTCTGAATGTAATGACCAAAGTTGGTTTTTCTTAAAAAACTACTGCCTTCTTTTTTCCTTTTCCAATGTTTATGGTAAAAACATTGGTGGCGACTCCTCAAACCTTTTGAAGACCTCGCTTTTAGGTTCAACCTAGTTATCGGACAACCTAAAGGCATTGTACCATTTCTTGTAAAAACGTGAGTCGAACGAAACCATCACGTCGCTCTAACCACCTCTTTTGACATCGGCGACAAATGATGACTTCACTGGGGAAGCTAGAGAGTTGATCCCATTTAGTGATGGACTAGTTTTAAAAAAATAAAAACTTGAAATTAGGCTTTTATCTTTCCCTTGTTTTTATAACATGCTTTACTGTTTGGCTTTAATAATTGTTGTTAGTTTACCTTATGCAATTGTTTGAAATAAACAAATGTACATAAAGCCATGCACACAACAGTTCCCTCTATACCCGGGGGCAAGTGGGATAACCTTAGGGAGTGGGTGGCATTGTACGATTTGTTGTAGTGAGGGCCATGAGCCCACCGGTATGGTTGGAAACCACCACTCAAGGTGATAACCTTCCTCTTTTGGCCTAAAGACTGACAAGGCCACAATGCCATGCATGGTCTGAAGGCTGGGAGAGTGGGGACCCTATAATGGTGGCACCTTGGGGGCCTGGCCTTGGTGAGGAAAATTAGAACTACCCTAAATATGCACTCTTCTGCAAGATATCCCTACCTCGTGATTAAAAATGTCGTCCTACTATTCGCGGATGAGTGAATTGTGTGTGCATTTGTTTGTTGCGTTTGTTTGTAGCATAATCATATAATAGAAAAATAAAAAAGAAAAAATCTCAAAAATCTTTTCACAATAAATACCCTTATCTCAGACAGTCTGCCTTTTATCTAGCCTGGTTTCAGGTTCTTTGCAAGCTAAGTAGCCACGCAGTCTCACGGAAGAGATAAGGGATGCTAAAACTATTCTTTTTTAATAAACCACATTTATCTCGGACAGTCTTCATTTTAGCTAGCCTGGTTCCAGGTTCTTTGTAAGCTAAGTAGCCACGTTGACCTACAGAAGAGATAAAGGGGTCACAAAACAAATAGTAATAATAAAAAAAACAAAATAATAAAAAAGAATTTTGACAAAGTCGTATCATTCATACCGCATCATTGTAGAGTGAGGGGATAGCCAAAAAGCATCCTCAATCTTCAAGAGATTAATACAAAGTTTGCTTCGGAGGCTTCTTATCTACTCTCCCTTTTACTGCTTTTATTTACTACTCTTCTTGTATGCATTAAACAGTAGGATCATGTAGACATTTAATTTTTGCAACTAAAACAAATTAATATGGGTAAAAGCATAATTTTTTAGTCTTTATTTTAAACTAGTCCATCATAGAAAACCCGAAAGTGGCGTGTGGGGTGCTAACACCTAACTCCCTTACCCGACTCTGATTGTAATGGCCAAAGTTGTTTTTTTTTTCTAAAAACCACTACCTTTTTTCCTTTTTCAGTGTTTAAGGTTAAAACACTGGTGGCGACTCCACCGAACCTTTCTGAAAACCTTGCCTTTAGGTCCAGCCTAATTATTAGACAACCTAAAAGTGTTGAACACCTTCTTTAAAAAATGCGAGTCAATCAAAACTATCGCGTCGCTCCGACCGCCTCTTTTGACAGCGATGACACTAAGCAATGAATTAATTGCAAGATATAGGCCCCAAATCTTGCCTAGTCATACATAAAGTTCAGAAATCCTCCGTTTTGAAGATGGACAAGGCTTCATAGAGCCCCTAGTAGTATTGCTTCATAGGGCCCCTTGTACTATTAGCTAGGCTCCATTTAAGAAAATGAGGGTTTTCTTAGAAAATAAAAATTAGGAATTTTGTCAGAAACTCGAGCCGATTGTCCTAGATCCCGGACGACCATCCCGCTTGGTCATTTAGCTCGACACGGTCGTCCCATATTCCAGACGGTCATCCCAGATCACTTTTTGTCTAGGATGACCATCCCAAATCCCAGACGGTCATCCCGAGCCTTTTCACCAGGCGAGACGGTCGTCCCAAAATCCCAAACGGCCATCCCAACTGACAAATTTTGGGACGGTCATCCCGGCCTCCTGTAATTCTGAACAATTATTACAGGGTTTATTACATGGACAATCAGAATTATCATGAATTAATTTTAAGAAATCACAATCAGTTTCATCTTCAAGAATTCTCTTTTCAAGAGAGTCTACTTTATTTACTGGCCAATTATTCAATCCTTTTAGCCTATCATTTTCTTTTTGTAGTTTCTTAGCCTCTTCATGCATTTCATTAAATGCTTCTTGTAATGAATTATAATCCACTAAGTTTGAAGAAGAATTAGAACTTACACTGCTGGATTGAAGGTTTTGATTTGCCATTAGACACAGGTTGGCTTCTTCATTGTCAGAATTGTCTGTTGAAGAAGTGTCATTGTCATCCCATGCTACGTAGGCTCTTTTTACATCTGTTGTCCCTTCATGAGTAACCTCAAGAACATCCCACATCTCCTTGGCAGATTTGCATTGGGAGACCCTGAAAAACTCATCCATGTTAAGTGCAGAAGTAATTATATTTTTAGCAATACAATCATCCTGGATTAATTTCTTTTCACAGTCATTTAAGCTAGACCAATCTTTGTTAATGATATTAGTTTCTTGTTCAATGATATTCCAAACATTTATACTAACAGATTCAATAAAGAACTTCATCCTCATCTTCCAAAAAGGATAATCTGATCCACAAAACAGTGGAGGTCTATCAATACACGCACCCTCAGAAAATTTGTTTCCAGCCATGGATCGAAGAACTTGAATAACTCTCAAGAACCTCGCTCTGATGCCAATTGTTAGAAAAGTAGTTTTAGATCAAGAGGGGGGTGAATTGATCTTTGAAAGTTTTTTGCAAATAACAGATTATCTATTTGTAAAAATAAGATTTCAGATCTGTTCTTGAATCACAAAGCAATCAATCAAATATAAACGCAGCGACAGAACTAAAGGAGAGAAAGGTTAAGAAAGATATCACCGGTGTTTTATACTGGTTCACCCAATATCAGGGATATGTCCAGTCTCCAGCCAAATTCCAGCTGGGTTCCACTAGATCAAATGTTTTACAGATTACAATCTTACACTTAATCTACCACAAGAACCAAATTCCAGTTCTTGATAACCTCTACAACCAAATTCCAGCTGTAGAGAAACCAGTGCCCAAATTCCAGGCACCAAATAATACAAAAAGAATGTAAAGAAATGAAAAAGAAGAAACTAGAATGCTCAAACCAGTTTATGCAATTCTGCTGTAAGTGTTTCTTCTTCAGGAGAAATCAAGTTGCCTCAAGAAAGATTTTCAAAGAACCTCTCAAAAACTGACGCGAATCTTTCTTGAAAAGATGCTAAAGTTTGCTTGCTTGATTGCTTAAGATTGATGTTCAAAAATGTTGTGTCTAAAATGTTCAAGCCAAACTGTTTTTATAGAAGATTTTCAAAACTGCTGGTTTAATCAATCTGTTAAAAGATTCTTTTAATCTGTTAAAAGTGTAGTTTAAATCTGTTAAAACTTCTTTTAATCCATTAATACGTTCTTGATTCTTTAACAGATTTGTTTTAACTGATACGACAACGTTTGTATCAATTAAAACTCTTTACAAAAAATCTTCTAATTTTATTTAATCGATTGTTTCGTGTTTCAATCGATTAATATACTGCAAAACTTTATTGTAAGACTTTCCAAGTTATTTTAACTGATAAAAATAAGTTTTAATCGATTAAAATACTTTGTAGAATTTTTTCTAAGTTGTTTTAATCGATTGAAACGAGATTTAATCGATTAAAAGAGTTCTGATCGGTCATAACTAAATTCTGATTGATCATAACTGATTCTGATCGGTCATAATTGCATTCTGATCGATCATCCTGATTCTGATTGGTCATAATTGCATTCTGATTGATCATCCTGAATGTTAAGTGGATTTAATCGATTAAAACCAAGTTGTATCGATAAAAATACTGCAAAAACACTTCTCTTAACATTTTAAGTGATTTTAATCGGTTATTTCAAAACTGTATCAGTTAAAAACTTGTTTAAGAAAGCTTTTGTCAAAATACTTTGTTTTTAACTTGTTTAAATGATTTTAGAGGCATTTTGCAAAATCTTTTAAGTGAAGAAACCTCATGCAGCAGAAAGGATAAAAATAATTATACCTAAGCATAGCAGCGGACACACTAATCTCTCTACTCTTTTATCTAAGTGACTGTTGACTGCTACAAAGTTGACTTTGACTTTACCTTTGACTTCATCAAATCAACAGGATTTTTGTCAGAGAATTTGAATAAGATCTTCATCACTTACAGTCTCCCCCTATTTGATGAAGACAAACACCACTTTGAAAAATAACTCTGCAAAAGAAGTCACTTGATAAAACAGATTAGTGAGTAATAAAGAAATGAATTATTTTCCTATTTCTCCCCCTAAATTGTTGCTTCCTAAATAAAGCATTATCTCTGATAAAAAGTAAAGCAACTAAAGCAACTATTCTCCCCTTTTTGACTTCATAAAAAAAAAATAGGGGACAGAAGAGAAACAATGCAAATGTATGTAATAAGTTTTAGATTTTGAAAATTAAAAAAAATGAATACGATATCTTACTCATGTAAAGATCAATCAAAGTTGATTCAAACTTATCTTCATTAACACGTTTGTAATGAATACAATTAACACGTGTAAAGATAAGGGAATCACGTTTTAGTAGCATGTTACAAGAACAACCATTAACTAAAGCCTTTAATTTTTCTTTCCAGAATAAAAATCGATTAAAAACAGGAAAAAATCGATTAAAAATTTCTTGTTAATGATTTTAATCGATTGAAATAAAGTTTTAATCGATTAATCTAGTGAAGGATTTTGAAAGTATGAAACATAAGTGCATTTAATCGATTAATTCGACATTTAATCGATTAAAACAGTAAAGAAAAATGTTGTATAAATTCTTTTAATCGATTTAAAAGATTTTTTATTGATTAAAACAACCAGTTTTTGAAATCTAAGTAATGTTTGATGCAAATTTATGCATTATCTAGTATAAATTTTGTAAAACTGATCATCTAGAAGGATGTTTAACAATAATATCAACTACATCGATTAAATTTTAACCAATAGATCCAACAAAATCAGAATAAAATCTTATTTAGCTAATTTAATTGATGTAAGCTAGTTTATAAAGATTTTTAATCGATTGATACGCAGTTTAATCGATTATTTTGTTGTGAAAAATGTTTCCTTTAATCAATTTAATCGATTAAATCCATTTTGTATCAGCTAAAACTCTCAGGGATCTATGTCGAATTCTATCTATGCTAGTTTGTTTCGAATTTAAAACCTACATTATATTAATCAAAGCTAAAGAGATTGTGCCTGGTATATAACCAGTAAATATTACAGACCCAGAAATTTAAAATTAGCATCAAAAGAAATAAGCAATAAAAGAAAGATGAGAAGGGATAAGAAGGGACCCTTTTTGTCCAAAAAAAAACTCAACCATCCCAGTTGCCTTGGTTCCACAATAACATCTGAAACTCCTTTAGAATTATTGAAAGATCCTCTTGTTGGTTTGTTGTTAGGGATGTCAGATCATCAGCATAAAATTGATCCCTGTACTGCCAATAAAACACACATACCATGTACCAATTTTAACTTTCCATTAAATTCTTGAATTTTTGTCTCAGATTTGTCTCCTTACAGTATCACCTCGTGACCTTGATGATTAAAACGAATTATCAAAGTTGCACAATTCCAATGAATTTCACCAAGAGTCTTGAACCAATGCATGCCCAAAATTATTCCAAATATATTGGTAGGTAATACCAAGAATTTTAATGTAAACGTGTGTTCATTGAATCTTCAAGTTATCTGTTCACACTGTTAGAATCGTGCAGCGGAATGTTTGCGTGGTCGGACAAAAACCAAGAGGGGGGGTGAATTGGTTTCTTAATAAAAATTAGGTTTTCAAAATTTTCCCCAAATTTTACCGATTAAAAATTGTGTAAATGTAAATAGAGAAGAGAAGAGAATCTTACACAGGAGATTTATACTGGTTCGGATCAAAAGACCCTACGTCCAGTTGCTAATCACTCAAAGAGAGGATTAACGCTGTCACTATAATCAAATTGTTACAATACAAATTACAATGGAAAAGATAAAGATAAGAAAACACATCTCTTGAAATCCACAAGAGATGATGAACAACTTTCCCTAGAGACGGCACAACACACAATCCACTAAGAACTCCACTTAGTGATTCTTATCGCTTCTAGCCCACACCAGGTTCCAAAAGCCCCCTTTCCTTGCAACAAACAGTTCTCTGGCACTCACATCACTTAACTTTTGTATGGAAAAGGTTGTTCTTCTTTTCTGAGTGCCATAGAAGAGTTTAAGTAGAGAAATTAGGGTTTAGGAATTGGGGATTTCGAAACTAGGGTTCTTGGAAATAGGGTTTTTGAAAATAGGTTTGATTTGAAGTTAAAAATCAAAATCTGACTGAAATAATCGATTAAAAGAAGTATTAATTGATTAAAACAGAGCCAAATATCAACAGAACCCAAACCTCTCTATTTTAATCGATTAAAAGGAGGTTTAATCGATTAAACCACCTGATAATCGATTAAAAGTTGGTTTAATCGATTAAACCAGTGAGTTTTTACAGAAAATGATTTTTCTCACTGTTTTAATCGATTATTTCCCTATTTAATCGATTAAAGCCGAGCCTGGATGATAAATTTGAGCTTTTTGAAGCTTCTAAGGTGCAGACTATGTACTTGGCTATCTTAAACTCTAATATTACGAGACTCAATCTAATTGAAACAGAGTTATTACAATACAAAACAAGTCTTCAACACTCTAAGTCTTTGTGTTCTTGAATCATCATCAAAATCAACAATCTTCATGTTCATCAAGTGCAACATCAAGTCCTTGAATGTTCAACAATCTCCCCCTTTTTGATGATGATCAAAATTATCTTTTAAAGCCTTGTAATAACCTGTTTTATCTGTCATACTAACAAACACATTAAACATACCAGATAATATTTAAATGCAATTCATAAGAGGCTTTAAATATTTCTCCCCCTATTTTGATTATAATAAAAAAATAACTCTGCAATAACAATCATAAGAGCTCCCCCTCAAAATATGCATAAGTTGGAGATAACTCCCCCTCAATCAAAGCATTAAAGAAACATCATATTTTATTGCAGAAAAAATCATTCATTACAATAACAAGAGAAAATAACAAAAGGAAAATAATCAACAAAATTTAAAATTCTGCACTATCATCATCATTAAAGTGTGCATAAAATCTATTTTCTAAATGGCACACTTTATCATCTACATCAGATATACGGCGAATTAATTCCTCATGCCATACTCCAGAAAGAGTGAAAAATGATTGCATCCTCTGATTCATGTCAGATAACATGTCTTCCATGGATTGTCGGGTTTCATGATGAGTAGAGGAAGTTCCAACACTTTGGATTTGATCAGAGGGAAACTCAGCTGCTGGAGGCATATCTTCATCAGAATCTTCATTAGCATCACCTTGATTAGGAACGTCATCTTTGTGAACATAAATATCATTGACTCGCACCATTTGGAGTTGAATCAATGTGCTGTCCAGCATGCGGTTCAAGTTATTTGTTCTAACTGCTTGTTCACCTTCAACATTCACTCCTTTATATTCAAGAATACGAGAGACAAGTAAAGCATATGGAATTTTGAATGTGGGATGACGTTTTGCTTTTAACATGGTCATTGTGACAAGAACGCCCCAATCTAACGGCTCATTATTCATTATGGCATGAATAATACGAAGATCAATGGAAGAACATTGGGCATGATTTGTAGCTCGAGGACATAGGATCCAAACAATTAGATGGAGAATCATGCGTTCCTCCTTCTTTAAAGGTCCAGCATGAAGGAGACGCCCAATCTCCATGGAGGGATTTCGCAGAAAAGAACGGTAAGCTAAGAACCTGTCAAAATCATCTAACTCACCATAAATGTTAATAGCATCGTCTCTAATTGGAAAGTGAGCGACGTTTTCCCAAATATCATCATCAAGAATAATTGTGACGCCTTTTACTCTAGAGGTAGCAATTTGATCTCTAAATTTAAATCTAGAGTAAAATACCCTAACAAGGTCAGGATAATAAGTACCTTGCATTTGGATGAAGGGAAGAACTCCTTGAATTTCAAGAAGGTTGGGAAAATTGAATCCCCTATTGATGAATTGCTCACCAATAAGAAACTTGGGAGAAATAATAGCCCTTTCCTTCCAGTAGGTCAGAAATTCTTGCTGGCCATCTGTATCAAAAATCCATCCTTCTACAGAATTAGGACGGGGTCGAGATGAGGGTGCAGATCTTCTTCTAGTAGGGATCTTAGCACGAGAAGATGAGGCCATTTGAAGGATTAAGAGAATAAGTTAGAAGTAAGCAAGATTGCAAGAATAAGGCAAGATAGCTTGATTTCAAGAGATAAAAGTGAGTAGAAGTGAAATAGAGGTCCCTATATATAGCCAAGCATGTCTAACGGTCATATGGAAGTGAATAGAGGCCAAAAGAGTCGTTGGCAACGGCTAGAACCCATACTTGCAAGGTTTAATCGATTAACACTCAGAATAATCGATTAAACCAGTTCCAGTCGCATTTAATCGATTATTTTGAGCTGATAATCGATTATCAGAAGGTTTTAATCGATTAATTAATGAATTAATCGATTATTCCAGAGAGGAATACCCTGTTTTCAGTGTTTTGGATGCAAATAATCGATTATACCTCCAATTAATCGATTATTCCAGAGAGGAATGCCCTGTTTTGAGTGTTTTAACACATGATAACCTATGAACATCCTTCAAAATACATTATAACATTACAACCATCCAAAAATAGTCAAATTAAGAAGAATTTAAGCTATTTCTAATATCCCTAAGTCTCTTCTAAGATCATAGAATCTATCCTTGGGTAGAGGCTTAGTAAAAATATCTGCTAATTGACGTTTGGTATCTACATACTCTATTTTACAGTTTCCTTTGCTGATATGATCTCTCAAAAAGTGATGTCTTATTTCTATATGTTTAGTCCTAGAGTGCATTACTGGATTCTTAGTAAGATTTATTGCACTCGTATTATCACACATCAACGGAATGTCATTTAAAAAGATACTATAATCTTCTAACTGTTGTTTCATCCACAGAATTTGAGCACAACAACTACCAGCTGCAATATATTCAGCTTCAGTGGTAGATAAAGCAACACATGCCTGTTTCTTAGAATGCCAAGATATTAAGGATGAACCTAACAAATGACATGTCCCACTAGTACTTTTCCTATCAATTTTACATCCACTATAATCAGCATCAGAATATCCTATTAAACTCATACAAGCATCGACACGCATATCACAAGCCCAATCCAAGTAGTTCCTTTTAAGTATTTTAAAATATGTTTCACTGCAATTAGATGAGATTCTTTAGGACAAGCCTGAAATCTAGCACACACACAGACAAAATGCATAATATCAGGTCTACTTGCAGTTAAGTATAACAGTGATCCTATCATACCTCTATACATAGTTTGATTAACTTCCAAACCTGATTCATCCTTGTCTAGATAGCATGAAGTTCCCATGGGTGTGTTAGCTTCCTTTGAGGTGTCCATTCCAAACTTTTTAAGGATCTCTTTGCAGTATTTGGTTTGAGAGATGAAAATGCCATCTTTAAGTTGCTTGATTTGTAGTCCAAGGAAGAATGTCAATTCTCCCATCATAGACATTTCAAACTCTCCCTGCATTATCTTAGCAAATTCTACACATAACGAATTATCAGTTGATCCAAAAATAATATCATCAACATACACCTGGACCAATAAGATATGTTCTTTAACTTTCTTTATAAACAGTGTAGAATCAATTTTTCCTCTAGAAAAATCATTTGAAGTTAGGAAACTACTTAGCCTCTCATACCAAGATCTAGGAGCTTGTTTCAACCCATATAATGCTTTCTTTAATTTAAAAACATGATTAGGAAAGCTAAAATCCTCAAAACCAGGGGGTTGCTCCACATAAACTTCTTCTTTAATAAAACCATTCAAAAATTCACTTTTAACATCCATTTGATATAGTTTAAATTTCATTAAAGACGCATAGGCAAGAAGTAGGCATATAGCCTCTAACCTGGCAACAGGAGCATAAGTTTCATCATAATCTATACCTTCCTCCTGACAATAGCCTTTTGCAACAAGTCTGGCTTTATTCTTTGTTATGTTCCCATCTTTATCAAGTTTATTTCTAAACACCCATTTGGTTCCAATAACTTGATATGATTCTTCCCTTGGGATTAATTCCCAGACTTGATTCCTTTCAAATTGGTTAAGTTCTTCTTGCATGGCTATGCACCATTGTTCATCTTTAAGTGCTTCCTCAAAATTCTTGGGTTCAATCTATGACACAAAAGCTACAAACATACAAAAATTAGTCATATTTCTTGTTCTTACCCCTTTTGAGATGTCACCTATGATATTGTCCATTGAGAGTCCTCTAGGTGATTGTCATTCTTTTGCTAATTCAGGCGTTTGAGAAGGCTCATTTTCTTCCAAATATAATTCATCAAGAGCCTCTCTTATATATTCATCATCACCTGCAATTTCTTTATTTGACTCAAGAGGATTTCCCCCAAGGTCTACAATCTCATCAAAGGTAACATGTATAGATTCTTCTATATTAAAAGTTCTCCTATTAAACACCCTATAAGCCTTGCTAGTTAATGAATAACCTAAGAAAATGCCCTCATCAGCTTTAGAGTCAAATTTTCCTAAGTTATCCTTTCCATTATTTAACACAAAACACTTACATCCAAAGATTTTCAAATGAGCAACATTATGCTTTCTACCATTAAACAATTCATATGGAGTATATTTAATTATTGACCTAACGAGCATTCTATTTAAAACATAACATGCAGTACTAACCGCATCAGCCCAAAAATATTTAGGAACATTAGATTCATTTAACATAGTTCGAGCAAGTTCCTCTAATGACCTATTTTTCCTTTCCACTACACCATTTTGTTGGGGAGTCCTAGGAGCAGAAAAGTTATGTAAAATTCCATTTTCTTCACAATAATTTTCAAACTTTTCATTTTGAAACTCACCACCATGGTCACTTCTTAAAACTTTAATTCTTAAGTCTTTCTCATTTTGAATTTGTTTTGCAAATTTTCTAAAGACCTTAAAAGCTTCACTTTTCGTAGTAAGGAAAAATTTCCATGTATACCTAGAGTAATCATCAACAATCACAAGTCCATAATAATTTCCACCAAAGCTTTTTATCCTAGAAGGTCCAAATAAATCTAAATGTAATAATTCTAGGGGTTTTGAAGTGGAAATAACATTCTTTGATTTAAATGATGATTTTACTTGTTTACCCTTTTGGCATGCATCACACAATCTATCTTTTTCAAATTTTAACTTAGGCAAACCAATAACTAAGTCTTTTGATATCAATTTATTCAAATGATGCATATTTATATGGGCCGCTCTCTTATGCCATAACCAAGGGTTCTCTTCCTTAGCAACTAAACATGTTATGCTAGACTCATGTAAACAATCCAAATCAATCAAATATATGTTGTTATGCCTAATGCCTTTCAATGCTACATTTTCGGAATCAATCAAGTGTATGGTGCAAAATTTACTTTCAAAAATTACCTTGAAGCCTTTGTCACATAATTGACTTATACTAAGGAGATTATGCTTAAGTCCATCAACAAGTAGCACATCCTTGATCTCCAAAGTGTTTGCACCGCCTATGTTTCCAATTCCAAGGATCTTCCCTTTGTTGTTGTCCCCATAAGTTACATATCCTTGTTCCTTAGCTTTGAAACTCACAAATTTAGATTTATCTCCGGTCATATGTTTTGAGCATCCGCTATCAAGATACCACATAGACTTCTTTGATTTGGAAGTTTCCTCAAAATCGGAAAAAATAGTTTTATCCTTCTTAAGATCACTTATTTCCATTTCGGCTTTATCAAGTAGATGATTTAGGATATCTATGTCATATTCATGCTCTTTACAAGTTTCACATGCTAAATTCTTATCCTCATCTAAACATACAATTTTCGTGTCTAATACCTCTTTTTCTTCTAAACATGTAATTTTCATTTTTAAAGAGTCAATTTCCTTTTCGGATCTACTTAAATTCTTCTTTACAACTTTATATTCATTCTTCAAGTTCTTAAAAGCACTAAACAATTCATTATAAGCATTTTGCAATTCATCATAGTTATTATCCTCATCACTAGAAGATGTGTCAGAATCACTTACCTCAAAATCGGATGATATGTTGTCATTTGCCATTAAGCAAATGTTTGCTTCTATTTCCAGATCACTTGACTCCGAAATCGCGTCACTATCATCGGTTCCTTCATAAGTTACTCTTAGTTTTTCCAACATCTCCTGTGCACTTTTACAAACAGAAATTCTATAAAACTCGTCAAGGGTTAGAGCAGATGAAATAATATTTCTAGCCCTAACGTCAAATTGTGCTTTCCTATTTTCTTCCGCAGTCCATCTAGAAAAAGGTTTAAGAACGTCAATACCGTTCTCAGTAATTTTAGGAACAAATGGACCGTTTAAAATAGCATCCCAAACGCCTCTATCAACAGACTCTAAAAATATTTGCATACGTACCTTCCAGAAAGGATAATTTTGACCCGCAAAAAGTGGGGGTCTGTTGATAGACGCACCTTCGGCAAAAGTTTGATATTGTCCGGCCATTTTCGAAAATTTGAATGACTATCAAAGCAAGCTCTGATACCACTTGTTAGAATCGTGCAGCGGAATGTTCGCGTGGTCGGACAAAAACCAAGAGGGGGGGTGAATTGGTTTCTTAATAAAAATTAGGTTTTCAAAATTTTCCCCAAATTTTACCGATTAAAAATTGTGTAAATGTAAATAGAGAAGAGAAGAGAAGAGAATCTTACACAGGAGATTTATACTGGTTCGGATCAAAAGACCCTACGTCCAGTTGCTAATCACTCAAAGAGAGGATTAACGCTGTCACTATAATCAAATTGTTACAATACAAATTACAATGGAAAAGATAAAGATAAGAAAACACCTCTCTTGAAATCCACAAGAGATGATGAACAGCTTTCCCTAGAGACAGCACAACACACAATCCACTAAGAACTCCACTTAGTGATTCTTATCGCTTCTAGCCCACACTAGGCTCCAAAAGCCCCCTTTCCTTGCAACAAACAGTTCTCTGGAACTCACAGCACTTAACTTTTGTATGAAAGGTTGTTCTTCTTTTCTGAGTGCCATAGAAGAGTTTAAGTAGAGAAATTAGGGTTTAGGAATTGGGGATTTCGAAACTAGGGTTCTTGGAAATAGGGTTTTTGAAAATAGGTTTGATTTGAAGTTAAAAATCAAAATCTGACTGAAATAATCGATTAAAAGAAGTATTAATCGATTAAAACAGAGCCAATTATCAACAGAACCCAAACCTCTTTGTTTTGATCGATTAAAAGGAGGTTTAATCGATTAAATCGCCTGATAATCGATTAAAAGTTGGTTTAATCGATTAAACCAGTGAGTTTTTACAGAAAATGATTTTTCTCACTGTTTTAATCGATTATTTCCCTATTTAATCGATTAAAGCCGAGCCTGGATGATAAATTTGAGCTTTTTGAAGCTTCTAAGGTGCAGACTATGTACTGACTATCTTAAACTCTAATATTACAGACTCAATCTAATTGAAACAGAGTTATTACAATATAAAACAAGTCTTCAACACTCTAAGTCTTTGTGTTCTTGAATCATCATCAAAATCAACAATCTTCATGTTCATCAAGTGCAACATCAAGTCCTTGAATGTTCAACACACACTTCCTAGTAATCAACAACTTATTATCAGAAGCAACCATTACTGAAAAATCCTTGATAAACTATGTTTTCAGTCCCAACAACTTGACCCATTTGACACTAATGAAATTATGTGTACTCCCATAGTCCATAAGAAAAGGGACAGTCTACTTCTTGATAATTCCTTTGATTTGCAATGAATTACCACCCAACATTCCATGTAAAGTATTAAGAGAAATGTAGACATCTGCAGCTTGAATCATGTCTATGTTGTTGTCAAAATATAGTTTGTTCTTCCTCAAAGTCCATGTCTTACACTACATCGGCCTCAATTTCTTCCTTTCGAATTGGTAGTTTCTGAAAACACCTAAAGCTTCAAACTGATTGTAAAATGACTCTGCTATAAATTAATCGGAGTTGACCTTGCTTGTGTTTCTGAATTGGACCTTGTTTGCAGCAATTTATTTTCGAAAAATTTTAAAATTTCCTTTTGAAGTCTTGCAAGATGCATACCTTTTTGCAGAGACTGTGGTTTATGAATTCTCACAGATTTTTCCAGTTTAGTTTTCATACCTTCCAAAAATTCTCCCAAATCTTCCTCTTGTTGCAATCTTGATAATTCAACAATATCCTCAAAAGCACGATCATCAAATCGATATGACATATCTTGTGATATTTGTTCCCAAGATTTATTCTTGAAACTGGGTTGATGCATGCAATGTCGCTGCCATGAAAAAGCCTTTCCATCCATGGATAACAACAATAACTTTTCCACATTATGCCACTAGTCTAGTTTCCAATTCAAAGATTTGTTCAGTCTTTGCTTT
Organism: Sphenostylis stenocarpa; assembly: GCA_963425845.1. Classification (NCBI taxonomy): domain Eukaryota; kingdom Viridiplantae; phylum Streptophyta; class Magnoliopsida; order Fabales; family Fabaceae; genus Sphenostylis; species Sphenostylis stenocarpa. The sequence continues at coordinate 74,594,011 of OY731403.1, forward strand.
CCAATCATAAGAATTTGTGCCATTGAAAGGAAATTGGATGTTCCATAACAGACTACTCGAATTGGACATGTCCGAAACTCATTCGGCAATATTCATGATTGTCTGGCCGCTATTTATGACTGTAATGGAAGAAACTAAATTCTCTAATGTATACTACAGTGAATCAATGATATGTATGCAGCAGAGATTTGAGAGGAGATTTTGAAAATATGAAAACAGAAGAAAGATGATAAGTTGAGAAATGATAAGTTCAGAACCTGGTTTGATGAAGAAACGGATTTCAAATTTTTGAAATTCAAAGAGACAAAACTGCAATGTTTCAGCTTTAACTGCAATTGTCCCCTTTACCAAAGACAGAGGCACAAATTTCTGGACGTTGGGCACATCAGCTATTTTGTTCTTGGAAAGATGTTTGACTTGGTCAAAGAATATTTAAAAGCATTATGCAGATTTTGATTACCATAAAAACTTGGGATTTTGACTTTGATTTGCTTACCAATTTTCATTTGGATGTTATAAAACTAATTTTCAGAAACAAATTAATCGATTAACCAACTACTTAACCTATTAAGTTGATCTTTAATACTAGGTTTAAAAATGCTACAGTGAAATAATCGATTAATTCATAAAGGAATCGATTAGTCTTATACAGAATGAAATTAATAAAATGATAACAGAATTTAAATCGATTAAAACGAAAAAAAAATCGATTAAATTTGACATCTTAGTGTTTTTAATTGATATAAATCCTTTTTAATCGATTAAAACAGCTAAACTCAAATCCTGAGAACATTTTAATCGATTAATTCGCATTTCAATCGATTAAAAGTGTACGGACAAATTTTCTGATATTCTTTGTAAGATATTTTAATCGATTAATACTTGTTTTATATCAATTAAAACATTCAGTTAATGAAATAAGAACCTGATTTGCAGTTTTGAATACCAAGGGACTTCCAGATTTTGTTCCTGCAAAACAAATTTAACATGTTTCTGGTACCCTTTATAATTACTGGGTCCAATTAGGTTATTTGAAATGACTTTAACTTTGGAATCCATTTCATTCTTCCTCTAGGAATAGCATACTTTTTAATTCTACAGTATTTCACTGAATGACCTCTTTTCATGCAGTAAAAACATTTAATCACAGAGTATGATTTCCTATTTACATTTGTTTTTCTGACTTTCATCCTAGATTTACATCCTATGCAGATTTGTCAAAAATTAGTATTTGTGACCCAAGTAAAACGTCAAGATTAGCTTGACCTTGTGTAAACCTTGAAACAGTTTGTGATAAAAAATCAATTTTCTTTTGTAATTCTGAACAATTATTACAGGGTTTATTACATGGACAATCAGAATTATCATGAATTAATTTTAAGAAATCACAATCAGTTTCATCTTCAAGAATTCTCTTTTCAAGAGAGTCTACTTTATTTACTAGCCAATTATTCAATCCTTTTAGCCTATCATTTTCTTTTTGTAGTTTCTTAGCCTCTTCATGCATTTCATTAAATGCTTCTTGTAATGAATTATAATCCACTAAGTTTGAAGAAGAATTAGAACTTACACTGATGGATTGAAGGTTTTGATTTGCCATTAGACACAGGTTGGCTTCTTCATTGTCAGAATTGTCTGTTGAAGAAGTGTCATTGTCATCCCATGCTACGTAGGCTCTTTTTACATTTGTTGTCCCTTCATGAGTAACCTCAAGAACATCCCACATCTCCTTGGCGATTTGCATTGGGAGACCCTGAAAAACTCATCCATGTTAAGTGCAGAAGTAATTATATTTTTAGCAATACAATCATCCTGGATTAATTTCTTTTCACAGTCATTTAAGCTAGACCAATCTTTGTTAATGATATTAGTTTCTTGTTCAATGATATTCCAAACATTTATACTAACAGATTCAATAAAGATCTTCATCCTCATCTTCCAAAAAGGATAATCTGTTCCACAAAACAGTGGAGGTCTATCAATACACGCACCCTCAGAAAATTTGTTTCCAGCCATGGATCGAAGAACTTGAATAACTCTCACGAACCTCGCTCTGATGCCAATTGTTAGAAAAGTAGTTTTAGATCAAGAGGGGGGGTGAATTGATCTTTGAAAGTTTTTCGCAAATAACAGATTATCTATTTGTAAAAATAAGATTTCAGATTTGTTCTTGAATCACAAAGCAATCAATCAAATATAAACGCAGCGACAAAATTAAAGGAGAGAAAGGTTAAGAAAGATATCACCGGTGTTTTATACTGGTTCACCCAATATCAGGGCTACGTCCAGTCTCCAGCCAAATTCCAGCTGGGTTCCACTAGATTAAATGTTTTACAGATTACAATCTTACACTTAATCTACCATAAGAACCAAATTCCAGTTCTTGATAACCTCTACAACCAAATTCCAGCTGCAGAGAAACCAGTGCCCAAATTCCAGGCACCAAACAATACAAAAAGAATGTAAAGAAATGAAAAAGAAGAAACTAGAATGCTCAAACCAGTTTATGCAATTCTGCTGTAAGTGTTTCTTCTTCAGGAGAAATCAAGTTGCCTCAAGAAAGATTTTCAAAGAACTTCTCAAAAACTGACGCGAATCTTTCTTGAAAAGATGCTAAAGTTTGCTTGCTTGATTGCTTAAGATTGATGTTCAAAAATGTTGTATCTAAAATGTTCAAGCCAAACTGTTTTTATAGAAGATTTTCAAAACTGCTGGTTTAATCAATCTGTTAAAAGATTCTTTTAATCTGTTAAATGTGTAGTTTAAATCTGTTAAAACTTCTTTTAATCCATTAATACGTTCTTGATTCTTTAACAGATTTGTTTTAACTGATACGACAACATTTGTATCAATTAAAACTCTTTACAAAAAATCTTCTAATTTGATTTAATCGATTGTTTCGTGTTTCAATCGATTAATATACTGCAAAACTTTATTGTAAAACTTTCCAAGTTATTTTAACTGATAAAAATAAGTTTTAATCGATTAAAACGCTTTGTAGAATTTTTTCTAAGTTGTTTTAATCGATTGAAACGAGATTTAATCGATTAAAAGAGTTCTGATCGGTCATAACTAAATTCTGATTGATCATAACTGATTCTGATCGGTCATAATTGCATTCTGATCGATCATCCTGATTCTGATTGGTCATAATTGCATTCTGATTGATCATCCTGAATGTTAAGTGGATTTAATCGATTAAAACCAAGTTGTATCGATAAAAATACTGCAAAAACACTTCTCTTAACATTTTAAGTGATTTTAATCGGTTATTTCAAAACTGTATCAGTTAAAAACTTGTTTAAGAAAGCTTTTGTTAAAATACTTTGTTTTTAACTTGTTTAAACGATTTTAGAGGCATTTTGCAAAATCTTTTAAGTGAAGAAACCTCATGCAGCAGAAAGGATAAAAATGATTATACCTAAGCATAGTAGCGGACACACTAATCTCTCTACTCTTTTATCTAAGTGACTTGTTGACTTGCTACAAAGTTGACTTTGACTTTATCTTTGACTTCATCAAATCAACAGGATCTTTGTCAGAGAATTTCAATAAGATCTTCATCACTTACAGTCTCCCCCTATTTGATGAAAACAAACACCACTTTGAAAAATAACTCTGCAAAAGAAGTCACTTGATAAAATAGATTAGTGAGTAATAAAGAAATGAATTATTTTCCTATTTCTCCCCCTAAATTGTTGCTTCCTAAATAAAGCATTATCTCTGATCAAAAGTAAAGAAACTAAAGCAACTATTCTCCCCCTTTTGACTTCATAAAAAAAAATAGGGGACAGAAGAGAAACAATGCAAATGTATGTAATAAGTTTTAGATTTTGAAAATTAAAAAAAATGAATACGATATCTTACTCATGTAAAGATCAATCAAAGTTGATTCAAACTTATCTTCAATAACACATTTGTAATGAATACAATTAACACGTGTAAAGATAAGGGAATCACGCTTTAGTAGCATGTTACAAGAACAACCATTAACTAAAGCCTTTAATTTTTCTTTCCAGAATAAAAATCGATTAAAAACAGGAAAAAATCGATTAAAAATTTCTTGTTAATGATTTTAATCGATTGAAATAAAGTTTTAATCGATTAATCTAGTGAAGGATTTTGAAAGTATGAAACATAAGTGCATTTAATCAATTAATTCGACATTTAATCGATTAAAACAGTAAAGAAAAATGTTGTATAAATTCTTTTAATCGATTTACCTAAGCATAAAGGATAAAAATGATTATACCTAAGCATAGCAGCGGACACACTAATCTCTCTACTCTTTTATCTAAGTGATTGTTGACTGCTACAAAGTTGACTTTGACTTTATCTTTGACTTCATCAAATCAACAGGATCTTTGTCAGAGAATTTCAATAAGATCTTCATCACTTACACATTGGTGGCGACTCCTAAGAACCCTTTTAACAAAAACCTCACTTTTAAGGGTAGCTTGATTATCAGGCATCCTAGAAGTGATGACCGTTTATTTTATGAAAATGCGAGTCACAAACCATCGCATCGCGACCACTCGCATTTTAGCGTCCCCCTCCCTTAGCATTTCGGGGGGATGGCGACGACAGTTGGCGACTTCACTGAGGAAGCCTAGAGAGTTGATCCCATTTAGTGATGGACTAATTCAAAAAATATAAAAGATTTGAAATTACGCTTTTACCCTTCCTTGTATGAATAACATACTTTATTTGTATGGCTTTAATAACTGTTGTATGTTTATTTTCTACAATTGTTTGAAATACAAACAGTACACAAACCTTTGCACACAATAGTCCCTCTATACCCACGGACATGAGCGAATAACCTTAGGGAGTGGGTGGCATGTACGGCCGACCATGGTAATGGCCTTAGTGCAAGTAGGTCGTTGTCAGAAACCACCACTCAAGGTGATAACCCTCCTCTCTTAGTCTGCAGAACATCGACATGGCCTTGAGCCACACATGGTTTGAGGGCTGAGAGACCGTGGGAACCCTACAATGGGGGCACCTTAGGGATCTGGCCTTTGTGAGAACAGTTAGAACCTACCCTTCCAATGCACTTTTCCACAGGATACCCCTACCTTGTAATTAAACGTCGTCACTCTGTTCGTGGATGAGTGTATTGTTTGAGCATATGGTTGTTGCATTTGTTTGATTGCATTGACATAACATAATCATACAACAGCTAAAATAAACAAAAATTCTTGAAACAATCTTATTTTAAAAACCCCTTCTACTATGACCAACCTTATCTCGGACAATCTTCGTTTAAGCTAGCCTGGTTTCAAGTTATTTGAAAGATAAGTAGCCACGTTGACTAACAGAAGAGATAAGGAGTCATAAAAAAATAAAATTTTTTTTGCTATAACCAACTTTATCTAGGGCAGTCTTCATTTAAGCTAGCCTGGTTTTAGGTTCTTTAAAAGCTAAGTAGCCACGTTGACCAACAGAAGAGAAAAAGGGCTATAAAAAACACAAAAATAACAAAATATAATAAAACAATTTTGACAAAGTTAAAACATTCATACCCTCATCATTTCAGGAGTGGTAAAAATAAGAGAGAAAATAAATGCATAAAGAAAGTATGCATACATATCATCCTAATAAAAGTCTCTCATGCATAAACATATTCATTCTAGGGGCACTAGATATCCTTAAGACAAAGGCGAAAGAGACCCAAGTGCGTTTGTAATATTCGTTATACTTGTCAATCTATGACAAAGTGTTGTCGTTGTAGTCGAAAGAGGCGGTTGGAGCAATGCGATGGTTTTGATGACTCGTGTTTTCTAAAAAAGTGGTCAACGCTTTTAGGTTGTCCGATAACCGGGCTAAATCTAAAAGCGAGGTTTTCGTAAAGGGTTCTATGGAGTCATCACTGATGTTTTTACCACAAACATCAGAAAAGGAAAAAAAGATGTTGGTTTAGAAAAACCAACTTTGGCCAGTACAACCAGAGTTGGGTAAGTGAGTTAGTTATGTGTGGGGAAGGTGTTAGGCACCCCACAATGCCCTTTTTGGGTTCCCTATGATGGACTAATTCATAAAATAAAGACTAAAATAAACTATGTTTTTACCCTATTTATTCATCTACTTGCAAAAATTAAATGTCTACATGGTCCTAGTATCTAATGCATACAAAGAAAGCAGTAAAAGAGAGAGATTAGAGAAAGAAACCTCCGAAGAGAGCTTTCTATTAAACCTTCAAACTTGAGGATGCTTTTTGGCAGTCCCCTCGCTCTACAAGCACGTTACTCACCAACAAAAGAGAAAACTACCCTTCTACTGAGTGCTAATGTCTTAAAAGGAGACTTAACCGATTTCTACCTTAAGCGGTAATCAGAAAGCTTACTCGAACTCTAGAAAGTGCTTAGAGTTATCCTGAAGTCTTAAGAGAGCTTCTAGGATGAGAGAAGGGGTGTGATAGTGTGTGAAAAATGGGGAGGGGAGGCTCCTATTTATAGGAAATCGTGCAAGTCAGGTCGGGACGGCCGTTTGGCCTTCTGATAGTTGAGACGACCGTCTGGAATTTCGAGACGGCCGTCTCGCCCTCAAGGAAAAGCGAGACGTGCGTCTAGGAAAATGAGATGGTCGTCTCGACCTTAGAAGAAGATGAGACGTGCGTCTGGCCAAATGAGATGCACGTATCGACCTCAAAGGAAAGCGAGACCGCCATCTGATTAAACGAGACGACCGTCTTGAGATCCCTATCAACATTTTCCTATTTTTCTTATTTTTTGCGTACAAAAAGCCCTCTTATCCTTACATGGAGCCTAGTGAACATGCCTAAGGGCCCAATGAAACCTTTTCCATCTTCAAACGGAGAATTTCTTACTTTATTGAGAACCCGGGCAAGATTTGGGGTCTATAGTTGCCCCTCTTTCACTCGACCAATTGACTATGGCCTAAAGTGTCGTAAAATCGATTGGCGAGTGAAGGAGTTAACCCTTTTGCCCGATTGTCCTTTGAATGCTCCTCTTGTTGTGGTAGCCGACCCTCTAGACGATGAATGCACTCTGATGCTGTCTTCAGGATGCTTCCTTACTGCGGAGGCTGACCCTTCGGACGATATGTGTGAAGCTTTAGGATGCTCCTTTAATGCGGTAGCTGGCCCTTCGATTGGTGAATGAAGTTTATCCCTCAGGATGCTCCTTTGATGTGGTAGCTGACCCCTTGGGTGGTAAACAAGAAACCCCAAGATGCTCCTTTGAAGTGGAAGCTGACCTTGTGGTTTTGGTTGTATAATAGACTTTTTGTCTTCAGGATGCTCCCATTCTGCAGAAGCTGACCCTTCGGACGATAAAGGTGGATTGTGTCTTCTGGATACCCATTTGCAAGAGGGCTGATCCTTCGGACGATGTGTGTAAATCTTGCCTTCAGGATACTCCTTTGCAACGGAGTTGATCCTTCGGATGATGTATGGAACTCTATCTTCTGGATGCCCCTTTTGTTATGGTGGCTAATCCTTTCGACAGAGGAAGTGGTGGTGTCTTACTGCTCTTGCTCATGCACCAACTCTGTGAGGAGTGGTTTTCATTTCAAAAGTATATTTTTGGCTTTCCTATGTAACCACCCAATTTGTTGATTTTCGGGGATTCTTTGTTGAATGCCTCTTAGGTAGGCAGGAACCCACTCGGGATTTGTTGATTTTGATTGTGCCTCTGAGTAGGCAAATGCTTCATATGAAGTGAAGGCTTTCGGCTCGTATTGTTTTTCCTCTAAGTAGGCTGATATTCCCTTTAGGGAAGTTGGCTCTTTGCTCGCCAGGTCTTTCTTATGCGCAGGCGGATGACTCACTGAGGATATGTCTTTGAAGATTACCTTTGCAGTAGTCTCACTGGGGAGTTTTGTTCTTTCTTGTTTTGGTTGATCCACCAGTTACTTGGTTGACTTCTCGGGGGTCAAATTTTGGTTGCCTTCTGGGGAATGGAATATTGGCTCCTTGATTGTGTTGGTGATAGGCTTTTGTGTAGCCTTTATTCTCCTTTGATGATGTTGGAGAATGGGTGAATACGCTTGATGACTCATCATGGTGATGATGCTGAGTCGTGTGGATATATTTTGTTTGCCTCTGGAGTAGGCAACGATCCACTCAGGGATTAAGCCTTTCCGTCAGCTTTGTTTGTGTTTAAATTACCCTCTCTTTATTTGGTGGATGGATGGTGGCTTTTGGAGCACTGGGGTTCTGTGAAGCTCTCAAGTAATTTGCTTGAGTCGCTTTTTTGGTGGCGACTTGCTCTGCTTTCTTGAGGGAGAGTTTTATTCGGAGACTTAGTCTGGGTGCTTCCTGTTTTCAATCACAGACATGGAGCTAGTCTCCTTATATGCATGATTACCGTTATTTATTAGAAATGATTTATTATTATTATTTTTTATTTTTGACAAAGTCGTTTTGTGTGACTATTTGTGTGTGAATGCCTTAAATACAATCCATTTATTCGATGCATCTAGAAAGTGATTTCCCTTTCCGTTTGTTGGATGTTGACGAGCTCCCTTTTTATTTACGTAATTTTTGTTTTAGCCCTATTTTTTGCCTAGATCGCCCTTTTGGGGTTTTCGATCTAGCGGGCTGCCTTATTATTGCCTAGGATATCTTAGCGGGATTTTTCCTTTTTATAATTGCCTTATCTTTTGCCTAGACCGCCCTTTGTGGGTTTTCGATCTAGCAGGCTGCCCTAATTTTTGCCCAAGAATTTCCTAGCAGGCGTTTTATTCTTTTTGTTTCATTTCCTTTTTATGCTCCTTTGTATTGGTTCTTTTATGCATTTTTATGATTTATTAACAAAGAGGCACTTTCATAACTTGGTCATGAGAAAAGAAATGAAAGACAATTTTATATATATAAACAATTGATTTCTTTTTACATAAGGGTTTACAAAGGAATTTAGAAGCATGGCTGGCCAAGGTTGGCTAAACTTTATAGGCTATAACAATCATGCCTCTGATATCTACCCCTCTTATTTTCCTTGTTGCCTTAGTTGAGATGTTCGAGCCCGGAGCGAAGACTATACAAGACTGCGTGCTTTTGGAAGGTTGATACCTTAGCCGCCTTGTGGTTTTTGGCTAAGACAGCCATTGCTCTTTTTATTTATTTTTGTTTTTGAAACCTCTAAATTTTGTCTAGGGTGTACCCTAGCGAGGAATGTGGACCCTATCTTTTGCCCAAAATGCCCTTTACAAGTTTTCATCCTTACGGGTCTTGAGCAATGCCTTCAAGCATAATACTTCTTCACCGCATCGGAATTGACTGGGTTTCGAAGTTCTTCTCTATCCATGTTGGTGAGGATAAGTGCTCCTCCTGAGAAGGCTCGCTTGACCACAAAGGGCCTTTCGTAGTTTGCTGCCCATTTTCCTACTTTGTCCTTGTCGCCGCCGTCAAAAGAGACGGTCGGAGCGACGCGATGGTTTTGATTGACTCACATTTTTTAAAGAAGATGTTCAACGCCTTTAGGTTGTCCGATAACTGGGCTGAACCTAAAGGCGAGGTTTTCGAAAAGGTTCGATAGAGTCGCCACCGATGTTTTTACCGTAAACATCGAAAAAGGGAGAAAAAGGCATTGATTTTTAGAAAACAAACTTTGGTCATTACAACCAAAGTTGGGTAAGGGAGTTAGTTACGTGTGGCGAAGGTGTTAGCACCTTACAACACCCCTTTCGGGTTCCCTATGATGGACTACTTTATAAAATAAAGACTAAGAAACTATACTTTTACCCTATTTATTTAACTACTTGCAGAATTTAAATATCTACATGGCCCTAATATCTAATGTTAGAATCGTGCAACATAATGTTTGCGTGGTCGGACAAAAGCCAAGAGGGGGGTGTATTGATTTCTTAACAAAAATTAGATTTTAAAAATTTTCCCCAAATTTTACCGATTAAAATACTGTGTAAATGTAAATAAGAAAAGGATAGAGTCTTACACAGGAGATTTATACTGGTTCCGATCAAAAGACCCTACGTCCAGTTGCTAATCACTCAAACAGAGGATTAACGTTGTCACTATAATCAAAGTTATACAAGCAGATTACAAATGAAAAAGATAAAGTAACGAAAACACCTCTCTTGAGTTCCCCAAGAGATGAAGAATAGCTTTCCCTAGAGACGGCATAACACACAATCCACTAAGAACTCCACTTAGTGATTCTTATCGCTTCTAGCCCACACCAGGTTCCAAAAGCCCCTTTTTCCTTCAACAAAAAAATCTATGGCAATCACAACTCTTAACTTTTGTTTGAAAAAGGTTGTTCTTTTTTTGAGAGCCATAGAGAACCTTAAGTAGATGAATTAGGGTTTGGGAATTGGGGATTTTCGAAACTTGGTGTATTGGGAATAGGGTTTTCGAAAATATGTTTAATTTGAAGTTCAAAATCCAAATCTGACTGAAATAATAAATTAAATGAAGTGTTAATCGATTATTACAGAGCCAAAATCAACAGAACCCCAAAATGCACTGGTTTAATCGATTATCTACCCTGTTAATCGATTAACTTTAACAGGCCTGTTAATCGATTAACAAGTGTGTTAATCGATTATCAGAGTGAGCTAATACAGAAAATGGTTTTTCTCACTGTAATAATCAATTATCTGGTGATTTAATCGATTAAACCCGAGCCTTTTTGATAAATATGAGTTTTTGAAGCTTCTAAAGAGTAGACTATGTACCGGCTATCTTAGACTCTAATATTAAAGACTCAAACTCATCAAAACAGAGTTATTACACAATAATACAAGTCTTCAACTCTCAAGTTCTCTGTTCTTGAATCATCATCAAAATCATCAAGCTTCATGTTCATGTAAGTTCAACATCAAGTCCTTGTATGTTCAACATCTAATGCATACAAGGAAAGCGGTAAAGAAAGCAATAAAAGAGAAAGAATAGAAAAGGAACCTCTGAAGCGAGCTTGTTATATTAACTCTTCAAGAAATGAGGACGCTTTTTGGCTGTCCTCGCACTTTACAAGCATGCTCCTCTCCTAGAATAAAATAAACTACCCTTCTATCGAGTGCCCCATGTCCCAAAAGCAAACCCCCTTAACCGATTTCAACTTTAAACCGAAATCAGAAGGTTCTCGAACTCTGGAAAGTGCTCAGAGTTATCCCGAAGTCTTAAGAGAGCTTCTAGGATGAGAGAAGGGATGCAAACTATGTGAATTCTGTGTGAAATGAGGGGGGGGTGAGGTCCTATTTATAGGATTTTGTGCCAGTCAGGGCGAGATGGACGTCTCGCCTTATTGAGGCGAGATGGCTATCTGGCCAAACGGGACAACTATCTCAGGCTCTTGGCGACATTTCTCTTATTTTTGAGCACAGAAGGCCTTTCTATCCTAACATGGAGCCTAGTAATCATGCCTAGGGACCTAAAGAGGCCTTATCCATCTTTGAACGAAGGTTTTCTGGCTTTATTTAGAGGCTGGGCAAGATTTGGGGTCTATAGCTACCCCCCCCTTTACCTGACTAATTGACTATGGGTCGGTGTGCCATAAGGTCGATTAGTGGGTGAAGGAGTTAACCCTCTTGCCCAGCTGTCCTTCGGATACTTGTATTCAATAATGCGAGAAATAAGGAGGGCATATGGAATTTTGAAGGTGGGATGACGTTTGGCTTTCAACATAGTCATGGTGACGAGGCAGCCCCAATCTAATGGCTCATTATTCATTATTGCATGAATAATGTGAAGATCTATTGAAGAGCACTGGGCAAGATTGGTTGCTTGGGGACATAGGATCCAGACGAGTAAATGCAAGAGCATGCGTTCCTCCTTTTTCAAAGGTCCAGCTAGAAGGAGACCTCCAATCTCCATGGAAGGGTTACGAAGAAAAGAACGGTAAGCCATGATCCTGTCAAAATCATCTAACTCACCAAAAACATTAATAGCATCATCTCTTATAGGAAAATGTGCAACATTTTCCCAAATATTGTCATCAAGAATAATGGATACTCCCTTAACACGAGAGGTAGCTACTTGATCTCTGAATTTAAAGCGAGAGTAAAATACCCTAACTAAATCAAGATAATACGTACCTTGCATTTGGATAAAAGGGAGAACTCCTTGAATTTCAAGAAGATCAGGAAAATTGAATCCCCTATTGATGAATTGATCACCAATAAGGAATTTGGGAGTGATAATACCTCGTTCCTTCCAATAAGTCAGAAATTCTTGTCGGCCTTCAGCATCAGAGATCCATCCTTTTACAGAATTCAGACGGGGATGAGATGAAGGTGCAAATCTTCTTCTGGTGGGAATTTTAGCATGAGAAGATGAGGCCATTGCAGAATTTAGAGTAGAAACAAGATAGTTTGGGAAGACAAGAGATGCTAGAAGAAGGCAAGAATGTTAGAATAAGGCAAGAAAGCTTGGATTCAAGAGTGAGAGGTGAGGAGAAGTGAAATAGAGGTCCCTATTTATAGCCAAACACCTCCAACGGTCATATGGGAGTGCAGGGGGGCCAAGAGAGCCGTTGGCAACAGCTAGAAGACCAAACCAACCAGGTTTAATCGATTAAATCTTGAATTAATCAATTAAACCAATAACAGACCCCTTTAATTGATTAATTTAAGCAAATAATCGATTAACACTGTATTTAATCGATTATCTGGTGAGTTAATCGATTAATCCCGTGAGAAATGTCATGTTTTGGGTGTTTTGGGTGCAAATAATCGATTAAAACTTCAAATAATCGATTATTCCAGAGAGTTCATCAAATTTTTGAGGTTTATACACATGATAATCTATTAACACCCTACATAATGAATTATAACATTACACCCATCCAAAAACTTTTTAATTAAGCAGAATTTAAGCTATTTCTAATATCCCTAAGTCTCTTCTAAGATCATCGAATCTATCCTTGGGAAGAGGCTTAGTAAAAATATCTGCTAATTGATGCTTTGTATCAACATACTCAATTTTACAGTTACCTTTACTTATATGATCTCTCAAGAAATGATGTCTAATTTCTATATGTTTGGTCCTAGAGTGCATTACTGGATTCTTAGTAAGATTAATTGCACTCATATTATCACACATCAAAGGAATGTCATTTAGAAATATACTATAATCTTCTAGTTGTTGTTTCATCCACGAAATTTGAGCACAACAATTACCAGCTGCAATATATTCAGCTTCAGTGATGGATAAAGCAACACATGCCTGTTTCTTATAATGCCAAGATACTAGAGATGATCCTAACAAATGGCGTGTTCCACTAGTACTTTTTCTATCTATTTTGCATCCATCATAATCAGCATCAGAATAACCTATTAAACTAGTACAAGCTTCAAATGGATACCATAAACCAAAACCAGTAGTTCCTTTTAAATATTTTAAAATACGTTTTACTGCAGTTAGGTGAGATTCTTTTGGACATGCCTGAAATCTAGCACACACACAGGCATAATGCATAATATCAGGTCTACTTGCAGTTAAGTATAATAGAGAACCTATCATACCTCTATACATAGATGGATTAATTTCCAAACTTGATTCATCCTTGTCTAAATAGCATGAAGTTCCCATGGGTGTGTTAGCTTCCTTTGAAGTGTCCATTCCAAACTTTTTGAGAATCTCTTTGCAGTATTTGGTTTGAGAGACAAAAATGCCATCTTTAAGTTGCTTGATTTGAAGTCTAAGGAAGAATGTTAATTCTCCCATCATAGACATTTCAAACTCTCCCTGCATTATCTTAGCAAATTCTACACACAAAGAATTATCAGTTGATCCAAAAATAATATCATCAACATATACTTGAACCAATAGGATATGTTCTTTTACTTTCTTTATAAACAAAGTAGAATCAATTTTTCCTCTAGAAAAATTATTTGAAGTTAGAAAGCTACTTAATCTTTCATACCAAGACCTAGGAGCTTGTTTCAAACCATATAATGCTTTCTTCAATTTAAAGATATGATTAGGATAACTAAAATCCTCAAATCCAGGGGGTTGCTCCACATATACTTCTTCTTTAATAAACCCATTTAAAAATGCACTCTTAACATCCATTTGATATAATTTAAATTTCATCAATGATGCATAAGCAAGAAGTAGGCGTATAGCCTCTAACCTGGCAACAGGAGCATAAGTTTCATCATAATCAATACCTTCCTCCTGACAGTAGCCTTTGGCAACAAGTCTAGCTTTATTCATTGTTATGTTTCCATCTTCATCAAGTTTGTTTTGAAATACCCATTTAGTTCCAATTACTTGATGTGATTCTTCTCTTGGGATTAATTCCCATACTTGATTCCTTTCAAATTGGTTAAGTTCCTCTTGCATAGCTATGCACCATTGGTCATCTTTAAGTGCTTCATCAACATTTTTGGTTCTATCTGTGATACAAAAGATACAGACATGCAGAAATTTTTCATATTTCTAGTTCTTACCCCTTTTGAGATATCACCAATAATATTGTCCATTGAGAGTCCTCTTGGTGATTGCCATTCTTTTGCTAATTCAGGTGTTTGAGAAGGCTCATTTTCTTCCAAATACAATTCTTCCAAATACAATCCATTGAGAAGGCTCATTCTTATGTACTCATCATCACCTGCAAGTTCTTTATTTGACTCAAGAAGATTTCCCCCAAGGTCTACAAGGGTTCTATTCAAAACATAACATGCAGTACTTACTGCATCAGCCCAAAAATATTTAGGAACATTTGATTCATTAAGCATTGTTCTAGAAAGTTTCTCTAGTGACCTATTTTTCCTTTCAACTACACCATTTTGTTGGGGAGTCCTAGGAGCAGAAAAATTATGCAATATTCCATTTTCCTCATAATAATTTTCAAACTTTTCATTTTGAAACTCACCACCATGGTCACTTCTTAAAACTTTAATTCTTAGGTCTTTCTCATTTTGAATTTGCTTTGCAAACTTTCTAAAGACCTTAAACGCTTCACTTTTCATTTTCAATAAAAATGTCCAAGTATATCTAGAGAAGTCATAAACAATCACAAGTCCATAATAATTTCCACCAAAGCTTTCTATCCTAGAAGGACCAAATAAATCTAAATGTAATAATTCTAAAGGTTTTGATGTGGAAATGACACACTTTGATTTAAATGATGATTTCACTTGTTTACCTTTTTGACATGCATCACATAACCTATCTTTTTCAAACTTTAACTTAGGCAAACCAACAACTAAGTCTTTTGTTATTAATTTATTTAAATGATGCATATTTATATGAGTTGCTCTCTTATGCCATAACCAAGGGTTCTCTTCCTTAGCAACTAAGCATGTTATACTAGAATCATGTAAACAATCCAAATCAATCAAGTATATGTTATTATGCCTAATGCCTTTTAATGCTATATTTTCGAAATCTATCAAATGTATGGTGCAAAATTTACTTTCAAATATTACCTTAAATCCTTTGTCACATAGTTGACTTATACTAAGGAGATTATGCTTTAGCCCATCAACAAGAAGCACATCCTTAATCTCCAAAGTGTTTGCACCACCTATATTTCCAATTTCAAGAATTTTTCCTTTGTTGTTGTCCCCATAAGTTACATAACATAGTAAACTTAAGTCCCCATAACTTTTGGGTCCTTGGGGTTAGAGATAAACAAATTATTTAACAATAGGAACCCAAATGTATTTTCCTTTAGGAACACCAAAATGTTTCATTTTACATCTATTTGAAGTATGACCTTGTTTCATACAATAAAAACATGCTTTAGATGTAGCTTTTGAATATGATGCATTTCTAACAATAGGTGCCCTAGTTCCTTTTTCTACCCATACTCTTTTATTTTTAATCTTAGGCTTTTTCAAAGGAACATGATGGTTTACTCTATTTTGAGCAATAACAACCTTACCTTTATTTATGTTACTTATCTCCTTTACGGCTTTATCTAGCAAATGGTTAAGTATATCAATGTCATATTCATACTCTTTACAAGATGCACATGTCATATTGTTATCATCATTCTCATATATGCATACAATTTTCGTTTCTAAGGTTTCCTTTTCCTCTAAACATGTAATTTTCATTTTTAATGACTCAACCTCCTTTTCGGATCTACTTAAACTCTTTTTCACATATTTATATTCATTTTTCAAGTCCTTAAAGGCACTAAACAATTCATTATATGCATTATGCAGTTCATCATAATTATTTTCATCATCACTTGAAGATGAGTCAGAATCACTTACCTCAAAGTCAGAAGATATGTTGTCATTTTCCATTAAGCAAATATTGGCTTCAATTTTTGAGTCACTTGATTCTGAACTTGAATCACTATTGTCCCAAACGATGTAGGCTTTCTTCTTGAAGAACTTTTTGCCTTTATTTTCTTCAGTTTTCTTGTTTGAACATTCAGTCTTCATATGTCCTGTTTCACCACAACCATAGCATTTTATATTTACGGAAGTATTTTCTCTTACCTTTCCTTTACCTTTGAATGGATGTCTTCCTTTGGCTTTCATGAATTTGGTAAACTTCTTAATCATGAGACTCAATTCTTCTTCTTCATTCTTCGAGTCTTCTTCTTCCTTTTTACTCTTACCTTTGGCAATTTCAGTTTTGAAGGTTAAGTTCTTCTTTTGATATTGTCCTTCCTCATCATTTAGCCTTCCTAGCTCAAGCTCATGCTCTCTCAACTTTCCAAAGAGCGCCGCCATAGACATTGTGGCAAGGTTTTGTGACTCCAAGATGACCGTCACCTTAGGTTGCCATTTCCTATCCAAAGATTTCAAGATTTTAACATTTAATTCATCAACGTCAAAAATTTTACCTAATCCGGTGAGATGGTTCACAATATGAGTGAAACGCTTTTGAACGTCAAATATCGTTTCGCCTTGTTGCATCCGGAACATCTCGTATTCGTGGATTAGGGAATTTTTCCGTGCTCTCTTAACGTCGTTGGTACCTTCGTGGGTCACTCTTAGCATTTCCCACATCTCTTGAGCACTTTTACAAACAGAGATCCTGTAAAACTTGTCAAGGGTTAAAGAAGATGAAATAATGTTTCTAGCCCTAACATCAAATTGAGCTTTCCTATTTTCCTCTGTTGTCCATCTAGAAAATGGTTTAGGAACATCTACTCCGTTTTCAGTTATTTTAGGAATATAGGGACCATTTAAAATAGCGTCCCAAACGCCTCTATCAACAGACTCTAAAAATATTTGCATTCTAACTTTCCAAAATGGATAATTTTGACCCGCAAAAAGTGGGGGTCTGTTGATAGACACACCTTCGGCAAACGTTTGATTTTGTCCAACCATTTTAAAAAAAATTTTGAATGACTATCAAAGTAAGCTCTGATACCACTTGTTAGAATCGCCCAGCAGAATGTTTGCGTGGTCGGACAAAAACCAAGAGGGGGGATGAATTGGTTTCTTAACAAAAATTAGATTTTAAAATTTTTTCCCAAATTTTACCGATTAAAATACTGTGTAAACGTAAATAAGAAAAGGATAGAGTCTTACACAGGAGATTTATACTGGTTCGAATCAAAAGACCCTACGTCCAGTTGCTAATCACTCAAACAGAGGATTAACACTGTCACTATAATCAAAGTTATACAAGCAGATTACAAATGAAAAAGATAAAGTAATGAAAACACCTCTCTTGAGTCCCACAAGAGATGAAGAACAACTTTCCCTAGAGACGGCACAACACACAATCCACTAAGAACTCCACTTAGTGATTCTTATCGCTTCTAGCCCACACCAAGTTCCAAAAGCCCCTTTTTCCTCCAACAAACAGTTCTCTGGCAATCACAACTCTTAACTTTTGTTTGAAAAAGGTTGTTCTTTTTTTGAGAGCCATAGAGAACCTTAAGTAGATGAATTAGGGTTTGGGAATTGGGGATTTTTGAAACTTGGTGTATTGGGACTAGGGTTTTCGAAAATAGGTTTAATATGAAGTTCCAAATCCAAATCTGACTGAAATAATCGATTAAGTGAAGTGTTAATCGATTATTACAGAGCCAAAATCAACAGAACCCCAAAACGCACTGGTTTAATCGATTATTTGCCCTGTTAATCTATTATCACAGTGAGTTGATACGGAAAATGGTTTTTCTCAATGTAATAATCGATTATCTGGTGATTTAATCGATTAAACCCGAGCCTTTTTTATAAATATGAGTTTTTGAAGCTTCTAAAGAGTAGACTATGTACCGACTATCTTAGAATCTAATATTACAGACTAAACTCATCAAAACAGAGTTATTACACAATAATACAAGTCTTCAACTCTCAAGTTCTCTGTTCTTGAATCATCATCAAAATCATCAAGCTTCATGTTCATGTAAGTTCAACATCAAGTCCTTGTATGTTCAACATCTAATGCATACAAGGAAAGTAGTAAAGAAAGCAATAAAAGAGAGAGAATAGAAAAGGAACCTCTGAAGCGAGCTTGTTATATTAACTCTTCAAGAAATGAGGACGCTTTTTGGCTGTCCTCGCACTCTACAAGCATGCTCCTCTCCTAGAATAAAATAAACTACCCTTCCACCGAGTGCTGCATGTCTCAAAAGCAAACCCCCTTAACCAATTTATACTTTAAACCGAAATCGGAAGGCTCTCGAACTCCAAAAAGTGCTCAGAGTTATCCCGAAGTCTTAAGAGAGCTTTAGGATGAGAGAAGGGATGCAACTATGCGAATTCTGTGTGAAATGAGGGGGGGGGGGTGAGGTCCTATTTATAGGATTCCGTGCCAGTCAGGGCGAGATGGACGTCTCGCCTTATTGAGGCAAGACGGCTGTCTGGCCAAACGGGACAGCTGTCTCGGGCTCTTGGCGAGATTTCTCTTATTTTTTAGCACAAAAGGCCTTTCAATCCTAACATGGAGCCTAGTAATCATGCTTAGGGACCTAAAGAGGCCTTATCCATCTTCGAATGAAGGTCTTCTGGCTTTGTTTAGAGGTTGGGCAAGATTTGGAGTCTACAGCTACCCCCCCTTTACCTGACCAATTGACTATGGGTCGGTGTGCCATAAGGTCGATTGGTGGGTGAAGGAGTTGACTCTCTTGCCCGGTTGTCCTTCGGATACTCCTCTTGGCGTAGTAGCTAACCCTTGGACCAATAATATAGTCTCGTGCTGTCTTCGGGATGCTTCCTTGCTATGAAAGCTGATCCTTTGGATGATAGGTTGTGAGGCTTTAGGATGCTCCTTTGATACGGTAGTTGATCCTTTAGGTGTGATGAATAAGGAACCTCAGGATACTCCTTTGAAGCGGTAGCTGACCCTTTGGATGGTTGGGATGCCTCAAGATGCTCCTTTGACGCTGTAGTTGACCCTTTGGATGGTAAAAGTGGACTGTCTTCTGGATACCCCTTTGCAACGGGGTTGATCCTTTGGACAATGTTCATCCTGCTTTCGAGATACTCCTTTGCAACAGAGCTGATCCTTCAGGCGATGAATGAAGCACTTGTTGGATTTGATGAAGACATATAAAGTTTATAGAGTTTAGTTTGTGGGTGTGTAGGTGAATAGGTTATAGGTTTAGAATTTAATCTCTTGATTGTTCAATAGATCTTGTGATAAGCGCCTTTAAATGATGCATCTCATTGAACTTATTTTACTGCATGAAAAACCAACCTTTAAGCATTAAAAGAACAAACTGAGTTTTTCAATCTGTTAAAATCACTTAAAATAGGAAATGTTCATATGTTGTCAAAATTTTAATTGATTGAATCGCAGAATCAAAAGGTTAAAATGTTCTTAATGATTTTTCCATATTAAAGGTTTCGCAATTTTAATCTGTTGAAATCAAGTTCAATCTATTGAAACAGAGAGATGTTATTTTTCACTTTGAAGTATCTCAGAAATTCAATCTGTTGAAATGAGTTTTAATCTGTTGAAACAGAGAGATCATTTTTTCATTCTAAGGTATCACAAGATTTCAATCTGTTGAAATATATTTTAATTTGTTGAAATAGAGAGCTACCATTTTTCTTCTAACTATTTCAATCCATTGAAAACTCGAATTAACCGATTGAATGAGTTTTAAATGAAATTAATCGATTGAAATATCATTTTAAATCGATTGAATCTATCAGTCTCTCTCTTTTACTCTATAAATACAGTTTTGATTTCTTTTTTGAGAATATAATTTGGAAAACATTTGAAAGCAATCTTAGAGCTCTCATATTCGTGCCTTTCTCTGTGCATTCATACAACTTTTCATATCATAAGGCATTTAGATCAAGATTGTTAAAAAGTTCATCAAGAGAGAAAGTTCTGAGTTAGGGAAATTGCTTCTGGACTTCTATATTGTTAAAGCTGCAGTCCAGGTTTATTCTTTTCATACACCTGTACAAAGGTTAATTGTGTAGATTGGGTTTGAATGTGCACTGGTTACAATAACTGGGTTTGGTTACTGGGTGGTTAATTCAAGAGTTTATCTTGTGGTGTTGTAAGATAGTTCTTGGGGTAGATTGGTGTATATCTACTGGTTTGTATTTTCACTTGGAATTAGTGGAACTTGGCAGATTTGTCAAGAACTGGATGTAGCTCTAGGAAAGAGTGAACCTGTATAAACTCTTGTGTTGAATTTCTACTTTCATCTCTTTTCAATTCTTGCTTATATTCTTGCTTTGTTTAAAACAAAATCTGCCTAATAAAAGATTGGATAAAGATTAACCATTCTTCCAAAAGAAAGAGTGTTTTTCGAAAAAGATTTCAAGAGTTCAATTCACCCCCCCTCTTGAACTCAACCATTAATTCTTACAATTGGTACCAGAGCTGGTTCTTGTAAGTTACTCAAGAATTCGGTCCAAGAAAGGTTTAAATGGCTGAGGGAAAGATGACTTTTTCGGAAGGAGCCTCCATCAATAGGCCTCCTCTATTTGCTGGTGTGAATTATTCTTTCTGGAAGGTTAGAATGAAAATCTTTATTGAATCTCTTGATAGGGGTATTTGGGATACAATTGTTAATGGGTCTTTCAAACCAACTCATACAGTAGATGGTAAAATTGTTGAAAAAGACTGGGTTGAATTAACTGATGCAGAAAATAGGAAAGTTCAATATGATTATACTGCTAAGAACATTATTACCTCTGCCTTAAATCTTGATGAGTTTTTCAGGGTTTCTCAATGTGCCTCTGCCAAAGAAATGTGGGAGATTCTAGAGGTCACTCATGAGGGTACCTCTGACGTGAAAAGGGAAAGAAAACATGAATTAATTAGAGACTATGAATTGTTCAGAATGCAGCAAGGTGAAACCATTGCAGATGTGCAGAAAAGATTCACGCATATAGTCAATCATCTAATTGGATTAGGCAAGACATTTGACAAGGAAGAGTTAAACATCAAGATTCTAAAATGTCTGGACAGAACTTGGCAACCAAAGGTGACAGCTATATCAGAATCAAGAGACTTAACTGAGATGACTAATGCATCATTGTTTGGTAAGCTAAGGGAACACGAGTTGGAGATCAATAGGTTTAAAGAACAATAAAATGCAGAAAAGAAAAGCAGAAACATTGTTCTCAAGACAATTGAAGAAAGTAGTAATTCTGAAGAAGATGAATCTGAGAATCTGACTCTGTTGGTTAAGAAGTTTGGGAAATTTCTTAGAAAGAAGAACAGAACTGGCCAGGTTAAAAGGTACACTGATAAAAGAACTGAATCTACTCAAAATACTTTTACTTGTTATTCTTGTGGTAAGCAGGGACACATAAGGAGTGAATGTCCAGAAAAATCCAAGAATCAAAACAAGAAAGAGTTGAAGTACAAAGGGAAAAAGGCCTACATAGCTTGGCAAGACAATGATTCATCCTCTAGTTCTCGTATCTGAAGGTGAAGAAGTGAATCTATGCTTAATGGCTGGTCGTGAATCCTCTTCATCTCATGTAAGTTCAACCCCCACAGAAAATGAAATGAATTACAACACATTACTAACTGCTTTCAATGAAATGCATAATGAGGCTAGGAATTTATCTCATACAAATAATCGGTTAAAAGGACTAAATAACTAGTTAGAGAATAGGGTTAAAGTTCTAGAAGAAGAGTTACTAGAAAGCAAGACAGATATGGAACATCTTGAAATAATCTACAATAATTCATCTGCTGGTAATGTTGCTGCTAACAACAATTGTGAAAAGTGTATCTCTCTGCAGAATAAGGTTGAGTATTTGATTAAAACTCTGTCTAAGTTTACTCAAGGTAAAGAAAATTTAGATACACTTCTTGGGTCCCAAAACTGTGTTTTTGATCATACTAGAATTGGGTACAAACCTAAGGTTGGGGTTAAAACTAAAAGATATTTGAATTTCTTTTCTTTTAGAAAATCAACAGCATCTCCTTTCTCATCTTGTCATTATTTTATGAAAAAAGGACATACTGTAAAATTCTGTCATATTAGAAAACACTTTGTGCCACAGGGTAAAATGAGATGGGTTCCAAAATATGTTAAACAGAAAATTTGACCACTAAGGACCCAAAGTAATTAAGGGTACCAAATACTTGATGTTGGATTTTTCAGGAACAACAACAAGAATCACTTTGGTACTTGGACAGCAGATGCTCAAGGCATATGACAGGTGATATTTCCAAATTCCAGAAACTGAGATTGAAGAATGGAGGACACGTGACATATGGAGACAACAACAAGGGAAGAATCTTAGGTTCTGGAAATATAGGAGATGGTGAAACCGTGACCATTCACAATGTTCTTCTTGTTGAAGGTACTGCAGATGATGATGATTTAACTGATAATTCTTATCAGTTAAAACATCCCAGTGGTTTAGATCAGCATATTGTCGAAGAAGGTGATCAGTCAATTAATCCTACAAAAGTTGATCCACCAGAAAGAATTGTTGAAGAACAGGAAGAAGATATCTTGGATGAGCTTCCTAAAGAATGGATTGTCCCAAGAGATCTTTCTCTAGACAATGTCATTGGAAAAATCAATAAGGGAGTATCCACTAGGCATTCTTTTAATCAATTCTGCAATCATATGGCATTCATTTCACAAATTGAACCTAAAACTGTTAAGGATGCATTAAATGATGAATATTGGGTTAGTGCCATGCATGATGAGCTTAATCAGTTTGAAAGAAATAATGTGTGGGAATTAGTTCCTAAATCCAAAGATATCAATGTAATTGGTACTAAGTGGGTATTCAAAAACAAATTAGATGAACACGGCATTATTACTAGAAATAAAGCTAGGTTGGTAGCCAAAGGATATAATCAACAGGAAGGAATTGATTTTGATGAAACCTTTGCACCAGTAGCTACACTTGAAGTTGTTAGACTGTTATTAGCTTATGCTTGTATTAGTGGTTTCAGATTACTTCAGATGGATGTCAAGAGTGCCTTTCTAAATGGACTCATTAATGAAGAAGTCTATGTTGCTCAACCTCCTGGTTTTGAAAATCATAAGCATCCTGACCATGTCTACAAGTTGAAAAAGACTCTTTATGGATTAAAACAAGCTCCTAGACAATGGTATGAGAGGCTAAGTAATTTCTTAATTGATCAAGGCTACAAACGAGATGAAGTTGACAAAACCTTATTCATTAAGAAATCTGGATCTAACATTATTCTGGTGCAGGTTTATGTTGATGATATCATCTTTGGTTCTACTAATAAAGCCCTGTGTAATAAGTTTGTTAAGGAAATGCAAAGTGAATTTGAAATGTCTATGATGGGAGTTCCTTGGTCTCCAGGTTAAGCAATTAAGGGATGGTATTTTCCTAAATCAATCTAAATACTGTAATGAGTTGTTGAAGAAATTCGATATGCATAATTGCAAAGAATCCTCCACACCCATGTCTACTAAATGCTGTCTAGATTTAGATGAAAAAGGGAAATCAGTTGATCAAACTAAATATAGAGGTTTGATTGGATCTCTTCTATATCTGACTGCTAGTAGGCCTGACATTATGTTCAGTGTTTGTCTCTGTGCTAGGTTTCAGGCAAATCCAAAGGAATCTCACCTCACCGCTGCTAAAAGGGTTCTCAAGTACCTTAAAGGAACCATTAATGTTGGACTATGGTATCCTGAAGGTGCCTCTCTAAAACTTGTTGGATTTTCTGATTCTAACTTTGCAGGATGTAGATTGGATAGGAAAAGTACCTCTGGTACATGTCATTTACTAGGAAGCAGTCTCATATCATGGCACAGGAAAAAACAAGCATGTGTAGCTCTTTCAACTGCTGAAGTTGAATACATAGCAGCCGGGAGTTGTTGTGGTCAAAGTATCTACCTTAAACAACAATTGAAAGATTATGGAGTATTTCTCAACACGGTACCTCTGGTTTGTGATAATACTAGTGCAATTAATCTAACTAAGAATCTTATTCAACACTTTAGAACTAAGCATATTGAAATTAGACATCACTTTATTAGAGAACATGTATCTAGGGGTGATTGTGAAATTTTATTCATTGAAACTGAGAAACAATTAGCTGACTTGTTCACCAAACCACTCCCTAGAGATAGACTTAATATGCTTAGAACTGAATTAGGAATTCTGGATATATCTAGTATTGAATAATTGATTCTTTATTATGATACTGTGATTTTTAACAGGTTGATAACATGTTCAATCGATTAAATTGACTGAAAATTTTGAAATTATGTGTTTTAATCGATTAAAATTGCGAAATAATCTGTTGATTTTCTGATTCTCAATCTCTGTTCATGATGTATTACCAGTTTAATCGATTAAATAAGCTTTTAATCGATTTATTTCAATAACTCTGCAGCTCTGCAGGTTTTTTCTTTTACAAATCAATCGATTAAATCTTCGATTCAATCGATTTATTTTACTTGTGGTGATTTGCATCTATATCAGTAAATGAAAATCAATTGGTTAATTTTTTTCTAGGGTTAGTAGTGTATGCGTTGCCTCTAATCACTTACTGCAGATTGAGTTGAGTGCCTGTGCAACTGGATCCAACTTCAACTACTCTCTTTAATGTAATAGTTATCCAATAAAAGCTGAATGACTGTGATTGGAAATCAGATGTGAAGGTAATTGAATATCACAGTAACAACTCTCTTTCTCTCTCTCTCTGCCTTTACCATCTCTGACGCATGGAGCAGAACAACAGTAATTTACAAAAAGATAAAATTGACTATTAAAAGTAGATGAAGGGTCTCATTCCTTTTTAACATGCAATAGTGATTCAAAAATCTTGTACTCTCTCCTTGAAATTCTCTCTTCTCTGTTTTTCGGTACATCTCTCAAAACAAAATGTTCAAGCACACCAAATCCGGGAGGAAGAAGTTCAACAAAGGAGAATCCTCAGCTGCTGTGCAAGAAACATCAGGAGGAGGGCGCATTGAATCCTGGTTCAATGGGAACCAAGAAAAGATGGACTTATTCATTCACGAAATGAGCAGGAAACAAATTAATATTACCAAGGTTCTGAAATTCTCGTGGTTGGATGTTGAAGGATTCAGAGGTGTTCGGAAGCTGCTGCAACACCAGAAGCTTCAGAAGTTCCTTGAGCTCAATGGTAGAATCTATCCAGATCTTATTAAATTTTTCTTCACTAATCTTTCATTTGAAGGCTCTACACTCAAAACTCAAGTTAAAGGAGTGGAAATAGAGATTACTCCCACTGTCTGGAAAAATTCTGGACTCGAGGATGAAGGAGTGAAAGTCACTAAAGGGTATACCTCTGATGTAGAAGAATTCAACAAAGTCCAATACTTTCGCTCATGTATGAGAAATAAGAGTGACTCTTTGAGTTCCTTCAACACTAGAAAGTTGAATCTTGAAAAAAGAATTCTTGCATTCATAGTGGCCTGGCAGCTTACTCCCAAGGGGAGAAATCATGCAGTACTAAATGAAGGTGATTTGGTGCTGATGTACTATATCCATCACAGAATCAGAGTAAACTAGGTGTTTGTCATCAAGGACCATATGATCAAAGCAAAAAGGCTAAGTGATTTTAGGTATCCTTATGCAATCCTAATTTCTAAATTTCTAAATTTCCAACTCATTTTGGTATTGACTTGGAAGGAGAATTGGCTAAAATCATTCGCCCCACAAATGAGGTTAACAACTCCAGCCTTCATAAAATGGGATTCAACAAGATTGATGGTGAGTGGATTTCAAAAGAAGAAGCTGGGAGAGAAGAAGAAGTCAAAGATGAAGAAGAAGAAGAAGAAGATGAGAATACTGGTGCTCCGAGTGCTGCTGAAGCAAGACAAACAGACCCTATGGAAGATGTCATGGAAGAGAAGTCTCCATTGGAAGTGATTCCTTATATTGCACAACCTGACCGTGGCACACCTCTTTCACAGTTCGAACGGACTATGCTGCGTCAGATGAATGAAATACACACAAATCAAAGGAGACACATTGAGATGACATTTGCTCTGCAAGCTCGCCAACATCGACAGTATGAAGACTCCATTGCCAGATTTCAACACATTGACAATCAACTAGAAGATATCTTCAACAGAATTGGTGACCTTCAATTCAATCAGGTTCCCTGGGATGGTGATGAATGAAGTTTATTTCTTTATGTTCACTTGTTTCTTTTGTTTTTTTTTTTTGTACCTACGTGGTACTTATGGACTGTAATTAAACACTTTTTGATGAAGTCAAATAGGGGGAGAAGTACTTATAACTGACACTACACACACATCACAAAATCATATATATCTCTGTTCTGTTATTGTTCATGAAGGTGCAGTGGTTATTTGTCTCCATCAAATAGGGGGAGATTGAAGCACTTGTTGGATTTGATGAAGACATATAGAGTTTATAGAGTTTAGTTTGTGGGTGTGTAGGTGAATAGATTATAGGTTTAGAATTTAATCTCTTGATTGTTCAATAGATCTTGTGATAAGCGCCTTTAAATGATACATCTCATTGAACTTATTTTACTGCATGAAAAACCAACCTTTAAGCATTAAAAGAACAAACTGAGTTTTTAAATCTGTTAAAAAGAAGTTTCAATCTGTTAAAATCACTTAAAATAGGAAATGTTCATATGTTGTCAAAATTTTAATTGATTGAATCGCAGAATCAACCGGTTAAAATGTTCTTAATGATTTTTCCATATTAAAGGTTTTGCAATTTTAATCTGTTGAAATCAAGTTCAATCTATTGAAATAGAGAGATGTTATTTTTCACTTTGAAGTATCTCAGAAATTCAATCTGTTGAAATGAGTTTTAATCTGTTGAAACAGAGAAATCATTTTTTCATTCTAAGGTATCACAGGATTTCAATCTGTTGAAATATATTTTAATCTGTTGAAACAGAGAGCTACCATTTTTCTTCTAACTGTTTCAATCCATTAAAAACTCGAATTAACCGATTGAATGAGTTTTAAATGAAATCAATCGATTGAAATATCATTTTAAATCGATTGAATCTATCAGTCTCTCTCTTTTACTCTATAAATACAGTTTTGATTTCTCTTTTGAGAATATAATTTGGAAAACATTTGAAAGCAATCTTAGAGCTCTCATATTCGTGCCTTTCTCTGTGCATTCATAAAACTTTTCATATCATAAGGCATTTAGATCAAGATTGTTAAAAATTTCATCAAGAGAGAAAGTTCTGAGTTAGGGAAATTGCTTTTGGACTTCTATATTGTTAAAGTTGCAGTCCAGGTTTATTCTTTTCATACACCTGTACAAAGGTTAATTATGTAGGGTTTGAATGTGCACTGGTTACAGTAACTGGGTTTGGTTACTGGGTGGTTAATTCAAGAGTCTATGTTGTGGTGTTGTAAGATAGTTCTTGGGGTAGATTGGTGTATATCTACTGGTTTGTATTTTCACTTGGAATTAGTGGAACTTGGCAGATTTGTCAAGAACTGGATGTAGCTCTGGGAAAGAGTGAACCAGTATAAACTCTTGTGTTGAATTTCTACTTTCATCTCTTTTCAATTCTTGCTTATATTCTTGCTTTGTTTAAAACCAAATCTGCCTAATAAAAGATTGGATAAAGATTAACCATTCTTCCAAAAGAAAGAGTGTTTTTCGAAAAAGATTTCAAAAGTTCAATTCACCCCCCCTCTTGAACTCAACCATTAATTCTTAAAATGACAGTAGATTGTGTCTTCCGGATAATCCTTTGCAACGGAGTTGATCCTTCAAACAATGAAGGTGGGTTGTGTCTTCTAGGTACCCCTTTGCAACGGGGCTGATCCTTCGAACGATGTATGTCCTGCTTTCGAGATACTCCTTTGCAACAGAGTTGATCCTTCCAGCGATGAAGGTTGATTTTGTCTTTTGGATATTTTGCAACGGAGCTGATCCTTCAGACTACGTGTGGAACTCTATCTTGTGAATGCCCCTTTGCTGTGGTGGTTGATCCCTCTTATAGAGAAGGTGGTGGCGACTTATTGCTCTAGCTCATGCGTTGGCTCCTATGGGGAGTGGTTTTCGTTTCGAAAATGTTTTTGGCCTTTTTTAGTCATCCGGTGCGCCGGGGATTCTTTGATTTTTGGCTTTTTCCAATAGCCATCCAACTTGTTGATTGTTGGAGATTATTTGTTAAATGCCTTTGAAGTAGGTAGGAATCCACTGGGGATTGTTGCTGTCGTCAAAAGAGGCGGTCAATGCTTTTTAAAAGTGTGGTTCAACGCTTTTTAAGTTGTTCGATAACCGAGTTGGACCTAAAAGCGAGGTTTCCGAAAGGTTCAAGGAGTCACCACCAATGTTTTTAACAGAAACATTGGAAAAGGAAAAAGAAGGCAGTGGTTTTTTTAAAGAAAAACCAACTTTGGTCATTACAACCAGAGTTAGGTAAGGGAGTTAGTTACGTGTAGGGATGGTATTAGCTTTCTTATGACGCCCCTTTCGGGTTCCCTATGATGGACCATTTTTATAAAGAAATAATGACTCTAAAATTGAGCTTTTACCCTTATTTATTCATTGCGGAAATTAAATTATTGAATACATGGTCCTAAATGACTAATGCACAACGATATTATCTAAAAAAAAGCAATAAAATAATGAATAGAGTATATGGGAACCTTCGAAGCAAGCTTTTATAGTATGTTCTTGAAAGAGGGTGCTTTTTGGCAATCCCCACGCTCCACAATGATGATCGCTCTTTCTCGCAACACTCTAGAACGCTTTCTAGGAACTCTAAGAAACTCTAGAAATGCTTCAGAGGGGTCCTAGAAGAGTAATTTGAGAGAAGTGCAGAAGGGAAAGTGGTAGAATGGTGTGAAAAGAGTGAGAAAGTCCACCCCCCCCTTTTATAGGAATTTGCACCTGTCTAGTCGGGACCACCGTCTCGCCTGACAAGGTTAGGACCGTTGTATCGCCAAACGGGACAGCGGTCTCGCCAAACAAGACGGCAGTCTCGCCATTGGCGAGTGGCGAGATGGTGGTCTCGCCAAACGAGACGGAAACCTCGACCTTTTGGGTGAAATTTCTTATTTTTCATGTACAAAAATCATTCCTATTCTAGTATGGTGCCTATTGATCCATTCTAGGGACCTTTTAGGCCTTGCCCATCTTCGAATGGAAGTCTTCTGCTCTTTATTTTTAGGTCGGGCAAGATTTGGGGTCTATAATTTCCCCCTTCACCTGACTAGCCGACTGTTGGCTCAACATGCCAAAAAGATCAGTTGGAGGGTGAAGGAGTTAACCCTCTTGCCCGGTTGTCCTTCGCTTGTGGTAGTCGACCTTCTCTGGACGCTAAATGTGATCCTCTGGGATGCTCCTTTGATGCGATAGCTGACCCCTTCAGTTGATGAGTACGAACCCCCATCTGGTTGAAGCCCCCTTTTGTAAGGCTTGATGAGTATGCACCCCCATCTGGTTTGACGAGTACGAACCCCCGTCTAGTTTAAGCCCCCTTTTGTAAGGCTTGATGAGTACGCACCCCCATCTTGTTTGACGAGTACGAACCCCTGTCCGATTTAAGCCCCCTTTTGTAAGGCTTGATGAGTATGCACCCCCATCTGGTTTGACCAGTACGAACCCTTGTCTAGTTTTGAAGTCCACTTTGTAGGACCGCTGCGACTTACTGCTCTGTCTCATGCGTAATTCCATGTGAGGAGTGTTTCTGCTTTGGTATTCTTTTTTTTTTTTTTACTTTTTGTAGTTGTCCGGTGCGCCGGGGATTTGTTGGTCTTCTTCCAGCTGGTTGAGTGCTGGGGATTCTTTCTTTTTGAGTTTTTGTAGTGGTCATTCGACTTTGCTGGTTGTCGGTACTAGTGCAAAAAGGGGCTTTTACGTCAGGTATTTAGGGTTTTTTACGTCGTATTTAAGTCTGACGTTAAAGCGGGAGACGTAAATTTACGTCGGATCCTTTTGCCCGACGTAGATTTACGTCAGTTATCAAGATCCGACGTAGATTTACAATAAACAGACGTAAAAACCTTTTCAATTTAAAAAAAAAACAGAAAATTTACGTCGTATATGGTATACGCGACGTAAATTTATGTCGCGTATACCATATGCGACGTAAATTTACGTCGCATATACCAATATGCGACGTAAATTTACTGTTTTTTTTTAAATTCGGTTTATTTATTCTGTTTTACAACTAAAACCTGCAAATAGTAATCCAGACAAATCCGTAGGTTCAGCTTTTCTTTAGCTAGTAAATTAAAAATATAATATTATATAATTCAAACTACATAATAAAACAATATAATACAAACATACAAACTAAAAAATCTATTACAAACTAAGCTACCTATACAAACTAAGCTACCTATACAAACTAAGCTACCTATACAAACTAAACTAAACTACATAATACACACAATATAATATGAACAAGAACTTAAAAAATAATGTACTAGAATTGTTGAACAAAAAATTTTGCCCATTGTTCTCTAATTTCGTAATCTCGCATTCTCGTAATGGAGATGGATCTTGAAATACCTGAAACATGAATTTGACTCTTGTAAGCATGCAACATGAATAAAGTTAAATAAACTTAACTAATGTTAAAAGTAATTACCTCCGTCCAAGAATCAATTAAACCCGCACAAACTATGGCTCTCATCCAATACATTACATAATAACCACATTCAAACGAGTCGGCTTTGCTTATTACACCGAAATGATGAAAAAAACATAATATTATTTTCAAAATTGAAATACAAACAATAATTATGGTATTCACTTATATAAATAAGTTTCTAACCTTAGGATAAATGAACTGCAAAGTCTTTGTTCTAAGTTTTCCACTTAGAACATTAGTTCCGCATACCGATTCTAAGTGAAAAAAAGTCATATATTATTCAATATGTATTCACAATTTAAAAACATAATTAATGAATAAAAGATAAACTTACCCTTGTAATAAGCTTTTCATTTCTTGACTCGGTTTCCGATGTAATGAACAAAACCACACCACAAGTGTAATCCCGGGCATGATTACAATTAACTCGCCAATGGGACCTACATTGTATGACATAAAAATTAGTTACAAAAATATAAATTAAAATACAAATTAAAATACTAACCCTTCAATGTATGGAGCCAAATATATATGTCTTCTTGAGTCACTCATCCATGTTTGCATATATTGTTGGATTCCAACCTTTGTATTTCCAGCATTTTTGGATGGATTGAGGCTCAATAAATCCGTACACTTCGGATTTTTCTTGTTCCACACTCAAATTGTCAAGGTACCTAAAACAATTAATTATAAGTTGAATATAATTATTATAATCTTAGAAACATAAATGAAAATGACTTACATTGCCCACAATTGTATGATGGAAATGTTTAACATGCAATTTCCCCAAGCAATTTCTAAAGCATCGGGCAAGGAAATGTACAATGGAACACTCGGAATTGTCAATTCCAAACACTCTAACATCCCATTGTATCCGACACGGTCTCTTCCTCAACCGTGGTAATACGGCTAACAACATAGAGATGGGATCATCATCACATTCCGTCAGATCCTCATCAATAATAGGTTGTTTTTTATGCTTTGCACGACGCAAGTCCTCCTAAACAAATGATAACAATTAATTAAACATTTATATAATTATAATACTAGAAAAGAGTAAATAGACAATATGTATATATATATATATATATATATATATATATATATTACCTTGGTCTCGTGCTGATAAGTGGCATAACCAAACGTCTTGGCCAAGCCAAGAATGTCCCGCTTGCCTCGCCCACTAATTGAATCTCTTCATTAGGAAAAGGCACTGGAGCATTAGCATCATGAACTTCATCAACTACTACTCGTGTCCAGCTCGGGCCGTAGAGGGACACCATGGATGGTTAAGTCACCCTCAAAAACTCGACCAACAGCCACTAGACGCGGGGGTCATCTTCAACATATAACTCACACCGGTGTGATGCATCGTCTCGAGTATATTCTCCTCGAAGGATCAACAGTAGTAGCAAAGCACAACTCCCTTTAGTGCCGACTCGAACAATATCATGTTCAATTGTTTGAGGTGTTCCTTGAGTCTCGTTGCCGAGAGCGGGCGAGAGATTCAATTTTCTCATCAAACTCTTGCCGCAAGGACCGCCTTATTTGATTTAACTTTTCTTCAAACTGCATCTCCATTTTATGCAAGGCCTCCTGGCCGCAAGAGTCAAGCAGTGGTCCTTCGTGATGTTGGACCAAAGTAATCACGAAGGCCCCAGTGTTCCACCAGCACCACGCACACGTCCCGAGTAATCTGGTTTTCCTATGGCCGTCGCCAATATATCTTGTCGACCATGAGGAATAAATGATCCTTGGTCGGTCTCGCTCAACTAAATCATCCTACAACACATTAACAATAATTAAGTCATACACTAACTTTCAAATTAGAATCAATTCAAATTGACATTATAACTTACGATTTTCTCGAGCAATGATTCGTGCGGACTCGAAGTCATTTGTCCATCGGATTTTGTCCGGCCGCCTTCCACATCTCGATAGCGAGGGGTGGAGATGCAAGGTCGAGTAGAATCAACTCCCGCCGACTCTTCTCTGGATTTCATGAGACGTTGCTCCAATAATGCATACCCTCCTCGTGACAATACATGGGGTGCATCATTCAACCTCCGACGTTGTTGGGCGCCTTGTCTTTTATCCTCGCCAAGAGGGGTCCATTCGACTGGCACAAAACCGTAACCAATCCTCCTCACTAATTTGATACTTTACACAGGGAGATTCATCTCGAAACTTTCCAAATACATACTCCCGTGTCAAGAAAGTCTTAAAGTCCCTCCATCTAATGGCAATGGAGGATAAAATCTTCTTCCTCATCACCTCGGTGTTAGGAACATCAAAATTTTGTCGTGAAATGACCAATAAATGTTAAATTCAATTAATAATGATATATAAAGTATTCAACAAATATAGAAATACCCGAACATCCCGCCACATGAGGTTCTTCTCGGCTTCCTCAACATCATCCCAAGATGGAGTAGTAATCGGAACATGGTGTCGAGCTAGTAGTCCCAAATAGCTCTTAAACTTAGCAAGCATTTGGGCCGGATGCCTTACCGTAACGTGGATCAACTTCAACTTGAGTTTTCTCTCTAGCTACCCTCCTTGTTGCCAACCCCTTTAACCGAGTGACAGATCTACCTTTATCACCACTTCCGCTCCCGCCACTCGCCACTACCACTACCAAGCACTCACTGTGGAATCCGACATATCCCGAAAAACAAAACAATATTAAGTCAACATACTTTATAAGTTTGAATAAAAAGAACTAGAAAATGTTAAGATAAACACCTATTATGTTGGTATGTTTTCCCATATCCCTTCATCATGATCACTTCGAATTGCATGTATGTCATCAACTTCATTGTCAACTATGTCATCAAATGGTCTACTTGAAAATGAAGGTGTTTCATGTATATCTAGAGACTCATCTTCATGAATTCCGTGCATGTTTCTTCCTTCTAGGACAATTGACCATCTCTCATTACATGGATCCTTGACATAAAATATTTGTCTCGCTTGATATGCCAAAATAAAAGGTTCATCCTTATACCCAACTTTACTCAAATCAACCAAAGTAAATCCTAGGTCATCTGTTCGCACACCCGTATTCCCTTCAACCCATTTACACTTGAAGACAGAGCACCCTAAAAGTAACATAATCAATTTCCCATATCTCTTGTATGACCCCAAAATAACTCATAGAAGCTGTGATAGGATTTTTGTCTTTAGAACTAGAAAAATGCATAGATTCAGACTTTGAATTGTGACCCCACTATTTTGTACTCTACCTTTATCATCTTCTATTTTTGAGTAGAAACAATAGTTATTAATGTCATACCCACCAAATGTAATGACATCACTATTAGGCCCACGAGCAAGTCTCGAAGTGTTTCTAAGCATTAATCTCAACATATACCCTTTTTTTAAACCAAGAAAGGAAACTTTTGTTATGTTCATTCAATACCCATTTTTCATTCATTCGTGGATGTGTTGCCTTTATTTCAGCTTATGTGTTGTGATATGTAAGGGATTACTTCATCGTTGTTGTTCAATATGTATAAATGTGCTTGGTCAACTTCTTTCCGACTAACATTTTTAATCTTCAAATTTCGAAAGTACCCTTACCTTCACATCTTCCATCATGTCTCATCTTAGGAATACCTATTGGTTCCGATTTTGACATGTATCCTTGACAAAACTCAATGGCTTCTTCCGCAATGTACCTTTCCACAATAGAAGCTTCTGCCTGTATCGATTCTTCACATATCCTTTTAAGATCTTCATGTATCTCTCAACAGATACATCCATCTAAGAAAAATTGGACCACATAACCGAATTTCCCTTACCAAATGGACTATCAAATGCACCATGATATCAAAAAATGAAGGGGGAAAATACATTTCTAACTCGGCACACTATCACAATTGCTTCATTTTCTAATTCATCTAACTTTTTTGGATCAATTACCTTTTTACAAATGGCGTTGAAAAACAAACATAACCGAGTAATAGCAATTCTAACGAAGTTGGTAAGATGTTTCGAATAGCCACCGGTAAAAGTTGTTGCATCAACACATGACAATCATGAGACTTTAAACCAACTAATTTCAACTCTTGCATAGACACAAGACTCTTAACATTTGAGGAGTATCCTTGTGGTACTTTGACCTCACGTAAACACTCACAAAAGCTTCTCTTTTCTTTCTTTGATAGAGTATGACAAGCTGGAGGTAAGTAAGTGCGTTTTCCAACCGATTGTGGATGTAATTCGAACGTATACCCATGTCCGCCAAATCTTGTCTTGCTTTTATTCCATCTTTTGTCTTTCCTTTTATGTTAAGCAATGTCCCAATTACACTATCACAAACATTTTTTTCAACATGCATCACATCTATACAGGTGTCTAACTTCCAACTTACACCAATAAGGAAGATTGAAGAATACATATTGTTTCTTCCAAATGTTTTTCTCATTGGATTTCTTTTGGGTCTTTCCAAACACAATATTAATATTTTTCACTTGCTCATATACTTGTTCACCATTGCGTGGTACTCGATGCAACCGCATTCTCCCGACATCCATTAAATGCTTTCTTCATTTTACGATATGGATGGTTAGCAACTAGAAACTTTCTATGCCTATTGTACGCAGTTTTTTGTCCATGTTTCAATTGGATATAACTTGTGTCTTCTTGACATATAGGACACGCTAAATGACCTTTCACACTATAACCGCTCAAATTACCATATGCTCGGAAAATCATTTATAGTACAAAATAACATTGCACGCAACCTGAAATTCACTTCGTGATATGAATCAAATACATCCACTCCTGTTTCCCACAACATCTTCAAATCATCAATTAAAGGACTAAGATATACATCTATGTCATTTCCTGGTTGTCGAGGTCCTGAAATCATCATAGATAACATCATATATTTTCTCTTCATGCATAACCAAGGAAGCAAATTGTAAATGATCAACATAACTCGGCCATGAACTATGTTTACTACTTAAATTTCCATAAGGATTCATCCCATCTGTAGCTAATCCAATTCTCAAGTTTCTTGGCTCTGCACCAAATTCTGGAAATGTTTCATCAATCCTTTTCCATTGTGGAGAATCAGCTGGATGTCGAAGAAGATTGTCACATTTTCTACCATTTGCATGCCATGTCAAGTTTCTTGCATCTTCTTTTATGGCAAATAATCTTTTAAACCTAGGTATAATTGGCAAATACCATAACACCTTAGCAGGGGGACCATCTAGTTCTTCCTCACCACTACTTTCCTCAACTTTGGTTTTGAACCTCGACAAACCACATGTCGGACACATCTTTAATTTAGCAAAATCATTTCTGTACAATATACAATCATTAGGACATGCATGTATTTTCTTGTACTCTAAACCCATTGGACATAATATCTTCTTTGCCTCATAGTTACGAATAGGTAATCACTAGTACAGAAATCACTTTTAACATCGGTCTTTCCACATCGGTTCTTTAAGAACCGATGTAGAAAGTGGATTCAAGACTTTCTACATCGGTTCCCAGATGAACCGATGTAGAAAACACTTTCTACATCGGTTCCCAGATGAACCGATGTAGAAAATACTTTCTACATCGGTTCTCAGATGAACCGATGTAGAAAGTCATTTTATAAAATTAAGAGAACTGTCACTCGGCAAGATTCGAACCCAGCACCTTAGAGTCGAAGGCCGATACTCCAACCACTAAGCTACTAGGATTTTCTCGATAAATGTATATCCATGTAAATATATAAATATAAAATATATAAATACAAATACAAATATATTTATATATTTATATGTTGGATGTGAGAGCGCGCTCGAGAGTGAAAGTGTGTGTCAAGTGGGTTTTCAAAATTTGATGTCAAATTTGTGAGCGAGTCTCTTTATATGAATTTGTAATTTAATGATAGAATATAATCTTTATAATTTATTTATAATAATATAGCATATAATCTTTATACACTACTAGAAAAATGGTTAATAGTGACCGAAATTAGTGACCGAAAAATTCAGTTTAATATATTTATAAAAAAATTAAAATTATTTTAATTACTCGAATTGATATTTTAAATTTATATTAATATTTTGGATAATTTAATAGTTAGATATATATTTTAAGTTTATATTAGTTATTTTTATATAAATTGTAAAGATTAAGTAAATTTATTTTAAAATTTAATTAAACATAATAATATAATATACTATTAACCATATTATTAGTTAGAAATTAATTTTAAGTTTTATCATATTTATTTGAAAAATATTTTTTAAAAATTTAAAATAATTAATTAAAATAAAGAAATTTAATTTAATAAATGTGTTAATATTATTAGTTATTAGAAAATTAAATTTATAATAATAATAATTATATAAAATTATAGAATTAATAAATGTTTCGCTTGAGCGAAAATCCCTCGCCGAGCGAAACGCCCCACGCACAAAATATGATCGGTCATAATTGCATTCTGATCGATCATAATTGAACGATATCATAGCGGTTCCAGGTTAACCGCTATCTAAGTGAGTTTTTAAAAGCGGTTCTCGTGTAACCGCTTATCTAAAATGTCTTTCGCTTGAGCGACAGCCTTATCGCCGAGCGAAACGCCCCGCACAAAATTGGCATTCTCGGGTTGTGTTTCGCTTGAGCGACAATCGTCTCGCTCGAGCGAAACGCCTCGCACAAAATTATGATCGGTCATAATTGCATTTTGATCGATCATAATTGAACGATATCATAGCGGTTCTAGGTTAACCGCTATCTAAGTGAGCTTTTAAAAGCGGTTCCTGTGTAACCGCTATCTAAAATGTCTTTCGCTTGAGCGACAGTCTTCTCGCTCGAGCGAAACGCCCCTGCACAAAATTGGCATTCTCGGGTTGTGTTTCGCTTAAGCGACAATCCTATCGCTCGAGCGAAACGCCCCCGCACATATAAAAATATAAATATATAAATATATTAATATATAAATATATCAATATATAAATATATATAAATATATATATATATATATACAAATATATCAATATATCAATATTATCCCCTCATATATTAATATATCAATATTATCCCTTCATATATCTGATCATCGAATCGGTCACTAATATCGGTGACCAAGGAAATAGTGATCGATTCCAGTTGGTCACTGATTCGGTCATCGAATCGGTCACTGATTCTGGTCACTAATTCGGTCAATGAATCGGTCACTCGAATCGGTCACTAAAATATATTTTAATTCCTCACATCCAACATATAAAATATATAAATATATTTGTATTTGTATTTATATATTTTATATTTATATATTTTATATTTATATATTTACATGGATATACATTTTTATTTGTATATAAATATAATTTATGTATAAGTTATTATCGAAAATCCTAATAGCTTAGTGGTTGGAGTATCGGCCTCCGACTCTAAGGTACTGGGTTCGAATCTTGCCAGTGACAATTCTCTTAATCTCGATAATAAATCAAATTTCTAAAAAATATAAATAATATAATAAATAATAAAAATATAATATAAAAGGGAGAGGAGACCTCTAGATCAATAGATAGGGTAATTGGAGAGGGGTTATGAATAAATAAAATAAATAAAATATATAAAAATATTAGACTTTCTACATCGGCTCCTTAGGAACCGATGTAGAAAGTGGAAAGTCACACTTTCTACATCGGTTCCTTAGGAACCGATGTAGAAAGTGTGACTTTCTACATCGGCTGTATCTACATCGGTTCTAGAACCGATGTTAAAAGTCCCTGGGAACCGATGTTAAAAGCCTGTTTTGTACTAGTGAATGTATTATCTTCAGGAAGCATCTCCTTCAACAACTCCAATAATTCGGTGAAACTTTTATCAGTCCATCCATTTCTTGCTTTTAAAGTAAACAATTTTAAAGTTGCTGATAATCTTGTAAAACTACATCCTATGTACAATTGTTTCGCAAAATCAGATTTCAAAGAATCATATAGATGTGCTTTCATAAAATGTTCTTCACCAATATCACGTATCATATCCTCTAGATTATCATTCATCCCTTCATCAAAATTGTCTGTAGTTGACACAGTTGGGATGTCTAATATTTCTCCATGCCATGTCCATATTGTATAACTCTTAATAATACCATAAACAAACAAGTGATCACGTATATCCTCAAGTTTATGACGAATTTGATTCAAACAACGAACACATGGACAATAATATGTCCCTTTCATAGCTTTTCCATTTTCACTAGCAAATTTCGAAATTCCTCAACTCCCTTTTCGTACTCTTCACTAATACGACGTGCATTCATCCAACTTCGATTCATATTATGTTATAAAGTTTCGTCACTCCTAAAGATTTAAAAATTATATGTAAAAAAAAATTAATATACAAACAACAAAGCACGTTCCAACAACAATGGAGTGTGTAAACCGAATGCACTCAAACAAATAAACAAATAACTACATTCCAATAACAATCCAGTGGAGACATTCATACTATAACGTGATTGAGATCCCCAAAAACAATCACGGATTCAATGTAAACATATAGCAATGACAATGAACACTAACCTCGAGTGTAGACGAAAACTGATTTCAAACTCGAATCCAATCGGGGAGAAAGATGAAGTTCGTCAAATGACACGACAATGTAGATGCTTTTCACTGTAAAACTGCTCGCAAATGGTGTGCAGAGGTAGCTGTTGTCGTCGTTCTCGTCGTCGTTCTCAAAAACCTTGGTTGCGCGAGATGAGGAAGTGGGCTGGGAGGGAAATAAAATAGACTTTTTACGTCGCATATTGGGGTGTGCGACGTAAATTTTTTGTCCCATATTTACAAAATTGCCACCGCGTTTTATTTACGTCGAATATACGTGCATGCGACGATAATTGGGTGACGTAAAAGCCCTATTCTGCACTAGTGTGGAGATTTTTGGTGAACGCCTATAGGCAGGAATCCGCTGGGGACTTTGTTGATTTTGGGTAACGCCTTTGAGCAGCGGGGCGTTTTGCTTGTTTGCCTTTTTTCTCTTTGTTGGGAGAATGGTGGCTAATGTTTTGAGATTAATCTCGCCTTTTTCCGTGGTTTATTCTATTTTTCTCGGGATTTGGATTTTGGCTTTTTTCTGGATAGCGTGTAAGCCTTTTTACTTTTTAGTCTCTTTTATTACGCTGGCTTTTTCTTTTTTGAAAGAGAATAAAGGCAAACAACTTAGCCAAAAGATTTTATTTATATATATCATGATTTTTGTACAATGATTATATACACAATGACGTTCCTAAGGTGGCGGCAGGCTCGACTGCGAGGCTGAAGACGGCTCAGGAGGAGGAAACTGTAACATCCTAAATCTCGGTACCTTTACAACTTTTGTCAAAAATTTTATTAATTAAATTATTAAGAATTGGGGAAAGTGACTATAGAGTTTTATGTTGGTTAGACTATTTGTGATTTTTAGAAATTTTCTCGGAAAAAAAAAACTATATAATAAAATAATAATAATAAAATAATAATATATCTAAAAAAAAAAAAAAAAATTGTAGCCTTTGACTTCTTTTAAAAAGCACAATTCTCGTCTTCCTGTAAGTTCTTCTTTCTCTCGTTTTGTTTTTCTCTTTCTCTCAAACGCTCGTCAAAGCTTAATTTTGAGGGGGAAATATTGATTTTCTTGAGAAGCTCCAAGAGGTAAGTTTGTTTCTCTCAATCTTCTCTACATTTCTACGGTTTTATTTTTCAAAACGGTGCATTTTCAAAAAAATTTCTCACTTGGTTAAGCTTGAATGGGAGTAAAAAGAGTGTTATTGTAGGTTTTACACCTAAGACACTAGAATAATACTTAGAATTGAGGATTAGAAGTGATTAAGCTAAAAACCTTAAGCACCCTAATTCGTAAGTCACTGTTCATTAAATTTTGGGACGTTTGTGAACAGAATTAGGAATTAGTATCTTCATAAAAGTTGTAGCCCTTTAAGTTATGGAAATTTAGAAACTTGTTTCACATCAACCGGATATTTGTATCTCAAGTTATGTTCATTTTACTGTCAAGTGCTATAGCTGTGAAGTTAAGAGGTTGCCCTGTTTCAACAGCCTCGGTTTTTGAATTACTGGGATTGATACGTGTGAAATTAGGACTTGATTTCATCATACAAGTTGTAGGAAATTATATTTCCGAAATTTAGAAATTTGTTTCATGTCAATACCTTATGTGTAGCATGAGTTATAGTCAAATTACCAAGGCATGTTCAGAGTGTTATTGTAGTTGAGCCATGTTGGAAACAACCACTGTAAACTGAAAAACTGCATTTATTCTACAAGGTATTTGAATTTATTTCCTTCATCAATATTGTAGGTAATTAAGTTATTGAAATTTTGGCTCTTACCTCATGCCAAAACAGTTTATATAACTCTAGAAAATTCTGAAATACTGAACCTTGTCCATATTTGTTATTAGGATTCTTCCTACTCTAAGTGTATTACTTCCATTACTCTCTTCTACTTGTATTAATTTAATTAGCATCAATTTAGGCCCTAGAAATGATTTTATAACTCAAAGAACCATAGTCTTGAATTTTAGAATTTTAGGCTATGAAGGAGGTGAGATTTTAGAGGTCTAATATGGTTGGAATTAAGGATTTAATTGGGGTATTTAATTGGCATGTAGGAGACTACTTAGAGGTGCAAAGAGGAGACCCAAAGACTTGATAGATTATTTGATCAAGAGTTACTCTTCACCAAGTTACAACATAGGGTAAGGGGTAGGATAACTTTTATAATTCATTTTTGCTTGAAATAGCATTGAGAAGAAGTCCCTTACTTCTAAGTTAATTAGAAATTTATTTGGAATTATTTGAATGTCATTTCTATTTTTGATGAATTTTTAAAGTTTTAAGATTATGTGAAATTTATGGCTTCTAAATGGAGCAACTTGAGTGTATGGAACCTTGTATGATTATAAGGCATCCATGAATGTTGTTTGAATCGATTGCTTAATCATTAGTAATTTTATATGATTTATTGATGAATTTAGATTGAGAATTAGCATATTTCTATGTTTAGTATTCTGATAATTGCTTTAAATTGATTATTGAGATATATTGTATGTATGTTATGAAGCATGATAAGTAGAAAATTATTGTGCAATGTTTTTGGTAAGATGGATTAACATATAGAATTGCATTGTATAATTTGGTGGAATGGAGGAAAGGTGTGAGAAATGAACTATGTGAGAAAGAAAACTATTTTTTATATATATGAAATTGAATTTTATAATTTAATTATGAAGTGAAATTTTATATTTTTATTTAATTAATAAATATTTTTCAAAAGTATTGGAATAATTTTGATCTAGGAGAAAACAAGTAATTGTAAGTGAAAATGAATTTTTAATAATTTTGAGGAAATTATTTGCAATTATTATTATTATTTAAGAAAAATAAATTAAAATTGAGAAAATTATGATTTTGAGTAATGATGAATATGATGAGGTGGAAGGATGGTTTGGTGAAAAGTAGAAGTGTTCGGGTTGTTTTTGGTAATTTTACAGGTGTTAAAAATTTTGGGAATGTCCGATTTACGGGGAAACTCGTCGAGTTTTTCTTAAGAAATAACCTAGTATTATTTTGAAGAAGTTAAGATGTGATTTAAGTATAATGAGGTGAAATAAATTTGAAAGAGTGTGAAGAAGTTATGATAAGTCATGCATCATGTTCATGAGTCGGAGATTGAGTGTATGAGGAGGATATGGAAAATCGGGGTCGGTTCCATGCTAACCTCGGGGATGATTGAGTGTGATCGAGCTCATATGTGGCTCGAGCTCGCTACCTAAGCTGTGAGACTCTCACTACCAAGCTTGATTATCCCGACTAAAGCCCCGTGGTTTCTCATGATCGGTTGAGCTGGACAAGTAATTATGAGTATACTACCGCAAGGCGGTGAGAGGTTCCAGTGAAACTCCCGATCCTTCTCGAAAAGAAAAAAGAAAATAAAAGAGAAAGTGGTTTTGGGATCCCCATGGTCTTGCATACTAGGATGTGTCCTAGAAAAGATTAGTGAATACATTGCATTCATAATATCATATCATTTGTGTGCTCGATTACTAGTATGTTTGTATATGTAATTTCTAATTAACCCAATGTTATTTGCATGCTCTAAGTGAATTTAAAGTTGTCTTACCCTTTCGTGCATGTATTGTTATTATGAAATGTTTGCATAGGTGACGTTGAACACAACTCATCCCCAGTATCATCTCCAAGTAAAGTTTAAATACGATCACTGCAAGTACTAAGTAGAAGACTTGATCGGACACCACTACGGTGCTACAAGAGATACTTCATTTTAGTGGACGTACGGAATATATCTCCTCTTTAGTTAGGTTGTATAATTAGTTTGTCTAGTTAGTTTGTTTGCTCTGGTATTGTGAACCCTTGTTAGGTGTATTTTGGGATGACTTTATGTATATTTACTATCTAGTTATACTTGACACTTATGAATGATATGTATATTAATCACTAAGTGTATGTTCTAATTATTGTGTACTTTACTTCTACAAGAGTGTATTGGTAATCAAATACTAAGAGGAATCAATAATAAGTAATAAATCATAATAAAGTGAATGTTGGTATTAAAGGTGTCACAATTAGTGGTATCGAGAGCAGTTCTTTCCTATAGGCCTGGGGAAAGGCCTAATATGCTTGTCTCGTGTACTCTTGTATTGTTATTTTCGACGTAAAGTAGTGATGTGAAATTGGTAATGTGGAGTAATTCTTAGTTTATCTAGTTTTACTTCACATATATAGAGGGGATTGATTGAATTTGTGATTGCAGGAAGTGATGGCAGGAAGAGGTAGAGGACGTGGTAATGCTCTTTTGAATGAATTGCTAGAAAGAATGGTTGGAATGTTAGAGAGACAACCAGACAGGACAAGTTGGTACTCATAGTCTAGAAAGTTTTATGAAGAACAACCCTCCAAAGTTCAAAGGTGGATTTGATCCGGATGGAGCCCAGCTTATGGATTGAAGAGTTAGAGAAGATCTTCATAGCAATGAATTGTCCAGATGCCGATAAGGTTACATTTGCAGCTTATTTATTTCAAGGGGAAGTCGAACATT
This sequence comes from Sphenostylis stenocarpa, assembly GCA_963425845.1. Taxonomy (NCBI): domain Eukaryota; kingdom Viridiplantae; phylum Streptophyta; class Magnoliopsida; order Fabales; family Fabaceae; genus Sphenostylis; species Sphenostylis stenocarpa. The sequence continues at coordinate 74,637,946 of OY731403.1, forward strand.
GGTGGAGGTACACTAGACAACAATTGGAGGAGGCAGGAGGAGCAATCAATTGGGAAGTATTTAAGCGAGATTTTTAGAAAAGTATTTTCCCGAAGATTTGAGAAGGAGGAAGGAAGTGGAATTCCTGAATTTGAAGCAAGGAAGTATGTCTCGTGGGGAGTACGCGGCAAGGTTTGATGAATTATCCAAGTACTGTCGGTATTTCAACAATAATGGTGATGATCGCTCACGATGCACTAAGTTTGAAAGTGGGTTGCGTCCCGACATCAAGCCGGCAATAGGATACCAGGAGATTACTCATTTCCCAACGCTCATAAATAGATGTCGTATTTATGAGGATGATGCTAAGGCCAAACAAGCACATTGGAAAAATTCAGGACCTCAGCGAAATTTTCTACAGAGAAAAGGACAATCCTCTGATAGAGGAAAACCTTACCAACCTTCTCAAAGGCAGCAAAGATTCTCATATGGAGGAAGTGGGTATCAACCACCAGTGGGAAGTTCAAGTAGATCAAGTGGATTCAGTGGAAAATGTTTTATTTGTGAAGGACCACATCTTGCACGAGATTGCCCGAAAAAGAACTATAATTGTTTTAAGTGTGGAAAGCAAGGTCACATTATTCGTGATTGTCCCGAGTGGAAGAAGGAGAACAACAGCTTTAAGAGTCATGCCTGGTAGTAGCAAGTGGCAAGCGAGGTTAACAAGTAACCAACCCGGGAGGCCAAGGACACAAGGAAAAGTTTTTGCAATGAGTGGTGAAAAGGCATCTCAATCCGACTCTATGATACAGGGTAAATGTCTCATAAATGGGAATATCCTAAATGTATTGTATGATTCTGGAGCATCTCATTCTTTTATTGTTGAAGCTTGTGTGAGACAATTGCAATTGCCTCGTTATTGCTTTGCCATATGACTTGTTTGTTTCTACTCCTGGCGGTACTCCTATAGTTATTGCCAAGGCTTGTTTGAATTGTCCTATTGTTGTAGAAAGTAGAAATCTTTCCGCAAATTTGTTTTGTTTGCCTCTCCCCGATTTAGAAATCATCCTAGGACTAGATTGGTTATCTTCCAACCATGTTCTCGTTAGGACCGCCACACTAAAACCATAACTTTTGGTGAATCCTTGAACCCATCATCAAAGAATTTGAGATTTCTAACTCACGAGCCAAGTTAATGCTTCTTTGAAAGAGGGAGCGCAGTTATGTATGGTGTTACTCTCTAAAAGGAGAAAAGGAATTTAGAATAGAGAATCTGCCTATTGTGTGTGACTACCCCGAAGTATTTCCGGATGATATTCCTGGATTACCACCGAACGAGAAGTTGAATTTGCAATAGATTTGATCCCTGGAGTCGGACCTATTTCAATAGCTCCATATAGAATGTCACCATTGGAATTATCGAATTGAAGAAGCAGTTAGAAGAGATGTTGGAAAAGCAATTTGTGAGACCAAGCGTTTCTCCTTGGGGTGCTCCAAGTGTTGTTGGTGAAGAAGAAAGATGGAACAATGAGATTGTGTGTGGATTATCGTCAACTAAACAAGGTTACAATCAAGAATAAGTATCCGTTACCAAGAATTGATGATTTGATGGATCAACTCGAGAGGTGCAACTATATTTTCCAAAATTGATTTGAAGTCGGGATATCATCGGATTAGGGTTAAGCCGGAGGACATACCGAAGACTACTTTCGGACCCGATATGGACACTATGAATATTTGGTTATGCCTTTTGGTGTGACTAATGCTCCTGCGATATTCATGGATTAGATGAATAGGATCTTTCATCCATATTTGGATAAGTTTGTAGTAGTATTCATTGATGACATTTTGATTTATTCTAAGACCAAGGAAGAACATGCGTAACATCTCCAAGTAGTGTTGGAAGTTTTGAAGGAGAAACAGTTGTATGCTAAGTTGGAAAAGTGTGAGTTTTGGTTGGAGAAGGTGAGTTATTTAGGTCATGTGATTAATAAAGATGGCATTTCGTAGATCCGATGAAAGTGGAAACTCGTATTGCAATGGGAAAGACCAAAGAGTATTACTCGAGATTCGTAGTTTTTTGGGTCTAGCTGGTTATTATAGGAGATTCATTGAGGGATTCTCAAAGATAGCCTTACCTTTGACCAAGTTGACTCGTAAAGGACAACCCTTTGTATGGACGAGTCGAGTGTGAGGAGAATTTTCAAAAGTTGAAAGATAAATTGACTTCGCTCCAGTATTGATACTTCCAAACCCTCATGAGAATTTTGAAGTGTATTGTGATGCATCGAAGCAAGGGTTAGGCTGTGTATTAATGCAGAATAGAAATGTAGTGGCATATGCTTCAAGGCAGCTTGAGACCGCATGAAGTAAATTACCCTACACATGATCTCGAGTTGGCAGCTGTGGTGTTTGCATTGAAGATTTGGAGACACTATCTATACGGTGCAAGATTTGAAGTTTTCAAGTGACCATAAGAGTCTTAAGTATTTGTTTGATCAAAAAGAGTTGAATATGAGGCAACGCTCGGTGGACAGAATTTTTGAAGGACTATGACTTTGAACTTCATTATCACCCCGGAAAGCCAATGTAGTGGCGGATGCTTTAAGCCGAAAGTCTTTGTATATGTCAACAATGATGGTCGGAGAATTGGACTGGGTGGAAAAATTGAGAGATTTGAATTTAGCTATGGAGATAACTTCCAAAAGTTTTAAGTTTGGAACTTTGAAGATAACTAGCAATTTTCTTGAACAAGTTAAGGCAAGCACAATTAACAGATGAATTTTTGCAAGGCAAGAAGACTTTGGTATCTCAAGGAAAAAAAAACGATTTTCAGGAAGACACAGGTGGAATTTTGAGATTCGGAGATCGAATTTGTATTCCGCAAGATGATGAAATCAAGAAGATGATTTTAGAGGAAGCCCATAAGAGTAAGTTGAGTATTCACCCAGGAACTACCAAGATGTACCAAGATTTGAAGAAGTTATTTTGGTGGTCAGGAATGAAAAGATCGAGTGGCGAGTACGTAGCATCTTGTTTGGTATGTCGAAAGTAAAGGTTGAACATCAAAGGCCCACTGGAATGTTACAATCTTTGGATATCCCGAATGGAAATGGGACAAAGATATCAATGGATTTCAGTAACCGGATTGCCAAGAACTCCTACAAGATATGATGCAATTTGGGTAATTATTGACAGATTGACTAAGTCAAGCACATTTTCTACCTATCAACCTTCGTTATTCATTGGAAAAATTGACACAAGTATATCTTAAGGAGATAGTGAGGTTACACGGCGTACCTTCAAGTATTGTATCCGACAGAGATCCACGTTTTACTTCCAAGTTTTGGGGAAGTTTGCAACAAGCATTAGGGACAAAGCTTCGATTGAGTTCAGACTTATCATCCGCAGACGGATGGACGATCGAAAGAACAATTCAATCTCTTGAAGACCTTCTACGAGCTTGCATTATGGAATTCAAAGATACTTGGGACAAGTCTCTGCATTTGATTGAATTCACCTACAATAATAGTTTTCATACAAGTATTGGGATGGCACCATATGAAGCTCTTTATGGAAGGAAGTGTAGGACACCTTTATGCTTGGTATGACTCAGGAGAGAATCTTATTTTGGGACCAGAAATTGTACAACAAACTACCGATAAAGTAAAGATCATTCAAGAAAAGATGAAGACAAGCACAGAGTAGACAAAAGAGTTATTATGACAAGAGGAGAAATTCGTTGGAATTTGAAGAGGGTGACCATGTATTCCTGAGAGTTACACCTACTACTAGAGTTGGAAGAGCTCTGAAATCTCGAAAACTCACTCCAAAATTTATTGGTCCTTACCAAATTCTGAAAAAGATTGGTCTTGTGGCTTATCAAATAGCCTTACCTCCAATTCTTTCAAACCTCCATAATGTTTTTCATGTCTCACAATTCAGAAAGTATATTTCTGATCCTTCTCACATCATTGAACTCGATACAGTACAATTGAAGGATAATCTAACCTATGAAGCACCACCTGCGTGTATCGTGGATCAAAGGATGAAACACTTACGTGGAAAAGATATACCTCTAGTTAAGGTCGTATGGAGTGGAATAGGTGATGAAGATGCAACATGGGAGTTAGAGAGCAAAATGAGGGAATCTCACCCTCATCTTTTCCAATAAAGGTAAGCAAATTTCGAGGACGAAATTTTTTAAGTGGGGGAGAATTGTAACATCCTAAATCTCAGTACCTTTACAACTTTTGTCAAAAATTTTATTAATTAAATTATTAAGAATTGGGGAAAGTGACTATAGAGTTTTATGTTGGTTAGATTATTTGTGATTTTTAGAAATTTTCTCGGAAAAAAAAACTATATAATAAAATAATAATAATAAAATAATAATATATCTAAAAAAAAAAAAAAATTGTAGACTTTGACTTCTTTTAAAAAGCACAATTCTCGTCTTCCTGTAAGTTCTTCTTTCTCTCGTTTTGTTTTTCTCTTTCTCTCAAACGCTCCTCAAAGCTTAATTTTGAGGGGGAAATATTGATTTTCTTGAGAAGCTCCAAGAGGTAAGTTTGTTTCTCTCAATCTTCTCTACATTTCTACAGTTTTATTTTTCAAAACGGTGCATTTTCAAAAATTTTTCTCACTTGGTTAAGCTTGAATGGGAGTAAAAAGAGTGTTATTGTAGGTTTTACACCTAAGACACTAGAATAATACTTAGAATTGAGGATTAGAAGTGATTAAGCTAAAAACCTTAAGCACCCTAATTCGTAAGTCACTGTTCATTAAATTTTGGGACGTTTGTGAACAGAATTAGGAATTAGTATCTTCATAAAAGTTGTAGCCCTTTAAGTTATGGAAATTTAGAAACTTGTTTCACATCAAACGGATATTTGTAGCTCAAGTTATGTTCATTTTACTGTCAAGTGCTATAGCTGTGAAGTTAAGAGGTTGCCCTGTTTCAACAGCCTCGGTTTTTGAATTACTGGGATTGATACGTGTGAAATTAGGACTTGATTTCTTCATACAAGTTGTAGGAAATTATATTTCCGAAATTTAGAAATTTGTTTCATGTCAATACCTTATGTGTAGCATGAGTTATAGTCAAATTACCAAGGCATGTTCAGAGTGTTATTGTAGTTGAGCCATGTTGGAAACAACCACTGTAAACTGAAAAACTGCATTTATTCTACAAGGTATTTGAATTTATTTCCTTCATCAATATTGTAGGTAATTAAGTTATTGAAATTTTGGCTCTTACCTCATGCCAAAACAGTTTATATAACTCTAGAAAATTCTGAAATACTGAACATTGTCCATATTTGTTATTAGGATTCTTCCTACTCTAAGTGTATTACTTCCATTACTCTCTTCTACTTGTATTAATTTAATTAGCATCAATTTAGGCCCTAGAAATGATTTTATAACTCAAAGAACCATAGTCTTGAACTTTAGAATTTTAGGCTATGAAGGAGGTGAGATTTTAGAGGTCTAATATGGTTGGAATTAAGGATTTAATTGGGGTATTTAATTGGCATGTAGGAGACTACTTAGAGGTGCAAAGAGGAGACCCAAAGACTTGATAGATTATTTGATCAAGAGTTACTCTTCACCAAGTTACAACATAGGGTAAGGGGTAGGATAACTTTTATAATTCATTTTTGCTTGAAATAGCATTGAGAAGAAGTCCCTTACTTCTAAGTTAATTAGAAATTTATTTGGAATTATTTGAATGTCATTTCTATTTTTGATGAATTTTTAAAGTTTTAAGATTATGTGAAATTTATGGCTTCTAAATGGAGCAACTTGAGTGTATGGAACCTTGTATGATTATAAGGCATCCATGAATGTTGTTTGAATCGATTGCTTAATCATTAGTAATTTTATATGATTTATTGATGAATTTAGATTGAGAATTAGCATATTTCTATGTTTAGTATTCTGATAATTGCTTTAAATTGATTATTGAGATATATTGTATGTATGTTATGAAGCATGATAAGTAGAAAATTATTGTGCAATGTTTTTGTTAAGATGGATTAACATATAGAATTGCATTGTATAATTTGGTGGAATGGAGGAAAGGTGTGAGAAATGAACTATGTGAGAAAGAAAACTATTTTTTATATATATTAAATTGAATTTTATAATTTAATTATGAAGTGAAATTTTATATTTTTATTTAATTAATAAATATTTTTCAAAAGTATTGGAATAATTTTGATCTAGGAAAAAACAAGTAATTGTAAGTGAAAATGAATTTTTAATAATTTTGAGGAAATTATTTGCAATTATTATTATTATTTAAGAAAAATAAATTAAAATTGAGAAAATTATGATTTTGAGTAATGATGAATATGATGAGGTGGAAGAATGGTTTGGTGAAAAGTAGAAGTGTTCTGGGCTGTTTTTGGTAATTTTACAGGTGTTAAAAATTTTGGGAATGTCCGATTTACAGTGGAAACTCTGTCAGGTTTTTCTTAAGAAATAACCTAGTATTATTTTGAAGAAGTTAAGATGTGATTTAAGTATAATGAGGTGAAATAAATTTGAAAGAGTGTGAAGAAGTTATGATAAGTCATGCATCATGTTCATGAGTCGGAGATTGAGTGTATGAGGAGGATATGGAAAATCGTGGTCGGTTCCATGCTAACCTCGGGGATGATTGAGTGTGATCGAGCTCATATGTGGCTCGAGGCTCGCTACCTAAGCTCGTGAGACTCTCACTACCAAGCTTGATTATCCCGACTAAAGCCCCGGGGTTTCTCATGATCGGTTGAGCTGGACAAGTAATTATGAGTATACTACCGCAAGGCGGTGAGAGGTTCCAATGAAACTCCCGATCCTTCTCGAAAAGAAAAAAGAAAATAAAAGAGAAAGTGGTTTTGGGATCCCCATGGTCTTGCATACTAGGATGTGTCCTAGAAAAGATTAGTGAATACATTGCATTCATAATATCATATCATTTGTGTGCTGATTACTAGTATGTTTGTATATGTAATTTCTAATTAACCCAATGTTATTTGCATGCTCTAAGTGAATTTAAAGTTGTCTTACCCTTTCGTGCATGTATTGTTATTATGAAATGTTTGCATAGGTGACGTTGAACACAACTCATCCCCGGTATCATCTCCAAGTAAAGTTTAAATACGATCACTGCAAGTACTAAGTAGAAGACTTGATCGGACACCACTACGATGCTACAAGAGATACTTCATTTTAGTGGACGTATGTGAATATATCTCCTCTTTAGTTAGGTTGTATAATTAGTTTGTCTAGTTAGTTTGTTTGCTCTGGTATTGTGAACCCTTGTTAGGTGTATTTTGGGATGACTTTATGTATATTTACTATCTAGTTATACTTGACACTTATGAATGATATGTATATTAATCACTAAGTGTATGTTCTAATTATTGTGTACTTTACTTCTACAAGAGTGTATTGGTAATCAAATACTAAGAGGAATCAATAATAATTAATAAATCATAATAAAGTGAATGTTGGTATTAAAGGTGTCACAGAAACTGCCGGAGCATGTGCCTCTGAAACTATTCCAGGCTCCGAATCATGCCGAGCATGTGCTGGCCGATCGTATCCAGGCTCTGAATCACTCCCTCTTGCCTTTGGCTGATAGTCTCCAGCCGTATCTCAAAAACATCCTGCCTCAGGGACTGTCGGTGCCATGAAAAGAGGCGGTCAGAGCGACGCAATGGTTCTGACTTTCCATTTTTCGTGTTTTTTATGGGTGAGGTTACAACGCCTTGAGGTTGTTCGATAACCGGGTTGAACCAAAGGGAGAGGTTTTTGAAAGAGTGTTCTTAGATCGTCCGATAACCGGGCTAACCTAAGAACAAGTTTGAAAGGGTTCTTATGGAGTCGCCACCGATGTTTTTACCAGAAACATCGAAGAAGGGGAGAAAAGGCGTTGGTTTCTTAAAAAAAACCAACTTCGGTCGTTAAAACCAGAGTTGGGTAAGGGAGTTAATTATGTGTAACGGAGGTATTAGCTCCCTTACGACGCCCCTTTTGGGTTCCCTATGACAAACCAGTTATTTTATAAATAAACTTTTGAAATGACGCTGTAGACCCCAAATCTTGCCCGGCCTCATAATAAAAACCAGAAGACCTTCTATTCGAAGATGGATGAAGCCTAAGAAGCCACTAAGAGATAATATTAGGCCCCATACTAGGATAGGAGGGATTTTTGGCAAAAAAATAAGGATTTTCTCCTTTTAAGGTCGAGACCGCCATCTCGCCTTGCGCAAGTGGCGAGACCGCCGTCTCCTTTGGCGAGACCGCCATCTCGCCATTCCCCTCATTTCACATAGTTCTTCCATTCTCTCTCTAGCCAATTCTTCAAATTCTCTTTCTAGAACCCCTCCGAAGCATTTTCGGAGTTTTTGAGAGCTTTCTAGAGTGTTTTATAGCATTTTCGAGAGATTTCGGCGCTGTAAAGAGTGAAGGGTTGCCAAAAAGCACCCTAATTTCAAAGAATTAATAGAAAGCTTGCTTCAGAGGTTTCTATACTCTCTCTCTCTACTTTACCGCTTTAATTTCAATTATGCAATAGATATTAGGGCCATGTAGTCATAATATTAAATTCCGCAAATAAAAGGGTAAAAGCGTATTTTCATCGGTTTATTTATTTAAAGTAGTTGGCCTATCATAGGGAACCCGAAAGGGGCATCGTAAGGGAACTAACACTTCCCTTACACGTAACTAACTCCCTTACCCAACTCTGGTTCTAATGACCAAAGTTGGTTTTTTGAAAACCAACGCCTTTTTACTCCTTTTCCGATGTTTCCGGTAAAAACGTTGGTGGCGACTCCAAAAGAACCCTTCAAAAACTAGTTCTTGGTTTAGCCCGGTTATCGGACAATCTATGAACGCCCTTTCGAAAACCTCGCCCCTAGGTTCAGCCCGGTTATCGGACAACCTAAAGGCGTTGTAACCACACCAATAAAAACGCAAAAATTGGAAAGTCGGAAACATCACGTCGCTCCGACCGCCTCGTTTTGACGGCGGCGAAAGATGACGACTCTACTGGGGAAGCCTAGAGAGTTGATCCCATTTAGTGATGGGCCAGCTTAAAATAAATAAACCAAGAAAATTACACTTTTACCCCACCATGTATTATAACATGCTTTAATGCTTGGCTTTAATAACTGTTGCTTGTTTATACTTACGCAATTGTTTGAAATACAAACTGTACACAAATCCTTGCACACTACAGTTCCCTGTATACCCGGGGGCAAGTGAGAAATCCATAGGGAGTGGGCTGCAGGTACGGTTCGCTGTAGTGATGGCCTTGTGCCCACCAGTGTGATCAGAAACCACCACTCAAGGTGATAACCTTCCTCTTTTGGCACAAAGACTGACTATGGCCTTCGTGCTAAGCATGGTCGGAAGGCTGGAGAGTGGGGACCCTATAATGGGGGCACCTTGGGGGCTTTAGCCTTGGTGAGAACAGTTAGAACCTACCCTTGCCAATGCACTTTTCTGCAGGAAAACCCTACCTCGTGACTAAAACGACTTCTTGCATGTTCGCGGATGAGTGAATTGTATGTGCATTTGTCTGTTGCATTTGATTGCATAGCATAACCAAACAACAGATAAAAACAAAATTTTACGATAAACACCCTTTTAGCTAGCCTGATTTCAGGTTCATTGTAAGCTAAGTAGCCACGCAGTCCGACAGAAGAGATAAAAGGCTAAAAAAATAAATCCAAAATAAATAAAATAATAATAACAAAATCAAAACATTTATAAAAATAATTTTGACAAAGTCGTATCATTCATATAGCATCATGTCATATGTGGAAAAACTGAGAAAATAAATGCATAAGGAAAGTATGCATATGCATCATTTTAATAAATCCCTAAAAAATGGGTTTTAGAAGCGTTTTTCGGGAAAAATACTGGGCCAAATCCCCTTTGGAATTTGCAACTTGATTCTTCACATTTTTCTCTTCGTTTTGATATGTTGTGCATCCAAATCAGACATCTTAGTCAAAAGTTATGTCACTTTGAACATCTACCGCCCTTTTGTACTGGTGCATACATAAATACATTCATTCTAGGGAGCACTAGATATCCCTAAGACAATGGCGAAAGAGGCCCCGAGCACATTTGTGACCTTCGTGACAAGGAAGGGACACGTGTACTAAGGCGTGATAGTGACCCCCATTATACTTGTCAAATCTATGATGGGGGAAGAACCATTACATCGAGGTGGGTATGATACCCCACAAAGCGTAAGCTTTGGGGAGGGTACCTAAGTTATTGTCTTAAGGGATATTCATCTCATAAATCGTTCATTTTAAACAATAAAAATCTTTTGACATTCTAGAAAGCGGCTGGTATTCTTCATGCCGTCATCCTCATACAAAATAACACAAAATCCCAAACACTATCATACATCATGTTAGAAAATAAAACATGATAATGTTTAGGAAAAAAATAAAACACTTGCATACATGCATCCACCAAACTTCATCCTCATAACATGCATCTAGTAGTAGGTAGTCGAAGAAGTGGACATTCCTCAATACCACGAAAAGAGGATTAGGGCATTCGCATGCCATGCACAGGAAGTCAAAAAGAAAATAAATAGAAATTCTAACCCACCTATGGGTTCATTTAGGCTTCTCCACTTTAAAAAAAAAATGTACTTCAAAACATTGCATTGAGGAATGTACACTGTCTGGATGAAATAAATAAAATTGTTTGTTTTCATCATCTCTTCAACCGTCTATTGTATTCATAAATTACATTCATCCTCACTATAATAATAATAAGGTAATAAAAAGAAAAGATTAGTCGATGTGTTTTCAACGAATTGAAGTAAGAGGAAGAGCAAACCTTTTGTCGTCAAGTTCTCTCCAACGGTTGATCCGCCTAAGGAGGATAATAAGCCTCAACTGTTGGGTATCCAAGTTAATAAGGAAGAGGGGGCAAGGATGCCACTACATTTGTTCACGCCTCGAATAAGGCTGCACCATGGAGATACACAAAAACACCGCCCATTAGTGAGGATATCTCCAGCATAGCCAACATTGGGGGGCAGGATTAGAAGTAGAAGAATCTACTCCCCCGAGGAGCTACCAGACAATGCTCCCAAGAATAAAGGAAAAATAATAAGATCAAAGAAAAACATAGTCCAAAGGGGAAACTGAGAAGACTTTGGACTCATGACGTTAAGGAAGTTCTTTCAATGCTCCACCAAAAGAGACAAACTCACGGTAGGCGACAAGCTGGTCATGGTTCGAGCTAAAAACGACATTCCGATCAGTAAGTCGTCTGCCCTACCTTGAATGGATGCGACTGAAGAGGACCTTTGAAATATCTTTTGCCAATATGAAAAGACTTCCCCAACAATATGAAGGTGACCCACATGATGAGAAATATATGGATATCGCCCAAACCAAGGGCTCATTAGAAACTCTCAAGGAATAAGGGAGCCACCAGATTTTAAAGACAATCCTTTGAAGCTTACCCTACAAAGGATCAAGCTGCACGGAGAAAAGGGAAGTCTCCCCTCCGCACCTTGAATCAGATTTTCCCATATAGAGGGGTTCAAGCGTCAAAAGCGACTTTAGTCATTAGGTGTTCTCCTTCAAATTCTTAGGGTTTGTAAATCCAATGACTATTAGAGATTACTCCTCGGGGCTAGCCCGACCCCCGAGCATTGTAGGGCACACATTTCCCTATTAATTACAAAGAATGTCATTCTTACTATCTGCTTCTCTTCTTGCTATTAATGTCTAAACCTCATTAATAACCATGTTTAAGCAAACGTTTTCAAAAGTGCGTCAAAGTAACCAAAATGCGCCATTGACCAAAATAAAAGTCAAATCCATCACCACTGATTGACTAGAAGCACAAAATAAAGTTTTACCTTGTCATAAGTAAAGTCGTGTTTCGCCAATGTTGTGCAAAAAGAAAACAAAAATCAAAGGAAGCCCATAGAAGTTAAAGGCCAAAAAAAAAAAAAAAAAGGCAAGGTACCCGGTAGGAAACCCATTAAGGGGGCTACGCAAAAGTTAGGGTAAACCTGCTAGGAAACCCGAACAACCATAAAGGGTAGCCTAGGCAAAAGTTAGGGTTACAAAATAAAGTCCGCTAGGTTTCCCAAAGCAAGAAAAATGAAACCTAGACAAAAGTTAGGACATAACACAACATCCTAGGCTGAAAACCTAAAGGGTAGACTAGGGAAGTCAATCAGTCATAGCAAGCGTCATACAATAAGACACGTTTGCCTAAACTAGCCTAAACACTCTAACCAACCTTGGCTAACCATGCTTACAAAATCCATTTTTGTCAAAATAAAACAATTATAAAACACAAGCCTTTGAATTAAATATCATTTTCCTTCTTTTCTCTTGACCCTTACCACTACGACATTCTAGTAATTAGTAGGGAAATGTGGAGATAGTGATAAATAGGAGGATTGACACCCCCAAGAAAAGGGAGGGGCGCACTGCCATGGCAAGTCGCTCTACAATAAACACAATCATTCTTCGGTCACGACAAAGTCAAGACGGCAAAATCGGTACAGCCTATCCTGTCGACGAAAGCACATGATGTCAGAAGCTCATCAAAAGTAAAAGCACATTTTATTAATCCTTTTGAAATATTAATTGAAATAGCATTATAGGATGCATATCGCGAACATTGCATGCATATGATAGGGTCCTATCTCTCAAAAATAGAAGAGAAACAAAAAATGAAAATAAAAAATAATGCATGCTAGGAGATTCTTAGGCAAAAGTTAGGGTAGCCCACTAGATCGAAAACCCGCAAAGGGCAGTCTAGGCAAAAGTTAGGGCATTCATTAAAAATGAAAAAAGCCCGCTAAGATATCCTAGGCAAAAATTAAGGCAGCCCGCTAGACCGAAAACCCCAAAAAGGGCGGTCTAGGCAAAAAGATAAGGCTAAACCAAAAAATGAATAAAAGAGAGGGGCCCTTCATCATAATCATAAAAAGTCCAGCAGGAGAATGCCAGTCACTTTTCCAGATGCATCAATCAAAAAGAATAAATTGCATTTAGGGCATTCATACACAAGTAGTTGCACAAAACGACTTTGTCAATGTCAAAAATGAAAGAAATAAAAATTACTTCAGACAAATAACAAAAAATGAAAAGCATTCATGCATATAAGGAGACTAGTTCCATGTTTGTGATTGAAAACAGGATCACTGAGACTGAGTCTCCAAATAATGCCCTCAAGAAAATGGAGCAAGTCGTCAATCAAGCGACTCAGCAGAATAAGAGCTTCTGAAAATTAAGAGCTCCAGCTACCATCCTTCTACCCAGAAAAGAAGGCACAAGAAAGTAATAAGTCTCCAAACATTGCTCTCCCTCAAGAAAGAAGAACGAGTTGTCATAAGAAGCTTTCAGAAGCAGAAGCTTCCAGAAGCCAAAGCTCCAATCATCACCCAATAAAAGAGGGCACAATCATCAGACATCATAAAAGAAAAGCCGACGGAAAGGCTTAGTCATCCCCAAGAGGATCCCTTCCTACTCTGAAGGCAAAACAAAAACACTCATCACGGCTCAGCATTACCACTACATGAGTCATCGAGCACACTCACCCAAAGTCTCCTCCACACTCCCCAATGGAGAATAAAGGCTTCAAGAGCCCATCATCATCAACGATCAAAAGAGTCCAATCTCCATACCAACAAGGGCTCAAAAAAAAAAAAGGAAAAAAGAAGAAAACTCTTGCATCCCCAGAGGATGTCCAAAAGAAAAGACAACAACAGTGAAGGCCGAATAAAAATCCTCAAGTGGATCTCCTAAAAAGTCTACAAAAAAGAATCAGAAATTCCCATCCTCCAGTGGAATAAGAGTTTCACAAGTTTAGCTCGCATCAACATCAATCAAGGAGTCAAGACTCCATCCCTAGAAAAGAAAAATCAGATCCCCAGGGAGTCAACTAATTCCCTGGTGGATCACCAAAGAAAGAAAACTTCATCCCTAATGGACCTCCCAAAAAGAAGGAAAAAAGCCAGTGTAATAAAAAGAGACTAAAAAGTAAAAAGGCTTACGCATTATCCCGAAAAAGCCAAATTTCAAATCGCGAAAAAAAGAGATAAATCGCGAAAAAAGGCGAAATCAAATGAAAATCCTTTCTCCCTAAGTGGGTCACCTCAGAAAAAGAAAAAATCAACCAAAAAGAAGGAATTGGAAATTCCATTCCTTCAACAGAATAAGAGCACCACAAAAGCCAGCTCGCACCCACATCAATTAAGGAGCCAAGATTCCATTCCCCCAAAGGGGCTACCAAAATCTGACCCCTGGGAAGTCAACCAATTCCCCGGTGGATCAATAAAAAAGAAAGATCATCTCTAGTGAGCCTACTACAAAGGAAAAACTTCAGATTCATCCTCAGAATGTCATTTTCCTACACATAGCAAGACCTAGCAAGCAAGAGCCAGCATCCCCATAGGGGAATATCAGCCTAGTCAGAGGCAAAACAAATGCAGCCAAAAGTCTTCACTTCCGATGAAGCATCTGCCTACTCAGAGGCATTACTAGAAACTTAATGGAGTATCTACCTGCTCAGAGGCACCATCAAAATCAACAAATTTTCAATGGATATCCACCTACTCAAGAGGTGTCACCAAGATCAGCAAATCCCTAGAGGATTCCTGCCTACCTAAGAGGTACTCATCAAAAATCTCCGACAACCAGCAAAGTCGGATGACCACTACCAAAGGATCAAAAATAAAGAATCCCCAGCAAACAACAAGCTGGATGGTTATCAGGAAAAGCCAAAAAACAAAGAATCCCTGGCACACCGAAAGACTTTACCAGAAAGGTCCAAAACCATTTACCAAAACAGAAATCACTCCCCATGGAGTCGACGCATGAGCCACCCAAGCAGTAAGCCGCCACCACCACCAGTCCTACACAATGGACTGTACCAGCCTGATAGGGGGTTTATACCTATCAATCTGCGCACGCAAGTGCGCCTGATCTGCGCTCAAGACGGATCAGTAAGTCGCAACTACCAGCCTGATGGGGGGTTCATACTCATCCAGTCCAACACATAGCGGACTGCAGCTACCAGCCTGATGGGGGGTTCATACTTATCCAGTCCTACACACAGCGGACTGCAACTACTAGCCTGATGGGGGGTTTAGGCCCATCAACCGAAGGATCGGCTACCGTCAAAAGGAGTATCCTGAGGTTCTACCACGTACCAAAGGGATCAGCTACCGTCAGAAGGAGTATCCTGGAGGTGCACAACACAAATTTTCCCTAGAAGATCAACCGCCGCAAGTCGGGAACATCCGAAGGGTAACCGGGCAAGAGGGTCAACTCCTTTACCTTCCAGTCGATCTTCTTGGCACAGCAGGCCAATGGCCGACTGGTCAGGTAAAGGGGGGGGCAGCTGTAGACCCCAAATCTTGTCCGACCTCATAATAAAAACCAGAAGACCTTCTATTCGAAGATGGATGAAGCCTAAGAAGCCACTAGGAGAGACTATTAGGCCCCATACTAGGATAGGAGGGATTTTTGGCAAAAAAATAAGGATTTTTGCCTTTTAAGGTCGAGACCGCCGTCTCAGATTCGAGACCTCCGTCTCGCCTTGCGCAAGTGGCAAGACCGCCATCTCGTTTGGCAAGACGGCTGTCTCGCCACTCGTGAATGGCGAGACCGCCGTCTCGTTTGGCGAGACGACCGTCTCGCCATTCCCCTCTTTTCACATAGTTCTTCCATTCTCTCTAGGCAATTCTTCAAATTCTCTTTCTAGAACCCCTCCGAAGCATTTTCGGAGTTTCTGAGAGCTTTCTAGAGTGTTTTATAGCGTTTTCGAGAGATTCCGACGCTGTAAAGAGTGAAGGGCTGCCAAAAAGCACCCTAATTTCAAAGAATTAATAGAAAGCTTGCTTCAGAGGTTTCTATACTCTCTCTCTCTCTACTTTACCGCTTTAATTTCAATTATGCAATAGATATTAGGGCCATGTAGTCATAATATTAAATTCCACAAATAAAAGGGTAAAAGCATATTTTCATCGGTTTATTTATTTAAAGTAGCTGGCCTATCATAGGGAACCCGAAAGGGGCATCGTAAGGGAACTAACAATTCCCTTACACGTAACTAACTCCCTTACCCAACTCTAGTTCTAATGACCAAAGTTGGTTTTTCGAAAACCAACGCCTTTTTACTCCTTTTCCGATGTTTCCGATAAAAACGTCGGTGGCGACTCCAAAAGAACCCTTCAAAAACTAGTTCTTGGTTTAGCCTGGTTATTGGACAATCTAAGAATGCCCTTTCGAAAACCTCGCCCCTAGGTTCAGCCCAGTTATCGGACAACCTAAAGGCGTTGTAACCACACCAATAAAAACGAGAAAATTGGAATGTCGGAACCATCACGTCGCTCCGACCGCCTTGTTTTGACGGCGGCGACAAACTCTTTTACCCTTTTATTTCGGAATTAAAATAATGACTACATGGCTCTAGTAGCTATTGCACAATTTAATATAAATTAAAAACACAATAAAAGAGAAAGAGAGTGAAGAAACCTCCAGATCAAGCTTTTGATTAATTCTCGTAAAAATTAGGGTGCGTTTTGGCAGCCCTTCGCTCTTACAACGTCGAATTCTCTCTTGAAAACGCTATAAAAGGTCTCTTAAACATTCACAAACTCTAGAAATGCTTCAGAGGGGCTCTAAGAGAAGAATTTTGAGAAATTACAGTAGGAAAGGTGGAAGAACTGTGTGAAATGAAGGGGAGAGCGCCCCCCTATTTATAGGGATTCGCGCCTGTCAGATCTAGAAGGCAGTCTCGCCATTCGGGATGGCGGTCTCGACTTTGATAAGTGCCAAGACGGCGGTCTCGTTTGGCAAGATGGCGGTCTCAACTTGCCAAATGGCGAGAGGGCTGTCTCGCTAAACGAGAGGGGGGTCTCGCCAATGGTAAGTGGCGAGACGGTCGTCTCGCCAAACCAGACAGCGGTCTCGACTTACCATTGGTCGAGACGGCGGTCCCGAAAAGCGAGACAGTGGTCTCGACCCCTGAAGACTGAAATCCTTATTTTTGTACAGAAAAAGCCTTCCTACTCTAATATGGGGCCTAATAGTCTCTCCTAGTGGCTTTTTAGGCTCTGTCCATCTTCGAATAGGAGGTCTTCTGCTCTTTATTTTAAGGCCGGGCAAGATTTGGGGTCTACAGCTGTCCCCCCTTCACCTGATTAGCTGACTGTTGGCCTGTTGTGCCAAGAAGATCGGCTGGAGAGTGAAGGAGTTAACCCTCTTGCCCGGTTGTCCTTCGGATGTTCCGTCTTGTGGCTGTTGATCCTCTGGGAAAAAGTGTATGCCTCTGGGATTCTCCTTCTTGCGGTAGCCAACCCCTTTGGTTGACACATGGTAAAACCTCAGGATACTCCTTCTGACGGTAGTCGATCCGTCGGTTGATGAGTATAAACCCCCCATCAGGCTGGTAGTTATAGCCTACTGTGCGTAGGGCTGGATGAGTATAAACCCCCCATCAGGCTGGTAGTTGTAGTCCACTGTGCGTAGGACTGGTGGTGTTGGCGTCTTACTGCTCTATAGCTCATGCGCCGGTGTTGAAATGTGTTCTCTCGCTTTTCGATATTTGTTTTTGACTTTTCTAGAGTGGTCTTCCGGTTTTTGCCGGGGATTATTTCGACTCTTCCGGTGGTCATCCAACTTGTTGGTTGCCGGGTAGTCTTGTTTTGTAGTTCGACTTTGCTGGTCGTTGAAAAACTCTTGGTTAATGTGGTTGACTTGCGAAGCTTGTCTTGTTTTTAATCCTGCCTTTTTCCGCGGTTTTATCTTTCTTCTCGCGATTTCGGATTTTGGCTTTTCTGGGATTAAGCGTAAGTCTTTTTACTTGTTTTAGTTTCTTTTCATTACGCTGTCTTTTTTTTTTGGAAAGAGGGCAAAAATGAATGAAAGACATTTTTATTTATGATAAAATTTGGTTACAACATTTATTTTGGGGTACTATCCCTAAGACGGTGGGCTCGAGCCGGGAGACGATCCGAGAGGAGGGAATTGCCGGTACATATGTCTTTGAAACTCTGCCTGGCTTCGAACTGAGTCGAGATGTTCTTGTTGGAGCAGTGCCAGGTCTTGTCTCATCCCTTCTTGTACCTTGCCGAAGGTCTCCATTCGCGTCTCGAAGACATCTTGCCTTAGGGACATCTAGTAAAATTGCTGGCACAAGCTATAGATGTTGCGGTTAATGCCAGCAAAGTCGTCCCTATACTGTTGCTGTTGCTGCTGCTATTGTTGTTGTTGTTGTTGTTGCTGGAACTCCGGGGGTGTCGGGAGGTCTTGCATCACCACCAGGTCCTGGACGTCTAGGGTCATGGCTAGCGAGGGGTGGAGGGCCAACCGGGATCCTTGACGGATCAGCATCCCCATGCTGACAAGTATGGACCCGTTGATAGACTTGGGTCGAAGATCGGGGCAGTGGCGGTTCTCTGCCACTGCACCCCCATTTTTCTGCCAGGAGGGTGATGAGGGGAGCCAGAAGGATGGCTCCCACAGGGTGGCACCCAAAATCCTTGAGGGCCTTCACGAAGAAATAGCCGGGGTTGCACCGGCGCCCTTGGCTCATGCAGTGGAGGGCAAAGGGGTACGAATAGGTGACCTTCCCCTAATTCTCCTTCCGCCCGTGGAGAGTTCCTGACAGTAACTTGTGGCAAATACGGAGAGCGGGAATGAGCGCGGACCCTTTCAGCAGGGATGGCAAGGTGCGCATCCCAGTGAGATCCTCCCACATCTCACCGGTTGTGAGGGTAGGAGGCCCCTCGATACTCTTGGGTCAGGATGTCTTCGGGCCGGACGAAGCCGATAGACACGTTGAATTCGTCTAGGGTCGTCGTCTGGTACGACCCATTCATGTAGTAGGACACCATCTTGACCGGCGGGAGTCCCGGTACCATCGTGGGGAGCTCGTAGTATGTGATAGAGGCAAGAAACTCCATCACCGCCTGTAGGTAGATGTGGGTGGGGGGAGACTGGAGGAGGAAGCGCCATCCAGTGTTGTCGAGGTAGGCACGCACGTCATCCTCCCATCCAAATTCGGCGAGGATGCCGAAGTCCAATTTCAGCATGGGATGAGAGATGAGTCGGGTCCTGTGGGATTGGGACCGTGGAAGCACTTGGGCCAGAACCCCTTCTCTTTCTTGAAGCTTCACCTCTATGCATTTTGGTAAGAAAGTGCTCAAATATAGGAGAGAGGTGTGTAGGAGTGCAGGAGAGAATGGTTGAACCCCCTCCCCCACACAAAGGCCCCTATTTATTGAATTTTCAGTGCAAGTCGGGACCGCCGTCTGGAATTTTGAGACGGCGGTCTCGATTTTGCGAGACTCGAGACCGTCATCTGGAACTTCGAGACAACGGTCTTGTTTTCGTCCAAAATGAGACGACGGTCTTGTTTCAGCGCGAGTTGAGACGACGGTCTGAGAAGGCGAGACGGCGGTCTCAAATTTTAGTTGATTTTTTTTAAAGAAAATAGGACCTTATTCAAAAACATTTTATGAATGTTTTCATGTTTGATGTCCTATAATGCCTATTTCATTAGCTTTTCAGAAGGATTAACTGGTGTGTCTTGTAGAGACGGGTTCCTTCTAATCTTTGTTTTTCTGCTGTACTTGGTTGTACCGTTCTGGACATAATGTGACCGAAGAATGATTTTTTTCTCTTCTCTCTCTTTTTTTTTTGAAAAGCACCCTTTGTCATGTTGGTGCCCTTTTTCTTTGCTATAGAGGTTTCAATCCTCTTGTTGATTATACGCCTCCATATTCCCAAACTAATTGTGAGAATAATGTTGCGAGGGTCAAGAGAAAAGAAGTAGAGGATAAATTCAACGGCTTGTGTTTTAGACGGTTGATTTTATTCAGAAAAGATTTTGTAAGAACGGCTGACTAAGGTTAGGCTTGAGGGTGTAAGTTTTTGTCTAAGCAAACGTTTTTCTTCTCTCTTTTTTTTTTGGATTTGCGCCTTAGCCTATTTCCATTGCTTTTATGGCTGATCGATTTCCCTAGACCGCCCTTTGGGTTTTCGAACTAGGATATTGTGTTTTGGTCCTATCTTTTGTCTAGGTTCCTTCCTTTTTCCTTCTTGTTTAGGGAATCCTAGCGGACCTTATTTTGTAACCCTAACTTTTGCCTAGGCTACCCTTTATTTTTGTTCGGGTGTCCTAATAGGTTGACCCTATCTTTTGCGTAGCCCCTGTAGACCCCAAATCTTGCCCGACCTCAAAATAAAGAGCAGAAGACCTCCTATTCGAAGATGGACGAAGCCTAGCAAGCCACTAGGAGAGACTATTAGGCCCCATACTAGGATAGGAGGGATTTTCGGCATGAAATAAGGTTTCTCGCCTTTTAGGGGACGAGACCGCCATCTTGAAATCGAGACCGCCGTCTCGTCCCATGTAAGTGGCGAGACCGCCGTCTCATTTGGCGAGACGGCGGTCTCGCCACCTGCGAAGTCGAGATGGCGGTCTCGTTTGGCAAGACGACGGTCTCGCCATTTTGGCATGGCGAGACGGCGATCTCGTTTGACGAGATGGCAGTCTCGACCCTGTCAGACGAGACAGCGGTCTCGACCTGTCAGGCACGAAAAACTATAAATAGGGGGCTCCCTTCCATCATTTCCACACACCACACACAGTTTCTCCTCCTTCTCTCTAGACTTTCTCTCTCTAGAACCCCTCCGAAGCATTTTCGGAGTTTCTGAGCGTCTCTAAGAGTATTTTTTAGCGTTTCGAGAGGTTTACGAAACTGTGTAGAGTGAAGGGCTGCCAAAAAGCACCCAAGTTATCAAAAATTAAATAGAAAAGCTTGCCTCGGAGGTTTCTACACTCTCTCTCTACTTTACTGCTTTAATCTTCATTATGCAATAGAAGCTAGGGTCATGTAGTCATAATTTTAATTCCGCAAATAAAAGGGCAAAAGCATAATTTTCACCGGTTTTAATATTTTTAAATAGCTGGCCTATCATAGGGAACCCGAAAGGGGCGTGGTAAAGGAACTAATACTTCCTTTGCACGTAACTAACTCCCTTACCCAACTCTGGTTCTAATGACCAAAGTTGGTTTTTCGAAAATCAACACCTTTTAATCCCTTTTCCGATGTTTTCGGTAAAAACATCGGTGGCGACTCCACAGAACCTTTCAAAACTAGCTTTTGGATTAGCCCGGTTATCGGACAATCCAAGAGCGTCTTTTCGAAAACCTCGCCCTTAGGTTCAACCCGGTTATCGGACAATCTAAAGGCGTTGTAACCACCAACAAAAAACGCAAAAATTGGAAAGTTAAAAAGACCATCGCGTCGCTCCAACCGCCCTCGTTTTGACGGCAGCGATAGATGGCGACTCCACTGGGGAAGCCTTGAGAGTTGATCCCATTTAGTGATGGGCCGGCTTAAAAAAATAAATAAAACAAGAAAATAATGCTTTTATCCTACCTTGTATTATAACATGTTTTAATGCTTGGCTTTAATAACTGTTGTTTGTTTATATTTACGCAATTGTTTGAAATACAAATTGTACACAAACCCTTGCACACAACAGTTCCCTCTATACCCGGGGGCAAGTGAGAAATCCATAGGGAGTGGGTGGCAGGTACGGTTCGCTGTAGTGATGGCCTTGTGCCCACCAGTGTGATCGGAAACCACCACTCAAGGTGATAACCTTCCTCTTTTGGCACAAAGACTGACTATGGCCTTAGTAATAAGCATGGTCGGAAGGCTGGAGAGTGGGGACCCTATAATGGGGGCACCTTGGGGGCCTAAGCCTTGGTGAGAACAGTTAGAACCTACCATTGCCAATGCACTTTTCTGCAGGAAAACCCTACCTCGTGATTAAAACGACTTCTCGCCTGTTCGCGGATGAATGAATTGTATGTGCATTTGTTTGTTGCATTTGATTGCATAGCATAACCAAACAACAGATAAAAACAAAATTTTACAATAAACACCCTTATCTCGGATAGTTTGCCTTTTACCTAGCCTGGTTTCAGGTTCTTTGTAAGCTAAGTAGCCACGCAGTCCGAAAGAAGATATAAGAGACGCTAATATTATTTTTTCACCAATAAAACCATTTTATCTCGGACAGCTCGCCTTTTAGCTAGCCTGGTTTCAGGTTCTTTGTAAGCTAAGTAGCCACGTAGTCCGACAAAAGAGATAAAAGGCTAAAAAAATAAATCCAAAATAAATAAAATAATAATAACAAAATCAAAACATTTATAAAAAGAATTTTGACAAAGTTGTATCATTCATATTGCATCATGTCATAAGTGGAAAAATCAAGAGAAAAAAATAAATGCATAAGGAAAGTATGCATACGCATCATTTTAATAAATCCCTAAAAAATGGGTCTTAGAAGCGTTTTTTGGGAAAATTACTGGGCCAAATCCCCTTCAGGTATTTGTAGCCTGATTCCTCACATTTTCCCTTCGTTTTAATATGTTGTGCGTCCAAATCAGACATCTCAGTCAAAAGTTATGCCACTTTGAACATCTACCGCCCTTTTGTACTGGTGCATACATAAATACATTCATTCTAAGGAATATCCATCTCATAAATAATTTGTTTTAAACAATAAAAATCTTTTTGTATTCTAGAAAGCGGCTAGTATTCTTCATGCCCTCATCCACATACAAAAAAAAAACACAAAATCCCAAACACTATCATACATCATGTTAGAAAATAAAACATGATAATGTTTAGGAAAAAACAAACACTTACATACATGCATCCACCAAACTTCATCCTCATAACATGCATCTAATAATAGACAATCGAAGAAGTGGACATTCCTCAATACCATGAAAAGAGGATTAGGGCATTCGCATGCCATGCACGGGAAGTCAAAAAGAAAATAGAAATTCTAACCTGCCTATGGGTTCATTTAGGCTTCTCCACTTTAAAAAAAAATGTACTTCAAAACATTGCATTGAGGAATGTACACTGTCTGGATGAAATAAATAAAATTGTTTGTTTTCATCATCTCTTCAAGTGTCTATTGTATTTATAAATTGCATTCATTCCCACTTTAATAATAATAAGATAATAAAAAGAAAGGATTAATTGATGTGCTTTCCATGAATTGGAATAAGATGAAGAGCAAACCTTTTGTCGTCAAGTTCTCTCCAACGGTTGATCCGCCTAAGAAGGATAATAAGCCTCAACCGTTGGGTATCCGAGTTAATAAGGAAGAAGGGGCAAGGATGTCGTTACATTTGTTCACCCCATACATCAAATAAGGTTGCACCATGGAGATACGCAAAAACACCGCCCATTAACAAGGATATCTCCAGCATAGTTGGCATTGGGGGCAAAATTAGAAATGAAAGAATCTATTCCCCCAAGGAGTTGTAAGATGACGCTCCTACAAATAAAGAAAAAATAAAAGACCGAAGGAAAACATAATCCAAAGAGGAAACTGAGAAGACTTTGGACTCATGACGCTAAGGCAGTTCTTTCAACGCTCCACCAAAAGAGACAAACTCACTGTGAGCGACAAACTGGTCACGGTTCGAGCTAAGAACAAAATTCAGATCAACAAGTCGTTTGCCCTACCTTGAATGGATGCGACTGAAAAGGACCATTGAAATATCTTTTGCCAATATGAAAAGACTTCCCCAACAATATGAAGATGACCCACATGATGAGGAAATATGGATGCCGCCCAAACCAAGGGCTCATTAGAAACTCTCAAGGAATAAGGGAGCCACCAGATTTTAAAGACAATCCTTTAAAAGCATGGCCTAGGGCATGACCCTGCGAAGGATCAAGCTACATGGAGAAAAGGGAAGTCTCCCCTCTGCAGCTCGAATCAGATTTTCCCAAACAGAGGGGCTCAAGCGTCAAAAGCGACTTTAGTCATTAGGTGTTCTCCTTCTGATTCTTAGGGTTTATAAATCCAATGACTATTAGAGATTACTCCTCGGGGTTAGCCCGACCCCCGAGCATTGTAGGGCACATATTTCCCTATTAATTACAAAGAATGTCATTCTTACTATCTGCTTCTCTTCTTGCTATTCATGTCTAAACCCCATTAATAACCATGTTTAAGCAAACATTTTCAAAAGTGCGTCAAAGTAATCAAAATGCGCCATTGACCAAAATAAAAGTCAAATTCATCACCATTGATTAACTAGAAGCACAAAATAAAGTTTTACCTCGTCATAAATAAAGTCATGTTTCGCCAATGTTGTGCAAAGAGAAAAGAAAATCAAAGGAAGCCCATAAAGTCCAAAAAGAGAGGGCAAGATACCCGGTAGGAAACCCACCAAAGGGGGCTACGCAAAAGGTAGGGTAAACCCGCTAGGAAACCCGAACAACCATAAAGGGTAGCCTAGGTAAAAATTAGGGTTACAAAATAAAGTCCGCTAGGTTTCCCAAAGCAAGAAAAATGAAACCTAGACAAAAGTTAGGGCATAGCACAACATCCTAGGATGAAAACCCAAAGGGTAAACTAGGGAAGTCAATCAGTCATATCAAGCGCCATACAATAAGACGCCACTCCATAAACAAAACGTTTGTCTAAACTATCCTAAACACCTTAACCAACCTTGGCTAGTCGTGCTTACAAAAACCATTTTTGTCAAAATAAAATAATTCTAAAACACAAGCCTTTGAATTAAATATCCTCTTCCTTCTTTTCTCTTGACCCTTACCACTACGACATTCTAGTAATTAGTAGGGAAATGTGGAGATAGTAATCAATAGGAGGATGGACATCCCCAAGGAAAGGGAGGGGCGTACTGACATGGCAAGTCGCTCTACAATTAACACGAATCATTCTTTGGTCATGAAAAAATCGATACGGCAAAATTGGTACAACCTATCCTGTCAACGAAAGCACATAACGTCAGAAGCTCATCAGAAGTACAAGCACATTGGTTAATCCTTTTGAAAAATTAATTGAAATAGTATTATAGGATGCATATCGCAAACATTACATACATATGATAGGCTCCTATCTCTCAAAAAAAAGAAGAAAAAAAAATGACAATAAAAAGAATAATGCCTGCTGGTAGATTCTTAGGCAAAAATTAGGGTAGCCCGCTAGATCGAAAACCCGCAAAGGGCAGTCTAGGCAAAAGTTAGGGCATTCATAAAAAAGGAAAAAGCCCACTAAGACATTCTAGGCAAAAATTAAGGCAGCCCGCTAGACTAGGCAAAAGATAGGGCTAAACCAAAAAATGAATAAAAGAGAGGGGCCCTTCATCATAATCATAAAAAAGTCCAGCAGGAGAATACCAGTCACTTTTCTAGATGCATCAATAAAAAAGAATAGATTGCATTTAGGGCATCCACACACAAGTAGTCGCACAAAACGACATTGTCAATGTCAAAATCACTTCAGATAAATAACAAAAAAATAACAAAAAAAAAACGAAAAGCATTCATGCATATAAGGAGACTAGCTCCATGTTTGTGATTAAAAACAGGATCACCGAGACCGAGTCTCCAAATAATGCCCTCAAGAAAACGGAGCAAGTCGTCAATCAAGCGACTCGGCGGAATAAGAGCTTCTGAAAATTAAGAGCTTCAGCTACCATCCTTCTACCTAGAAAAGAAGGCACAAGAAAGTAATAAGTCTCCAAACATTGCTCTCCCTCAAGAAAGAAGAGCGAGTTGTCATAAGAAGCTTCCAGAAGCCAAAGCTCCAATCATCACCCAATAAAAGAGGCCACAATAATCAAGACATCATAAAAGAAAAGCCGACGAAAAGGCCTAGTCATCCCCAAGAGGATCCCTTCCTAATCCGAAGGCAAAACAAAAACACTCCTCACGGTTCAGCATTACCACCACATGAGTCATCGAGCACACTCACCCAAAGTCTCCTCCACACTCCCCAATGGAGAATAAAGGCTTCAAGAGCCCATCATCATCAACAGTCAAAAGAGTCCAAACCATGAAGGGCTCAACAAAACAAAAGAAGAGAAAAGAAGAGAAAAGAAAAACCCTTGCATCCCCAGCGGATGTCCAAAAAGGCCATGACAGAGAGGGCCGAATAAAAATCCTCAAGTGGATCTCCAAAAAAAAAAATTCTACAAAAAGGAATCAGAAATTCCCATCCCCCAGTGCAATAAGAGCTTCACAAGTTTAGCTCGCATCAACTCCATCCCTACAAAAGAAAAATCAAATCCCCAGGGAGTCAACTAATTCCCTGGTGGATCACCAAAGAAAGAAAACTTCATCCCTAATGGACCTCCCAAAAAAACAAGGGAAAAAGCTAGCGTAATAAAAAGAGACTAAAAAGTAAAAAGGCTTACGCATTATCCCCATAAAAAAGCCAGATTTCAAAATCGCGATAAAAAAGAGATAAATCGCGAAAAAAAGGCAAAATCAATCCTAAACTTTTAGGCAATCAATAAAATCCCGAAGTGGGTCACCGCAGAAAAGGGAAAATCAACAAAAAAGAAGGAATCGAAAATCCCAATGAAACAAGAGTATTGGCAAAACCATCTCATACCAACAACATCCAACAAGGAGTCAAAACTCCATTCCCTCAAAGGGGAAATCAAAATTAGATCCTCGGGAAGGCAACCAATTCCCTGGTGGATCAATCAAAAAGAAAGATCATCCCCAGTGAGCCTACTGCAAAGGCAAAACTTCATATTCATCCTCAGAATATCATTTGCCTATGCATAGGCAAGACTTGGCAAGCAAGAACGAGCATCCCCATAAGGGGATATCAGCCTAGTCAGAGGCAAAACAAATACATCCAAAAGTCTTCACTTCCGATGAAGCATCTGCCTACTCAGAGGCATTACCAGAAACTCAGCCTGCTCAGAGGCACCATCAAAATCAACAAATTTTTCAATGGATATCTGCCTACTCAAGAGGCCTCACCAAGATCAACAAATCCCTAGAGGATTCCTGCCTACCTAAGAGGCACTCATCAAAAATTCCCGACAACCAGCAAAGTCGGATGACCACTATCAAAAGATTAAAAATCAAAGAATCCCCAGCAACCAACAAGTTGGATGAACACCAACAAAATCCCCGGCGCAGACCGGATGACCAAATCAGAAACAAAGAAAACACATCTCAACGCCGGCGCATGAGCTAGAGCAGTAAGCCGCCACCATAGCCAAAGGATTAGCTACCGCATCAAAAGAGCATCTCGAGGTTTCACATTGGCGCATGAGCTAGAGCAGTAAGCCGCCACCATAGCCAAAGGATCAGCTACCGCAAGATGGAGCATCCGGAGGCTTAACACCAGATGGGGGTGTATACTCATCAGGCCTTACAAAAGGGGGCTTCCCGGATGGGGGTTCATACTTGTCAAACCAGATGAGGGTTCGTACTCATCAGCCGAAGGGGTCAGCTACCGTCAAAAGGAGCATCCCAGAAGCGCACCACATTTCCCCAGAAGATCATCCGCCGCAAAGACGGAACATCTGAAGGGTGACCGGGCAAGTGGGTCAACTCCTTTACCTTCCTGTCAATCTATCTGGCACAACAGGACAACAACTGACTAGTCAGGAAAAGGGGGGGCAGCTGTAGACCCTAAATCTTGCCCGACCTCCAAATAAAGAGTAGAAGACCTCCTATTCGAAGATGGACGAAGCCTAACAAGCCACTAGGAGAGACTATTAGGCCCCATACTAGGATAGTTGGGATTTTCGACACGAAATAAGGTTTCTCGCCTTTTAGGGGACGAGATCGTCGTCTCGTTTGGCGAGACGGCGGTCTCGCCATTTTGGCATGGCGAGACGGCAGTCTCGACCCTGTCAGATGAGACGGCGGTCTCGACCTATCAGGCGCGAAAAACTATAAATAGGGGGCTCCCTTCCCTCATTTCCACACACCACACACAGTTTCTCCTCCTTCTCTCTAGAATTTCTCTCTCTAGAACCCCTCTGAAGCATTTCCGGAGTTTCTGAGCGTCTCTAAGAGTATTTTTTAGCGTTTCGAGAGGTTTACGAAGTTGTGTAGAGTGAAGGGCTGCCAAAAAGCACCCAAGTTATCAAAAATTAAATGTAAAAGCTTGCCTCGGAGGTTTGTACACTCTCTCTCTACTTTACTGCTTTAATCTTCATTATGCAATAGAAGCTAGGGCCATGTAGTCATAATATTAATTCCGCAAATAAAAGGGCAAAAGCATAATTTTCACCAGTTTAAATATTTTTAAATAGCTGGCTTATCATAGGGAACCTGAAAGGGGCGTCGTAAAGGAACTAATACTTCCTTTGCATGTAACTAACTCCCTTACCCAACTCTGGTTCTAATGACCAAAGTTGGTTTTTCGAAAACCAACGCCTTTTAATCCCTTTTCCGATGTTTCCGGTAAAAACATCAGTGGCGACTCCACAAAACCTTTCAAAACTAGCTTTTGGATTAGCCCGGTTATCGGACAATCCAAGAGCGCCTTTTCGAAAACCTCGCCCTTAGGTTCAGCCTGGTTATCGGACAATCTAAAGGCGTTGTAACCACCAACAAAAAACGCGAAAATTGGAAAGTCGAAAAGACCATCGCGTCGCTCTGACCGCCCTCGTTTTGACGGCGGCGACAGCCCCCTTAGTGGGTTTCCTACCAGGTATTTTACCCTTTTCTTTTGGCCTTTGGCTTCTATGGGCTTTTTCTCTCTTTTTTTTTTCACAATATTGGGGAAACACGGCTTTATTTATGGTGAGGTAAAACCTTATTTGTGCTTCTAATCGACCAACTTGATTATTATGGCAATGGTACATTCTGATTATTTGGACGCGCTTTTATTCTTCCTCTCTTTTGTTTGTTTGGACAAGGTTATTATGAGGTCTAGACATGAAGTAGCAAGAAGAGGAGCAGATAGTAAGAAATGTATTCTTTATTAATTAATAATGGAATAGGTGCCCTAAAATGCCCGGGGGTCGGGCTAGCCCCGGGGAATAATCTCAAACAATCACTGGGTTACATCCCTTAAGCAAAGAAAAAGATCTCCTAGTGACTAGGGTAGCTCTTGACGCTTGCATCCCTCCACTTGAAGGGGAGACTTCCCTTTTCTTCTTTCTGCTCGGCCCTTTGTAGGGTCATATCCTAGACCATACTTAAAGGGGTTATCTTTGAACTCTGGGGGTTCCCTCATCCCTTGGGAATCTTCCCCCAGTCCTTGGCCAGAATGGTAACCATGCCTCATCATCATGCGGGCTACCTTTGTATTATTGGGAAGTCTCTCTACACTGGCGATTTCGAGTGCTTGAAAAGATGTTTCAAGGGCCTCTTCAGCCTCATCCACATAAGGTTGGGTAGATGTTACACTAATCAGGATGTCGTCTTCTGCTTGGACCGTGACCAGTTTGTCGTTCACTATAAACTTGACTTTCTAGTGGAGCGTTAAAGGAATTGCCTTAACGTCATGAATCCAAGGCCTGCCGAGGAGACAACTATATGTCGGAGTAATGTCCATTACATGGAAATCAACTTTGAAGATAGTGGGTCTGACTTGGATGGGCAAATTGACTTCCCCCACTACTTCTCGTTTGGATCCGTCGAAGGCTCGAACGATGGTGCTGCTTGGGCGCAAACGGGTTCCTTGAATAGTCAACTTGTCTAGTGTGCACTTGGGCATCACATTCAAAGATGACCCGTTATCCACAAGAACTTTAGCAATGAGGTACTCTTTGCACTTGACAGAGATGTGCAAGGGCTTGTTGTGGCTTGATCCCTCGAGGGCGAGTTCTTCCTCTGTGAAGGTGAGGTGATCGCTTGTCGTAATGTGACTGACGATCTTCTCAACTTTTTCTTGGGATATATTGTGAGGTACATGCGCTTCACTCAAGACCTTCATCAGGGCGTTTCTATTAGAGATAACAGAGTTATCTTTGCAGGTGTATGATTGAGCTGGTCAATAATGGAATACTCGCTTTGCCTTATGAACTAGAGTAACTCGTCGGTCTCCTTCTTGGATTCTTTCCCTTCTTTTTATTCGGTCTGTTTATTTTTTCCTTTATTCTTGGGGGCATCCTCTTGTAAGTCCTTGGGGGAGTAGACCCTTCCACTTCTAGTCATGCCCCCAATGCCGACTATATTGGAGATATCTTCCTTTATTGGTGAAGATTCCCCGTATCTCCAAGGTACAACTTTATTTGATTCGTAGGGGAAAGGACGTGGCATAAATAGTCGCACAGGTGTCCTTGTCCCTTCTTCCTTATTGATTTTGAGAACCAACGGTCGAGGCTTATCCTCTTGTGATGGATCGACCGTTGGGGAGAGCTTGATTAAAAGCGACTTTCTCTCCATTCTTCTGATTTGGAAGACGTGTCAGTTAATCCTTCCTTTTTATTATCTTGTTTCTTAAAAGTGAAGGAGGGGAAATTAAATATGCAGATGAATGATATGCATGCAAGTAGACAATTGTTGAATGAAGAAATTTCATTCACTCGTAGAAAGTGTACATTCCCCTATTCCATACTACTAAGCAACTTTTGACAGAATCGAAAAAGCCTAAAGAAACCCACAGGCAGGTCTTTATCTCTATGTAATTCCCTTTCGGCTTCCCGGATGTGACGAGCGAGTGCTTCGGTTTGTTTCTGGATCGCCTGGCTCATATCTTCACTGTACTTTTGAGCCTCTTTGATTTTTGCCTCTTGATGGACGACCAAGGCTTGCAGCTCGTCGAGCTTTGCAAGGGCTCGGTCCTTTTCTCATAGTACTTGACCATACTGAGCTAGCCCGTCTCTTTCTTTGTAGCGTAGCTCAGTGAGGCTTCTATTGAGTCTTTGGTTGGCCTCTCGCTCCTGGCATATTTCAGAATGAGTCCTCATGAGGTCTTGTAGCAAATCCTTGATCGTCTGAGCCTGTTTTGCACATTCTACCTCAAGGTGTGCTCATTTGGCGGCTATTTCTTGAAGTTGGTTATCTGAGCTGGTTCTAGCTGCTTTGGATGCTCGGATAGCTTGCTCGTTAGAATCAACACACTGATCCTTGAGGCGCTCTATTTCATGATCCTTTTTCTTGCATTGCCTCTGTAGACCGTCTATGGTGAGGATAGATTCTTGCTCTCTTTCCTCAAGGGCCCTCATTTGGGCTCCCACGATTTCTATCCTCCGGGTCAAGGCGTCGACTTGGGTTTGCAGCTCTTCACTGTTTGAACATGTAACAAGTGAGGTGGATGGTTGCGACATCCCTCTTTTTCGTCTCCACTCCTCATAGTCAGTAGAGATAGCTACTCAAACTTTTCCTAGCTCTCTATCTCCCATAAAGACTGGTTTCTCCGAAGAAACACAGTCCTCTGAGATCCTCTCAGGATATTGCAGTTTGGGTCCTCATGAGTTGTCTCATAGCTACTCTCGGCGAATAGGCTATGCAACCCCTGAGTCCTATCAACGGTATGCTCGGATAATCCCCACATCTGATGAGGACTGGGCCGGGTCGGAACCAAGGGCAAACCCAGGATAATTGTTTGGCGTCCCATTGTTCCAACTCGACCTTCCACTCTAAGGTCAGGCGTCGGTGGAGAGGGATTTTGGAGAAGTTTCTCAAAGGGTCGAGGAACATCCCCATGTGACTAGAGGCGTAGAAATGCGTGATTCCCCACACAAAAAGTAGTGAAGAGCAACATCTAACTGTTTTTCCTTGCTTATGGCGGCAAAATTCCACCGAGAGCAAGGTGTCGGCAAGAAGCGCAGGCAGGGGACTCTTTGAGTTCACGTCCCAGGCGAAGAAGGCGTCCATGACGGCTTGGTCTACTGTGTCGATATGGAAGGGAAAGAAGATTGTTTCGAATATGATTAAAGCTAGGGTTTTGTTAAAAGCAGCCCATTCTACGCTTTCAGCCACAGAGGACAAATGGTCTTCTAACATTGAGACTTTCCAACCCTAGATGTTCCCTTTTTCTATCAGGGTAGTCTGCCAGAATGGCAATCAGATGATGGTAGCGACTTGTGCTGCAGAAGTATATGTTCTGTGGCGAATATGGACCCCGACTAATTTGGGTCATTTTAGCATAATCTCATACTCCTCCAAAGTAGGCACCATATCGAACTGCAGGAATTCGAAGCAGTGCAGAATAGAGTTCCAAAAATGAACTAGAACCCTAATAAAAATAGGATTGACACAGATGTTCAATAGGTCGAGGATCCGTCCATTGGATTTTTTGAAGTCGGAGCGGACCTCTGACGGCATTATCGCGCAAAGCCGTTCCAGCTTCTTAGTATGGTACCGGGGAATGTCCACTTTCTTCTATTGTCTATTAGTCCCCTCCATTTTCTAAAAACCAAAATGCATGTTTTATGAACATGATGCTTATTGTGGGTATGCATGCGAGTGTTTGTTTTTACCTAAATGTTATCATGTTTTATTTCTACATGATGTATGATAGTATTTGCGTATTTATTTTTTGAAAAAATAAACTAATTATATGGATGATTTATGAATTTAATTTTTATGAACAAGGTCCCATTTATTTGATTTGGGTCTTTCTTTTTATTTTATTTTGGTTTTAGAGCCTTTTATCTCTTCTGTCGAACTGCGTGGCTACTTAGCTTACAAAGAACCTGAAACTAGGCTAGCTAAAAGGCAGACTGTCCGAGATAAAATGGTTTATTATGAATGAATAATATTAGTGTTCCTTATCTCTTTTGTCGGACTACATGGCTACTTACCTTGCAAAGAACCTGAAGCCAGGCTAGCTAAAAGGCAGACTATCCGAGATAAGGGCGTTTATTGTAAAAGATATTTTTCTTATCTGTTGTTTGGTTATGCTATGCAATCAAATGCAACAAACAAATGCACATACAATTCACTCATCCGCGAACACGTGAGAAGTCGTTTTAATCACGAGGTAGGGTTTTCCTGCAGAAAAGTGCATTGGCAAGGGTAGGTTCTAATTGTTCTCACCAAGGCTTAGGTCCCCACTCTCCAGCCTTCCGACCATGCTTAGCACTAAGGCCATAGTCAGTCTTTGTGCCAAAAGAGGAAGGTTATCACCTTGAGTGGTAGTTTCCGATCATACCGGTGGGCACATGGCCCTCACTACGGCAAACCGTACCTGCCACCCACTCCCTATGGATGTCTTACTTGCCCAAGGGTATAGAGGGAACTGTTGTGTGCAAAGGTTTGTGTACAAATTTTATTTCAAACAATTGCGTAAAATAAACAAACAACAGTTATTAAAGCCAAGCAATTAAAGCATGTTATAATACAAGGTAGGGTAAAAGCAAAATTTCTATGTTTATTCATTAAACTGGCCCATCACTAAATGGGATCAACTCTCTAGGCTTCCCCATTGGAGTCGCCATCTGTCGTTGCCGTCAAAAGAGGCGATCGGAGCGACGTGATGGTTCCGACTTTCCGTTTTTCACATTTTTTATGGGTGAGGTTACAACGCCTTGAGGTTGTCCGATAACCGGGCTGAACCAAAGGGCGAGGTTTTTGAGAGGGTGTTCTTAGATCGTTCGATAACTGGGCTGACCTAAGAACAAGTTTGAAAGGGTTCTTATGGAGTCGCCACCGATGTTTTTACCAGAAACATCGAAAAAGGGAAGAAAAAGGCGTTGGTTTCTTAAAAAAAACCAACTTCGGTCGTTAAAACCAGAGTTGGGTAAGGGAGTTAGTTACGTGTAAGGAAGGTATTAGCTCTCTTATGACGCCCCTTTCGGGTTCCCTATGACAGACCAATTATTTTATAAATAAACATTTGAAATGACGCTTTTAACATTTTATTTGTGGAATTAAAATAATGACTACATGGCCCTAGTAGCTATTGCACAATTTAATATAAATAAAAAAGACAATAAAAGAGAAGGAGAGAGTGAAGAAACCTCCAGAGCAAGCTTTTGATTAATTCTTGTAAAAATTAGGGTGTGTCTTAGCATCCCTTCGCTCTTACAACGTCGAATTCTCTCTTGAAAATGCTATAAAAGCTCACTTAAACACTCAAAAACTCCGGAATTGCTTCGGAGGGGCTCTAAGAGAAGAATTTTGAGAAATTGCAGGAGAAAAGGTGGAAGAACTATGCGAGAGGGCCGTCTTGCCAAACGGGAGGGGGGGGTCTCGCCAATGGTAAGTGGCGAGACGACCGTCTCGCCAAATGAGACAGCGGTCTCGACTTACCATTGGTCGAGATGGCGCGGGACGGTGGTCTCGACCCCTGAAGGCAGGAATCCTTATTTTTGTACAGAAAAATCCTTCCTACTCTAATATGGGGCCTAATAGTCTCTCCTAGTGGCTTTTTCGGCTCTGTCCATCTTCGAATAGGAGATCTTCTACTCTTTATTTTGAGGTCGGGCAAGATTTGGGGTCTACAGGGACATCTGGTCTAACTGCTGGCATATGTCATCCATGTGATGGTGGACACTAGGAAAATCATCCCTGTATTGCTGCTGCTGCTTGAACTCCGGGGGCATGGGGATCTCCTGTGACTCATCCAGATCCTGGATGTTCAGATCCTGGATGTCCAGTGTCATGGCGAGCACCGGGTGGAGGGTCACTTGGGACCCCTGCCTGATGAGCATCCCCATGCTGACGAGCATGGACCCGCTGATATACTTGGGTCGAAGGATGGAGGGAATGTCCTCGCCGTTCACGCATCCCCATCTCTCAGCCAACGGGGTGATGAGGGGAGCCATGAGGATGGCTCCAACGGGGTGGCTCCTGAAATCCTTCAAAGCCCTAAAAAAGAAGTAGCCGGGATTACACCGGCGTCCGTGCAACATGCAGTGTAACACAAAGAGATCGGGATGAGTGATCTTCCTCTTACTCTCTTTCCGTGCATGGATCGTCCCTACCAGTAGCTTGTGGCAGATGCGGAGAGGAGGGTTGAGTTCCAACCCTTTCATCAGGGCCGGTAGAATCTGCGACCCGGTGAGATCCTCCCATATCTCACCGGTTGTGAGGGCAGCCGGCCACTCACAGATAGCTCCCTGATATTCCAGTGTCAGGGTGTCCGTGGGCTGGTTGAAGCCCATGGTGACGTTGAACTCATCCAACGTCATCGTCCTGCAGGTCCCGTTCATGTAGTATGAGACCATCCTCGCTGGAGGAACACCCGGGAATAGCGCAGGCATGTCGACCATCGTGACGGAGGCGAGGAACTCCATCACGACCTCTTTGTAGATGCGGGTAGGAGGATCCTGGAGGAGGAAGTCCCACCCGATGCTGTGGATGTAGACTCGTACATCCTCTTCCCAACTGAACTCGGCTAGGTTGCTGTAGTCTAGACGCAACATGGGGTGCCAGGAGTATATTTTAATGTGATACAACTTGGTCTGGTGTTGCGGTGTGAGCTGAGTAGGGTCTGGCGGAGCCTGTGGTGTGGGAGCGCTCTGGCCAGATCCCCGACCTCTCTTTCGGGGCTTAGAAGATTCTCCTTGTTGCATTTTGTTCAAAGACACTCAAAGATGTATGAGAATGTATGAGAAGATGCAGGAATGGAGTGCTTTAAAACTTGAAAGTGATCAAGATCTTATTGAATCATTTGAAAAACCGAAGATATTGTTGATTTGATGAAGTCAAAAGGCTAATCTGATGAAGTCAAATGTTACTTGGGTTAAAAGGGTAGAGTGATTAGTGAGTCTGCATCTATACATAGGTATAATCATTCATATCTCTCTACTACATGAGGTTTCATCATTTTAAAGATTTTGAAAAGGCCTCTAAAGATGTTTAATCTGTTAAAAACCAAAGTAATCGGTCAAATGGTTTTTAAGAAATTGTTTTAACTGAATTATATGAGCTTAAAATGTTCTTAAAACTTACATAACAGATTTTTAACTAATAGGTTTTCAAAATAATCGATTAAAACATTTTAAAACATTCACTGGAACTGTTTTAATCGATACACTTTCGAATTAATCGATATACTTTCGAATTAATCGATTATTTTCATTAAAGGAGTGTTTGAAAATCTTCTGCTAGTGTTTTAACTGATATAGTTTCGAAATAATCAATTAAAATCACTTAAAATGTTTTGGAAAGTGTTCTGGCAGTATTTTATTCGATACAAACTCGAAACAATCGATTAAAATAAGTTGAAGTATTTTGAAAGATGTTCTGTCAATATTTTAATTGATACAAACTCAAAACAATCGATTAAAATAACTTGAAATATTTTGAAAGGTGTTCTGTCAGAAATTTAATCAATGTAAAATCGAATTAATCGATTAAAACAATGTAAAGGAATTTTTGCTAATTGCTTTAATCAATTAAAACTGGTTGTTATTAGTTAAAATCACTTAGAAAGTTTTATGAAAATATTTGGCAGAATTTTGATCGATTAAAACAACTTAAGGGATTTTTTACAAAGTGTTTTAATCGATTGAAACATTGTTGTATCAGTTTAAACAAATTTGGTAAATGATCAAGAACATTTTAATAGATTAAAAGAAGTTTTAACAGATTAATTCAAGACTTTTAACAGATTAAAAGATTGTTTTAACAGATTAATTAAACTAGCATTTAGAACAAATCTCTATATTAACAGGATTGCTTGAGTCTTTTAAAATATATCTTTGAGCAATCAATCAAGCAATCATAAGTGAAGTTTTTCAAGAAAGAATCGTGCAAGTTTTGTGGTGTTTTTGAAAGTTCTTTCTCGAGGCATTTTTGCATTTTTTCTTGAAGAAACTCATACTACAAGGACTGCATAATCCGGGTTAGATTGTTTTGGTTTCTTCTCTTTCATTTTCTTTCATTCTTGTTATACTGTGAGTACCTGGAATTGTTAGGCACGGTTTCTGTGGCTGGAATTTGGCTGCAGGTTGGTTCAAGAACTGGAAGTTGGTTCTTGGTGAAGGTTTAGGTGCAAGGACTGGAATTTTGGTTCTTGTTGTAGATTGGGTGTGTGATTGGAATCTGTAATCTGTAAAATATTCAATCTAGTGGAACTCAACTGAAATTTAACTGAGAATTGGACGTAGCCATGGGATTGGGTGAACCAGTATAAATCTTGGTTGTATTTCTCTAAACCTTACTCCCTTTAATTCTGTTGTTGCCTTTATTTTAATTGCTTGTTTTGCTTGATTCAAGAATTGGTCAGAACTCTTAATCTTTGAAATAGATAATTTGTAAATTACGAAAATCTTTAAAAGATCAATTCACCCCCGCTCTTGATCTTAGCCTCTT
Source organism: Sphenostylis stenocarpa (assembly GCA_963425845.1). NCBI lineage: Eukaryota > Viridiplantae > Streptophyta > Magnoliopsida > Fabales > Fabaceae > Sphenostylis > Sphenostylis stenocarpa. The sequence goes on from OY731403.1 coordinate 74,674,970, forward strand.
TTTCTAACAATCAGTATTAGAGCAAGGGTCTTGAAAAATACTCAAGACTTTCGGTCCAAATCTTTCATGGCTGAAAACAAATTATCTTTTTCTGAGGGAGCTTCTATTAATAGACCTCTACTGTTTTGTGGTACAAATTATCCATTTTGGAAGATTAGGATGAAGATCTTTATTGAATCTATTGATAGAAATGTTTGGGATGTAATTGTTAATGGTCCATTAATTACAGAAAAAGAGTTGTCTAGCTTAAATGATGAAGAGAAAAGAAAAGTTCAAAGTGATTGTACTGCTAAAAACATAATTACCTCTGCACTAAATATGGATGAATTTTTTAGGGTTTCTCAATGCAAATCTGCCAAGGAAATGTGGGAGGTTCTTGAAGTTACTCATGAGGGAACTACTGATGTAAAAAGAGCCAAAAAGTATACCCTCATCAGAGAATATGAGTTGTTTAAAATGCAAACCAGAGAAAGCATTATAGATGTGCATGTAGACCCCTAATTTTGCCCGGCCTCTCAAAAGAAAAAGCTAGAGGAACTTCACCCAAAGATGGAGTTCATCCGGCTTCCCAAAAACGAGGAAACCTCCCGCAACCAATACAGAGATCGCTCGTCTACACGATAACGAACAAAGGAGACTTCCTACACGAAGATAAAGCTTCAACGGACACCTATCGGCATCAACAGGTCGTCCCAAACACAACAGGTGGTCCCAAACACAACAGGTGGTCCCAAACACAACAGGTGGTCCCAAACGCAACAGGTGGTCCCAAACGCAACAGGTGGTCCCAAACACAACAGGTGGTCCCAAACACAACAGGTGGTCCCAAACGCAACGGGTGGTCCCGAAACGCAAAAACTGGCCAGAACAGGTTGAGACGGCCGTCCCAAGTTGGGACGCCCATCCCAACCCTCCAGATTCGGCTGGGACGCGCGTCCCGAAGTTGGGACGGCCGTCCCAAGGCCAATTTCAAGTGGGACGGCCGTCCTAGGTCCCCCGGTGGTCTCGCCCCGTGTAAAAATGACATTTGGGACGCGCCATCCCAGTCCGTACGGCCGTCCCAACCCGCATCGTGGTCCCAAAGTGCGCCACTGCGAAAACTATAAATAGGAGGCTCATTTGCCACTTTTTGAGAACAGTACACTCCGGAGAGCTCCGAAACACTTTCAAAAACTCGTAGCACTTGTCTACTTCTCCCCTTTCTCGAATGATCTTTATGATTGCCTTAAATAGGTAACAATCGGTTAAGGAATTATATTCCAGCATTTGATTCTTCTTTAAATTTTTAGTGGAGTCGATCTTGTATTGGTGAGGAGAGTCTCGTGTAGAGAGAGGGGTTGCCAAAACGCATCCTCACAGCTTCGAGATTCTCAATACAAAGCTTGCTACGGAGGTTCTTTTCAATTCTCTTCTCTTTTATTGCTTTATTTATTGTTTTATTTAGCTTTATTTACTCGTTGGTGCCATGTAGAATAAAATCATGTAGATAGCCATTTTTATATCTCTTTTATTGCTTTATTTAGCTTTATCATGTAGATAGCCATTTTAATATTATAAAATAGGGTAATCGCGTAATTTCTCGAAGTCTTCTCTTAAAATGAATTGATCTCGTCATAGGGAACCCGAAAGGGGCGTTGTGGGGTGCTAACACCTTCCCCACACGTAACTAACTCCCTTACCCAACTCTGGTTATAATGGCCAAGTTTGGTTTTTCATTAAAATCAATACCTTTTATCCTTTTCCAATGTTTATGGTCAAAACATTGGTGGCGACTCCATAAGAACCCCTTTTCGAAAACCTTTTAAAACAAATACGCGAGTCTAAACCATCTTTTCGCGACCGCTCGCATAAACGTTTCCAGACGTCCTCCGACGTCGAAAAGGGACTACGGCGACGTATGGCGACTCCACCGGGGAAGTTAGAGAGTTGATCCCATTTAGTGACGGATAAAGTCAAACTAAGTAAAGATTTGAAATTACGCCTTTACCCTTCCGTATGTTTTTATTGTATGGCTTTATATAACCGTCGTATGATTATTTCGCAATTGTTTGAAATATAAATTGCACACAAAAACCCTTGCACACAACAGATCCCTCTATACCCGGGGGCAAGAGTGAATATCTATAGGGAGTGGGTGGCAGATACGATCGGTTAGTTGGCACACGGGCTACTACCGTTGTCTGAAAACCACCAACTCAAGGTGATAACTCTCTTCTTTCGGCCTAAGGGTGTCGCCACTGAGTTCCGTGCATGACCCGAGGATCGAGAGATTGAGAGGTCCCTATAATGGGGGCACCTTGGGGACCTTTGGCCTGGTGAGAACAGCTAGAACCACCTAAACCAAACACGTTTCTGCAGAAAACCCTACCTCGTGATTAAATAAGCGTGGCTCGCTCGTGGATGTATGAATTGTGTGTGCATACGTTTGCCGCATTTGTATTGATGCATTAGCATAGGGTAATCATACAATAAACAAAAAAGTGAAAAACCCTAAAAATCATAAAAAATATAAAAACCAGCTTAAAACCATAAAAATACCTTTTACAAAATTCTTGGCAAAGTCGTATCATTCATACCACATCATCCAATAAGTGGTAAAACCAAGAGAGAAAACCAATGCATTAAGAAAAGTATATAAAATCTCTCATACATAAACACATTCATCCTAGGGCATATTTATTCCACACTAATCATTTTAAATAAAAAGTCATAATAAGAATCATTAAAATCATTTAGAAGGTGGTCGGTCTTCCGCCCGTCCTCACTCGTGCTCAAAAGGCTAAGAAGATGGAACAACTAGAAGAACAAAACCGAAAGCTCACCGCCGAGCTTACTACACCGAAAGAGCAAATGGCTCAAATGTTAGAAATGCTGCATCAACGTAATCTCCATCAAGAGGGTCCTCGAATGGACAAGCCTCTCACCAGGAAGAAGAAGAGGAACCTCGAATGAGCATGATCAAACTGGTACAAGAGCAAGACATATTCATGCTCCCGAAGTATCAAAACAACAAATCACCGCCCTTGAGGAGAGATTAAGAGCCATGGAAGGGCATAATTTTGATGTCAAAGAAGCTACTGATATGTGCCTCGTCAAAAATATCCAATTCCCTAACAAATTCAAAGCTCCGATTTCCCAAAATACATAGGACTAACCCGCCCCAAAAGCCATCTTACAATGTACCGCCGTAAGATGGCCGCATATGCCGATAATGAAAAACTCCCGATTCACTCGCTTTCAAGAGAGCTTGGTCGAATCAGCTCTAAACCGGTATATGCAACTGGAAGGGAACCAAATCCAAACCTCGGAGACATCTCGGCGATGCTTTCCTTCGTCGCTACAAATACAATATTGATCCGACCCCCGAAAGAGCAGATCTACAATGATTAAGCAAGAAAGACGATGAATCCTTCAAAGCATATGCCCAAAGATGGAGGGAATTGGCAAGACAAGTGGAACCTCCTCTATCCGACAAAGAGACTACATCCATGTTCATCAATTCTCTCGACGGTCCCTATTATGACAAAATGATAGGGAACACATCAACACTCTTCGCGGATGTAGTCATTATAGGAGAAAGAGTAGAACAAGGCCTCGAAGAGCGGAAGAATTGCACAACAGAACTCCTCCAACTCTTCTACTCAATTCGTTAAAAAGAGCTTCGAAAAAAGAAGGAGGGAACCGTAAATGCAATCAACTTGGCCAATCCTTCTTCTTCCTCTCGCAGATCAAGTCGCGTAGGTCGAAAGGAAGTTCACCCCGATACCCACTTCCTATGCAAGCCTCGTCGTTAAAATTAATAGATGCTAAACTCCTCGTACGCATCCCTCCCAAGAAGATGGAGCCACCCTATCCAGAATGGTATAAGCCAAACGAAAAATGCAATTACCATTCGGATGCTCCGGGACACTCGTGGATAACCGCATGGCCTTAAAGCATAAAGTCCAAGATTTAATAGATGCGGGATGGATTACCTTTGACGCATCTACTCCGAAGGTGGACGACCAGCCCCTATCAAAGCCCGAATAAAAGACGGGATAAGGGAGACCAGCAGATTAGGGCTCATCATTTTTACCATCTTTTACAATAAAAAATATAGAAAAAAATAATATATCGAAAAAAATTTCCGATGTATTTCTCGTGATCCTTGCCCATGATCACGAGATTTTTGGTTAATAAGGGCTTTGTAAATATTTTCTTCTATCAATACAAAATGGCATTTTCTTTAATATCCATATTCTCATTCATTCTTTTCTCTCTCATACATCTAATAAAGGAATCTAAAACAAAGCATAACCCATACAATCATGTCTCGTGATTGAAAACTCCCTGAAGATCTAAAAGCCGAGGACGAATGGATTGAGTCGACAAAGTGAGGAGGGGACCATTTCCGGACATGCAAAGACCGGTAGAAAAAGAAGCGCAATCAATACAGCCCCATCAGAGAAAAACCGAGGCCTTCAATTTGGGACAAGAAGACAATAAGAAAGAAGTAAATATTGGAACTCAAATTGACGATGATGTTAGGGAAAAACTAATACAATTGCTAAGAGAATATATGGACGTGTTTGCGTGGTCCTACCATGATATGCCTGGAATCGATAAAAGTATAGTGGAGCATCGATTACCCTTAAAAGAAGGATTTCGACCTGTTAAACGTAAACTCGAAGAGTAAAACCGTAATGGTCCTTAAAAATTAAAGAAGAAGTAGAAAAACAGCTTGGATGCCAATTTCCCGATCGTTTCAAAATACCTCGAATGGCCGGCAAACATCGTGCCAGCTTGTAAAGAAAAATGGAAAAATCGGAGTATGCGTAGATTACCGGACTTAAACCGTGCAAGTCCAAAAGATGATTTTCCCTTACCACATATCGATATGCTCGTAGATCACACTCGCTACAAATACTCTTTATTCTTTCATGGATGGATATGCAGGGTATAATCAAATCAAATTGGCCGTCGAAGACAGAGAAAAACTTCCTTCATTACGCCATGGGGGACATTTTGTTATAGAGTAATGCCTTTTGGACTCAAGAATGCGGGGGCAACCTATCAAAGGGCTATGGTTACACTATTTCATGATATGATCCACAAAGAAATCGAAGTATACGTGGATGATATGATTGTCAAGTCTAAAAACGAGACAGATCACCTCCTACACTTAAAGAAACTATTCAATCGGCTTCGAAAGTACCGCATTAAGCTTAATCCGGCTAAATGCACGTTCGGAGTACGATCAGAAAACTCCTTGGGTTTATCGTCAGTAAAAAGGAATCGAGGTGGACCCCGATAAGACAAAATCAATCATAGAGATGCCCCCGCCAAGAACGGAAAAAGAAGTCGAGGGTTCTTAGGTCGAATAAACTACATCGCACGGTTCATTGCGCAATTAACGTATAAATGTACGCCCATCTTCAAGTTATTGCGTAAAAACCAATCGACAGTTTGGAACAACGAATGCCAACGAGCCTTTGAAAAGATCAAAATGTGCCTAACTAATCCTCCAAGCATCGATACCACCCGTGGAAGGGAGACCCCTAATTCTTTACCTATCGCACTCGACGAATCCATGGAATGTGTGCTCTGGCCAACAAGATGATACCGGTAAGAAAGAACAAGCCATATATTACCTCAGTAAAAAATTTCTAAACTATGAGACCCGTTATACACCACTCGAAAAACATGTTGTGCATTGGTGTGGGCAACTCAACGCCTTCGACAATATATGGTCGACATACAACTTGGTTAATTTCCAAAATGGACCCAATCAAATACTTGTTTGAAAAACCCATCTTGACCGAAGGATAGCTAGATGGCAAGTACTCCTCTCGTAATTTGATATTATTCATGTCACTCGTAAAGCTATCAAAGGCAGTCCTTTGCGTAACTACCCGGCACATGGGCCAACAGTACAAATATCAATCCCTCCAAGATGATTTTCCAGATGAACATATAATGCATATCCAACATGAAGAGCTTAAAAATGACGAGTGGATCATGTTTTTCGATGGAGCTTCAAACTTACTGGGACAGGGGATCGGGGCTATTTTAATATCGCCTGAAAAGAAGCATATCCCGATAACAGCTAGATTAACCTTTGACTCGTACAAACAATATGGCAGTAATATGAAGCCTCGTGCTCTAGGTATTCAAGCAGCCTTGGATCACGGGGTAACCAAACTTAAAGTATTCTGTGACTCATCCCTTGTTATTTACCAAATCTCAAGGGTGAATGGGAAACTAGAAACTCCAAATTAATCCCTTATCCGGAGCATATCCGTAAGATGACTTCACAAATGGAAAACGTTAGTTTCGAGTATATCCCTCGGAGGATAACCAGATTGCGGATGCGCTCGGCAACATTATCATCCATGTTCGCACTAGGGCAAGAACATGAGATGCCCATCATCCAAGTCAAAAGGCACGATAAACAAGCCTTTTGTATGATGGTGGATAATGAAAAAGATAAAGTTCCTTGGTATCGTGACATAAAGCTGGTACTTGACAAAGGGTGAATACCCCGAGGGAATCAGTGACAATGATAAAAGGATTATTCGGAAGAGGGCCGTAGGGTTTATGTTGATAGGAGAAACCCTTTACAAAAAGAACTTTGACTCTACTTTGCTAAGATGCGTCAATCTCAAAGAATCCCGTAAACTAATTAGGGAAATACATGAAGGAGCCTTCGAGACACACGCTCCAGGGCATATCATGGCTAGGAAAATCCTCGGGCAGGATATTTTTGGTCCACAATGGAAAAGGACTCGTCATCGTATGCCGTAAAATGTCACAAGTGTCAAGTACATACAGATAACGTACATGTTCCACCGGTACCTCTCAATGTCATGGCCATCCCATGGCCATTTGCCATGTGGGGCATGGATGTTATTGGTCCCATTGAACCTAAGGCATCCAATGGTCATCGATTCATTCTCGGTGGCTATTGACTACTTCACTAAATGGGTAGAAGCTGCATCTTATGCACATGTGACTAAAAAGGTAGTGGTCACCTTTGTTCAAAAGAATATCATATGTCGATATGGTATCCCACATCGTCTCATTACCGATAACGGATCCAATCGAATAACAAGATGATGGAAAAACTATGCCAGGACTTCAAAATTCAACACCATAATTCTTCTCCTTATAGACCCAAAATGAATGGTGCAAGTAGAAGCAACCAATAAAAACATCAAGAAGATTGTTCAAAAGATGGTTAAAACCTATAAGGACCGGCATGAAATGTTGCCCTTTGCTCTTCACGGTTATCGAACGTCTCAGTACGGACTTCAACAGAGCCACTCCATTTTCCCTTGTATACGGTATGGAGGCCGTGTTACCAATAGAGGTCGAAATACCTTCTCTGCGAATCATAATGGAAGCAAAATTAACGAAGCTGAATGGATTCAAAGTCGATACGATCAATTAAATCTTATCGATGAAAAGCGGCTAAACGCTATATGTCATGGACAAGCCTATCGGAGGAAGATAAAAAAGGCTTATGATAAAAAGGTCCACCCTCATACTTCTCAAGAAGGGGATCTAGTGATAAAGAAAATGCTTCCAACCTGTAAGGATAAAATCGGAAAATGGGCAAGCAAATTACGAAGGACCCTTTGTGGTCAAAAGAGCTTTCTCGGAGGGGCACTTATCCTCACCGATATGGATGGAGAGGAACTTCGGCACCCAATCAATTCCGATGCGGTAAAGAAGTACTATGCTTGAAGACATTGCTCAAGACCCGTCAGAATGAAAACCCGCAAAGGGCATTCCCGGGCAAAAGATAGGGTCCATATTCTTCGCTAGGATACGTCCTAGGCAAAAAAAAAAAAAAAAAAAAAAAAAAAAAACTAACTAAGAGCAATGGTTACTTTAGTCGAAAACCGAAAAGGCGGCTAAAGTAACATTCTTCCGTAAGCCGCTAGCTCGCATGGTCTTCACTCCGAGCTCGTACATCTCAACCGAAGCAATTAGGAAAACCGGGGCGGATATCATGGACACGACCGTATAAGCCTAAACAAGATGCACCAACCCCGACCACCCATTCTTCTAAATATCTCTTGAAATCCTTCTATAAAAGAAATAAACTTTTGCTCATTTATCAATAAAATTCCCTTTCATTTCCTTTCTCTTGACCAAATATTATGGAAATGCCTCTTTATTGATAAATCATAAATATGCGCAAAGACTTTTAATCAAAGATCAAACATGCATCTAAAAAAGGGAAGCATATGAAAATAATAAAGGAATAAAGGCCTGCTAGTATATTCTTAGATAGGTAGCCTCGCTAGATCGCAAACCCCAAAAAGACGATCTAGGCAAAAAGATAAGGCAAAAGCCCCCTAAGGTATTCTAGGCAAAAATTAAGGCAGCCCGCTAGATCGAAAACCCATAAAGGGCGGTCTAGGCAAAAGATAGGGCTAAAACCAAAAGATGAGTAAAAGATGAGCCCATCATCATAGTCATAAAGAAGAAGTCCATCGCCTTATTCATAAGAAGCCAACTGAAGAAAGCCAGCTACTTTCTAAATGCATAAAAAAATAAACAAACATTAGATTGCATTTAGGGCATCCACACACAAGGCAGCTTGCATAATACGACTTTGTCAAAATCAAGAAAAATAATTTTCTTCAAACAAGAATGAACATGCATATAAGGAGGATAGTCTCCATGTTTGTGATTGGAAATAAAAGGCGCCAAAATCCAGCCTCTAAATAAAAATCAAAATCGCGAAAGGCGAAATCAAAACCATTTCAAGCAGAATAAAGAGCTTTAAGAAAACCATAGCTCCAACCATTCTCCTCAAACACCAATAAAAGAAGGAGAAGAAAAGCCAATGGAAAAGGCTTGATGATCCCCAAGCGGATCCTTGCCTACTCTAGAGGCAAAACAAAAAATACTCCCCGACTCAACACCACCACATGAGTCATCAAACATAGTCATTCAAAGCCGCAATCAGCATCCTTCCATCCAAGAAAGAAGGACACCATCAAAATGAAAAAGCCAAATGGAAAGGCTTGACCATCCCCAAGAGGATCCTTGCCTACTCCAAAGGCAAAACAAAAAGACTACTTCACGACTCAGCTTCATCGCCACATGAGTCATCAAACACACTCATGCAAGAGTCTCTGTTACTTCCCCAAAGCAGAATAAGGAGAATAAGGAGAATAAGGACTACATAAGAGTCCATCAAAGAAAATACGAAATCAAATCCTCCACATCATTAGGGGGCAACCAAAGGAAAAGAAAGAAAAACTTTTTATCCCCTAACGGAGGCCACCACAAGAAAAAGGTCAAATAAATGTCTCCTAACGAGCATATCAAGAAACGTCTACAAAAAGAGGAAAACAAAAGATTTTTTCCATCTTCCAACTCAAATAAGAGCTTCACAAAAGTCTGAGCCAAGACTCCATCATAAAAAATCAAACCAAGGATTTGATCCCCAAGAAACAAAGAAACAGAAGAAAAGAGGAAGAAAAAATATATATCCTTTCTCATCCAAAGATCAAGCCAATGTGCATAAAAGGAGCACATATGCAACAACTAAATCGCAAAAAAAAGAGAAATTGCAAGAAAAGGGTAGAAACCCATTCCCCAGCAGGAATAAGAGCATAGGCAAAGCCAGCTCAAACAAATAAATGGTCAAAAACTCCATTCCTCCCTTAGGGGCAATCCAAAATAAGATCTCCGGAATGAAATCAATTCCCCAGCAGATCACCGAAAAGAAAATCCCCATCGAGCCTACCAAATGAAGGCAAAACTACAAAGTTTATATCCTCGTGGAATCGCGTATAAATTCCCAAATACATATATCCCCAAGTGAAAAGCAAAGTCTCGCACTTCCAACAGCAAGCGTAAAGACAATATCCCCAAGAAATGGGAAATCAGCCTATGCAAGAGGCAATCCAAAACCTAAGTCTTCACCACTATTGAAGCATATGCCTAAATCAACAGGCACAACCAAATAGAAATCACATCCCCAAGTGGGTTCTTGCCTAAACAAAAGACACAATCAACAAAAAGCTCAAATCCTCGGAGGATTTCCGCTCGATCAAGAGGCGCAACCAAACAAGAATCTCCCCAAGTGAATTTCCGCCTAATCAAGAGGCGCAATTAATAGAAAACAAATCCCCGAGGATTCCCGTCTAAAAAAGAGGCAATCAAAAATCCTCGAGAAAGACCGGATGGCTAAAAGAAGAAGCCAAAACAATGAAATCCCCATGGCTAAACAAAAAGCCAAAATCAAAGAATCCCTAGCAAAAGCCGGATGGCTAAAATAAGAAAAGCCAAAATATAGAAATCCATGGTAAAACCAGATGACTAAAATAGAAAAGTCAAAAAGAAAAAAATTACTCCCCAGAGACGCATGACCAAAAACAGTAAGCCGTTAACTCATCTCCAAAATAGATGATCATAGGATTGACTACAAAAAAAATTCATCCTATAAAGCCTTGTGAAAAAGGCTTATCATTCACACTGGGTGGGGGTATGTACTCACCTAAACCTTGTGAAAAAGGTTTATCATTCACACCGGGTGGGGTGTGTACTCACCTAAACCTTGTGAAAAAGGTTTATCATTCACACCGGGTGGGGGTGTGTACTCACCTAAACCTTGTGAAAAAGGTTTATCATTCACACCGGTGGGGGTGTGTACTCACCTAAACCTTGTGAAAAAGGTTTATCATTCACACCTGGTGGGGGTGTGTACTCACCTAAGCCTTGTGAAAAAGGCTTATCATTCACACCGGTGGGGGTATGTACTCACCTAAGCCTAGTGAAAAAGGCTTATCATTCACACCGGGTGGGGTGTGTACTCACCTAAGCCTTGTGAAAAAGGCTTATCATTCACACCGGGTGGGGGTGTGTACTCACCTAAGCCTTGTGAAAAAGGCTTATCATTCACACCGGGTGGGGGTATGTACTCACCTAAGCCTTGTGAAAAAGGTTTATCATTCACACCGGGTGGGGGTGTGTACTCACCTAAGCCTTGTGAAAAGGGCTTATCATTCACACCAGGTGGGGGTGTGTACTCACCTAAACCTTGTGAAAAAGGTTTATCATTCACACCAGGGGGGGGTGCGTACTCACCTAAGCCTTGAAGAATGAGGCTTATCATTCACACCGGGTGGGGGTGTATACTCACCTAAGCCTTGAAGAATGAGGCTTATCATTCACACCGGGTGAGGGTGCATACTCACCTAAGCCTTGAAGAATGAGGCTTATCATTCACACTAGGTGGGGGTGCGTACTCACCTAAGCCTTGAAGAATGATGCTTATCATTCACACCGGGTGGGGGTGTATACTCACCTAAGCCTTGAAGAATGAGGCTTATCATTCACACCGGGTGGGGGTGTATACTCACCTAAGCCTTGAAGAATGAGGCTTATCATTCACACCGGGTGAGGGTGCATACTCACCTAAGCCTTGAAGAATGAGGCTTATCATTCACACCAGGTGGGGGTGCGTACTCACCTAAGCCTTGAAGAATGAGGCTTATCATTCACACCGGGTGGGGGTGTATACTCACCTAAGCCTTGTGAAAAAGGCTTATCATTCACACCGGATGGGGGTATGTACTCACCTAAGCCTTCCAGAATGAGGCTTATCATTCACACCAGGTGGGGGTGCGTACTCACCTAAGCCTTGCAGAATGAGGCTTATCATTCACACCAGGTGGGGGTGCGTACTCACCTAAGCCTTAAAGAATGAGGCCTATCATTCACACCGGGTGGGGTGCGTACTCACCTAGGCCTTGTAGAACGAGGCTTATCAAAAATGCATCAGGTGGAGTAAAAATACTCACCGGGAGCATTGTAAAAAATGGGTACAAAGACCTTACTTCTATTAAAGGATAGTTTGGTGATTGAGCACCTCGGAAGTAAGTACCCATAAGAGTTTAAGCAAAACGTAAACTCATACCAGGTGAGGGTAAGTACTCACCAAAACCTTGCAGAATAAGGTTCATACCTAGTGGGGGTAGGTACCCACAAAAGTCTAGTAAAAATACAGACTTATACCCGGTGAGGGTAAGTACTCACCAAAGTCTTAACAAAAGGAGGCTCAAACCAGATAGGGGTTAGTACCTATCAAAATATTTATCATCTGGAGGATCAACAAGGAGCAGCATCCGAAGGATGACCGGGCAAAAGGGTTAACTCCTTCCCCTACCAACTAATTTTGTCGGCATATTAAAACCAACGAATTAGTTAGGCAGGTGAAGGGGGGGCAGCTGTAGACCCCTAATTTTGCCCGGCCTCTCAAAAGAAAAAGCTAGAGGAACTTCACCCAAAGATGGAGTTCATCCGGCTTCCCAAAAACGAGGAAACCTCCCGCAACCAATACAGAGATCGCTCGTCTACACGATAACGAACAAAGGAGACTTCCTACACGAAGATAAAGCTTCAACGGACACCTATCGGCATCAACAGGCCGTCCCAAACACAACAAGTGGTCCCAAACACAACAGGTGGTCCCAAACACAACAGGTGGTCCCAAACACAACAGGTGGTCCCAAACGCAACAGGTGGTCCCAAACGCAACAGGTGGTCCCAAACACAACAGGTGGTCCCAAACACAACAGGTGGTCCCAAACACAACAGGTGGTCCCGAAACGCGAAAACTGGCCAGAACAGGTTGAGACGGCCGTCCCAAGTTGGGACGGCCGTCCCAACCCTCCAGATTCAGTTGGGACGCGTGTCCCGAAGTTGGGACGGCCGTCCCAAGGCCAATTTCAAGTGGGACGGCCGTCCCAGGTCCCCTGGTGGTCTCGCCCTGTGTAAAAATGACATTTGGGACGGCCATCCCAGTCCAGACGGCCGTCCCAACCCAGACGGTGGTCCCAAAGTGCGCCAGCTGCGAAAACTATAAATAGGAGGCTCATTTGCCACTTTTTGAGAACAGACACTCCAGAGAGCTCTGAAACACTTTCAAAAACTCAGAGCACTTGTCTACTTCTCCCCCTTTCTCGAATGATCTTTCCGATTGCCTTAAATAGGTAACAATCGGTTAAGGAATTATATTCCGGCATTTGATTCTTCTTTAAATTTTTAGTGGAGTCGATCTTGTATTGGTGAGGAGAGTCTGTGTAGAGAGAGGGGTTGCCAAAACACATCCTCACAGTTCGAGATTCTCAATACAAAGCTTGCTACGGAGGTTCTTTTCAATTCTCTTCTCTTTTATTGCTTTATTTATTGTTTTATTTAGCTTTATTTACTGTTGGTGCCATGTAGAATAAAATCATGTAGATAGCCATTTTTATATCTCTTTTATTGCTTTATTTAGCTTTATCATGTAGATAGCCATTTTAATATTATAAAATAGGGTAATCGCGTAATTTCTCAAAGTCTTCTCTTAAAATGAATTGATCTGTCATAGGGAACCCGAAAGGGGCGTTGTGGGGTGCTAACACCTTCCCCACACGTAACTAACTCCCTTACCCAACTCTGGTTATAATGGCCAAGTTTGGTTTTTCATTAAAATCAATACCTTTTATCCTTTTCCAATGTTTATGGTCAAAACATTGGTGGCGACTCCATAAGAACCCCTTTTCGAAAACCTTTTAAAACAAATACGCGAGTCTAAACCATCTTTTTGCGACCGCTCGCATAAACGTTTCCAGACGTCCTCCGATGTCGAAAAGGGACGGCGGCGACAGTGCAAAAATGCTTTACTCATATCATCAATCATCTAATGGTCTTAGGTAAGACTTTTGATAAAGGGGAATTGAATATAAAAGTTTTGAAATGTCTTGACACGTCATGGCAGCCTAAGGTCACAGCAATATCAGAGTCAAAAGACTTGTCCATCATGACAACTGCCTCTTTATTTTGCAAACTCAAAGAGCATGAGATGGAAATTAACAGATTCAATGAGCAAGAAATCTCTGAAAAGAAAGGTAGAAGCATAGCACTCAAAGGTGAAGAGAAATATCAAGAATCAGAAGAAGAAAGTGAGAATCTTGGACTGCTGGTCAAAAAGTTCAACAAGTTTCTGAAGAAAAAGATCCAAGATAAAGAAAGACACAAAAGGTATGAAAAGAAATCTGATTCTATTAACTATAAATGCTATGGTTGTGGTAAGCAGGGTCATGTAAGGATGGAGTGTCGAAACATACAAGGATATGAATGTTGAACATATATGAATATGAAGCTTGTTAATTTTGATGATGATTCAAGAACAAAGGACTTAAAGATTTGAAGAATTGTAATATTATGTAATAACTGTTTTGATGATTTTGAGTCTGTAATATTAGAGTCTAAGATAGCATGCACATAGTCCACTCTTTAAAGGTTCTAAAAACTCATTTTTATCAAAAACATACTGGATTAATCGATTAAATGGTAGGATAATCGATTACTACAGAGAGAAAACCATTTTCAGCATCTGCTCTATGGAACAATCGATTAAACCATCTGTTAATCGATTAAATGGGTTGTTAATCGATTAAATGCCCAGTTAATCGATTAAACTGAGTTGTTTTGGGTTCTCTGCGAATTTGGCTCTATAATAATCGATTAACACTCAAGATAATCGATTATTTCAGTCAGATATGTGTTTTGAATTTCAAAATTGGACCAAGTTTCGAAAACCCTATTCCCAATTCATCTGGTTTCGAAAATCCCCAATTCCCAAACCCTAATCTTTCTACTTAAGGTTCTCTAAGGCTCTTTGCAAATTGAACAACCTTTTTCAAACAAAAGTTGAGAGCTGTGACTGCCAGAGAATTGTTTGTTGGAGGAAAAAGGGGCTTTTGAAACCTAGTGTGGGCTAGAAGCGATAAGAATCACTGAGTGAGTTTTCTTAGTGGATTGTGTGTTGTGCCGTCTCTAGGGAAAATTGTTCTTCATCCTTTGTGGGATTCAAAGGAGGTGTTCATCTCTTGTGTGACTCAAGAGAGGTGTATTCTTTACCTTATCTTTTCATTTGTAATCTAATTGTATAACTATGATTATAGTGATAACGTTAATCCTCAGTTTGAGTGATTAGCAACTGGAAGTATGGTCTTTTGATTCGAACCAGTATAAATCGTTTGTGTAATACTCTGTCCTTGCTCTATTTACTTTACACAACATTTTAATCGGTGAAATTTGGAGAAAATTTTAAAACCCTAATTTTTGTTAAGAAACCAAATCACCCCCCTCTTGGTTTTTGTCTTTTAACGCAAACATTCCGCTGCGTGATTCTAACTAGTGGTATCAGAGCTTGCTTTGATAGTCATTCAATTTTCGAAAATGGCCGGACAAAATCAAATGTTTGTCGAGGGTGCTTCTATCAATAGACCCCCACTTTTTGCGGGGCCAAATTATCCCTTTTGGAAAGTTAGAATGAAAATATTTTTAGAGTCTGATGATAGAAGTGTTTGGGATGCAATTTTAAACAGACATTTTATTCCTAAAATTACTGAAAACGGAGAAGAGGTACCAAAACCATTTTCTAGATGGTCGACTGAGGAAAATAGAAAATCCCAATATGATGTTAGGGCTAGAAATATTATTTCATCTGCTTTAACCCTTGATGAGTTTTACAGGATCTCTGTTTGTAAAAGTGCTCAAGAAATGTGGAAAATGTTAAGAGTAACCCACGAAGGTACCGACGATGTAAAAAGAGCACGGAAGAATTCATTGATCCAAGAATATGAGATGTTCCGGATGCAACAAGGGGAAACAATCTTTGACGTTCAAAAGTGTTTCACGCACATAGTGAATCATCTCACTGGATTAGGTAAAAAATTTTATGTTGATGAATTAAATGTAAAAATCTTGAAATCTTTGGATAGGAAATAGAAACCTAAGGTGACGGCCATCACAGAGTCACAAAATCTAGCAACAATGTCCCTGGCGGAGCTCTTTGGAAAGTTGAGAGAGCACGAACTTGAACTTGGAAGGCTAAATGATGAAGAAGGTCAACACCAAAAGAGGAACCTAGCCTTCAAAACCAAAATTTCCAAGAGTAAGAACAAGAAGGAAGAAGAAGACTGAGAAAATGAAGAAGAAGAACAATTGAGTCTTATGATAAAGAAATTTACCAAGTTTATGAAAGTCAAAGGGAAACAACCCTTCAAAGGTAAGGGAAAGGTAAGAGAAAGTATTTATTTAAATATCAAATGTTATGGTTGTGGTGAAACAAGACATGTAGAAACTGAATGTCCAAACAAGAAGAATGAAGATAACAAAGGCAAGAAATTCTTCAAGAAGAAAGCCTACATTACTTGGGATGATAGTGACTCAAGTTCGGTGTTAAGTGATTCGGAAATAGAAGCTAACATTTGCTTGATGGCAAAAGACAACATATCTTCCGACTTTGAGGTTAGTGATTTCGACTCTTCCTCAAGTGATGATGAAAATAACTTTGATGAATTACAAAATGCATATGAAGAATTGTTTAATACTTTTAAGGACTTGAAAAATGAATACAAATCTATGAAAAAGTGTTTGAATAAATCCGAAAAAGAGGTGGAGTCCTTAAAAACGAAAATTGCATGTTTAGAGGAAAAGGATAATAAGAATATAGCATGTGCATCATTTAAAGAGTATGAATATGAAAGTGATTTACTTAGACATTTGCTTGATAAAGCTAAGAAGGAAATACGTGATAATTATAAGGAGAAAGTGTTAGAATTTCACAACAGAATGTTTGCGTATCCGGACAAAAACCAAGAGGGGGTGGTGAATTGCTCTCTTAACAAAAATTAGGGTTTTAAAGTTTTCTCCAAAATTTCACCGGTTAAAATGTTGTGTAAAGTAAATAGAGCAAGGATAGAGTATTACACAGATGATTTATACTAGTTTGGATCAAAAGACCCTACGTCTAGTTGTTAATCATTCAAACAGAGGATTAACGCTGTCACTATAATCACGGTTATAAAATCAGATTACAAATAAGAAGATAAGGTAAAGAATACACCTCTCTTGAGTCACACAAGAGATGAAGAACAACTTTCCCTAGAGACGGCACAACACACAATCCACCAAGAAAACCCACTTAGTGATTCTTATCGCTTCTAGCCCACACTAGGTACCAAAAGCCCCTTTTTCCTCCAACAAATAGTTCTCTAGCAGTCACAACTCTCAACTTTTGTTTTGAAAAAGGTTGTTCAGTTTGCAGAGAGCCTTAGAGAACCTTAAGTAGACAGATTACGGTTTGGGAATTGGGGATTTTCGAAACCTGGTGAATTGGGAATAGGGTTTTCGAAACTTGGTCCAATTTTGAAATTCAAAACACATATCTAACTGAAATAATCGATTATGTTGAGTGTTAATCGATTATTACAGAGCCAAATTCACCTGGAACCCAAAACCACGCAGATTAATCGATTAACTGAGTAATTAATCGATTAACAGCCCTGTTAATCGATTAACAGGGGCTTTAATCGATTATTCCAGAGAGCAAATACAGAAAATGGTTTTTCTTCTGTAATAATCGATTATCGTGCCATTTAATCGATTAATCCAGTATGTTTTTGATAAAAATGAGTTTTTGAAGCTTTTAAAGAGTAGATTATGTGCTGGCTATCTTAGACTCTAATATTACAGATTCAAAATCATCAAAACAGAGTTATTACATAATATTTCAAGTCTTCAACTCTTTAAGTCCTTTGTTCTTGAATCATCATCAAAATCAACAAGCTTCATATTCATATATGTTCAACATTCATATCCTTGTATGTTTCAACAATCTCCCCCTTTTTGATGATGATCAAAATTTTCTTTAAAACCCCTTGTAATAACCTGTTTTGTCTATCACAACTAACAAAAACATTAAACATACCAGACAACATTTAAATTTAATAAATATAAGAAACATAAGAGGCTTTAAATAATTTCTCCCCTTATTTTGATTATGATAAAAAAAAATGAAAGCTCCCCCTCAATAAATGCATAATTTTAAAATAACTCTCCCTCAAACAAAGCAAAAATACCAATTTTATTTCATAAATTAAACTCATTACAAACAAAGAGATATGTGGAAGAGATTAAAACTCTTCACTTGCATCGCTATTGAACTGAGCATCAAACTTATCCTCTAGGTTACAGACCCTATCATCTACATTTGAGATACGGCGAATGATTTCCTCATGCCGTTCTTGAGAGATTGTGAAGAATTCTTGCATTCTTTGATTCATATTAAAGAGCATATCTTCCATTGATTGTCAGGATGTAGGAGGGGCAGAAGATGTCCCAGTAGTATGTATATGTTCAGTAGGAAATTCAGCAGCTGCAGGCATCTCTTCATCAGAATCTTCAACATTTTTAGCCATGTTTGGAGCGTCGTCTTTGTGAACATAAATGTTATTGACATGCACCATTTGAAGTTGAGTTAGCATGCTATCAAACATTCGGTTTGAATTTGTTGTTCTTACCATTTTCTCTCCTTCAACATTCACTCCTTTGTACTCTAAAATGCGAGAGATAAGAAGAGCATAGGGAATTTTAAAAGTAGGATGACGCTTAGCTTTCAACATGGTCATGGTGACAAGGCAGCCCCAATCGATTGGCTCATTATTCATGATTGCATGAATAATGCGAAGATCTATGGATGAGCATTGGGCATGGTTGGTTGCCCGGGGACATAAAATCCAGACAAGTAGATGCAGTAACAAGCATTCCTCCTTCTTTAATGTGCCGGTCAGAAGAAGACGCCCAATCTCCATGGAGGGGTTGCGAAGAAAAGAACGGTAAGCCATAATTCTGTCAAAATCGTCTAACTCCGCAAAAATATTAATAACATCATCTCTTACATTAAAATGGGCAACATTTTCCCATATATTGTCATCAAGAATGATAGTTACACCCTTGACACGAGAAGTGGCTACTTGATCTCTAAATTTGAAATGAGAATAGAATACCCTAACTAAATCAGGGTAGTATGTACCTTGCATTTGGATAAATGGGAGGACACCTTGAATTTCAAGAAGATTCAGAAAATTAAATCCCCTATTGATGAATTGATCACCAATAATGAATTTTGGAGTAATGATACTATAGTCTTCTAATTGTTGTTTCATCCATAAAATTTGAGCACAACAATTACTAGCTGCAATATATTCAGCTTCAATAGTGGATAAAGCAACACATGCTTGTTTCTTAGAATGCCAAGACACTAATGATGATCCTAACAAATGACATGTTCCACTAGTACTCTTTCTATCTATTTTACATCCACGATAATCAACATCAGAATAACCTATTAAACTAGGAGAAGCTTCAGATGGATACCATAAACCAAAACCTGTAGTTCCTTTTAAATTCTTATCTCTAAACATGCAATTTTCATTTTTAAGGACTCCACCTCTTTTTCGGATTTATTCAAACACTTTTTCATAGATTTGTATTCATTTTTCAAGTCCTTAAAAGCATTAAACAATTCTTCATATGCATTTTGTAATTCATCAAAGTTATTTTCATCATCACTTGAGGAAGAGTCGAAATCACTAACCTCAAAGTCGGAAGATATGTTGTCTTTTGCCATCAAGCAAATTTTAGCTTCTATTTCCAAATCACTTAACTCCGAACTTGAGTCACTATCATCCCAAGCAATGTAGGCTTTCTTCTTGAAGAATTTCTTGCCTTTGTTGTCTTCATTCTTCTTGTTTGGACATTCGGTTTTTACATGTCCTGTTTCACCACAACCATAACATTTGATATTTAAAGAAGTACTTTCTCTTACCTTTCCCTTACCTTTGAAGGGTTGTTTCCCTTTGGCTTTCATAAACTTGGTAAATTTCTTTATCATAAGACTCAATTTTTGTTCTTCTTCATTTTCTGAGTCTTCTTCTTCCTTCTTGTTCTTACTCTTGGAAATTTCGGTTTTGAAGGCTAGGTTCCTCTTTTGGTGTTGACCTTCTTCATCATTTAGCCTTCCAAGTTCAAGTTCGTGCTCTCTCAACTTTCCAAAAAGCGCCGCCAGGGACATTGTTTTGTGATTCCGTGATGGCCGTCACCTTAGGTTGTCATTTCCTATCCAAAGATTTCAAAATTTTTACGTTTAATTCATCAACATCAAAATTTTTACCTTACCCGGTGAGATGGTTGATAATGTGTGTGAATCGATTTTGAACGTCAAAGATTGTTTCTCCTTGTTGCATTCGAAACATCTCATATTCTTGGATTAGTGAATTTTTCTGTGCTCTCTTAACATCGTCGATACCTTCGTGGGTCACTCTCAACATTTCCCACATCTCTTGAGCACTCTTACAAGCGGAGATCCTGTAAAACTCATCAAGGGTTAAAGCAGATGAAATTATATTTCTAGCCCTAACATCATATTGGGCTTTTCTATTTTCTTTCGCCGTCCATCTAGAAAATGGTTTTGGAACATCTACTCTATTTTCAGAAATTTTAGGAATATAGGGATCGTTTAAAATTGCGTCCCAAACACCTCTATCAACAGACTCTAAAATATATTTGCATTCTAACTTTCCAGAAAGGATAATTTTGCCCCGCAAAAAGTGGGGGTCTATTGATAGAAGCACCCTCGACAAACGTTTGATTTTGTCCGGCCATTTTCGAAAAATTGAATGACTATCAAAACAAGCTCTGATACCACTTACTAGAATTGTGCAGCAGAATGTTTGCATATCCAGACAAAAACCAAGAGGGGGGGGGGGTGAATTGGTTTCTTAAAAAAAATTAGGGTTTTAAATTTTTCTCCAAAATTTCACTGATTAAAATGCTGTGTAAAGTAAATAGAGCAAGGATAGAGTATTACACAAATAATTTATACTGGTTTGGATCAAAAGACCCTACGTATAGGTGCTAATCACTCAAATAGAGGATTAACGCTGTCACTATAATCACGGTTATACAATCATATTACAAATAAGAAGATAAGGTAAAAAATACACCTCTCTTGAGTCACACAAGAGATGAAGAACAACTTTCCCTAGAGACGGCACAACATACAATCCACCAAGAAAACCCACTTAGTGATTCTTATCGCTTCTAGCCCACACTAGGTTCCAAAAGCCCATTTTTCCTGCAACAAACAATTCTCTGGCAGTCACAGCTCTCAACTTTTGTTTTGAAAAAGGTTGTTCAGTTTGCAGAGAGCCTTAGGGAACCTTAAGTAGATAGATTAGGGTTTGGGAATTAGGGATTTTTGAAACCTGGTGAATTGGGAATAGGGTTTTCGAAACTTGGTCCAATTTTGAAATTCAAAACCATGCAGATTAATCAATTAATAGCCTTGTTAATCGATTAACAGGGGCTTTAATCGATTATTCCAGAGAGCAGATACTGAAAATGGTTTTTCTCTCTATAATAATTGATTATCCTGCCATTTAATCGATTAATCTAGTATGTTTTTGATAAAAATGAGTTTTTGAAGCTTTTAAAGAGTAGACTATGTGTTGGTTATCTTAGACTCTAATATTACAGCAGACTCAAAATCATCAAAATAGAGTTATTACATAATATTTCAAGTCTTCAACTCTTTAAGTCCTTTGTTCTTGAATCATCATCAAAATCAACAAGCTTCATATTCATATATGTTCAACATTCATATCCTTGTATGTTTCAACAAAAAGTTGCTAATGTTCAAAATAGAGAAAACCATCATGTTCCTTTAAAAAAACCTAAAATTAAAAATAGAAGAGTATGAGTTGAAAAAGGAACTAAACCTTCAATAGTTAGAAATGTATCATATTCTAAAATTACATCTAATGCATGCTTTTATTGTATGAAACATGGTCATACTTCAAATAGATGTAAAATTAAGCATTTTGGTGTTCCTAAAGGAAAATATGTTTGGGTTCCTATAGTTAAATGATTTGTTTGTCTCTAACCCCAAGGACCCAAAAGTTATGGGGACCTAAGATTACTATGTTCTTATTTTGTAGGAAACTTCCAAAACAAAGAAGTCTATGTGGTATCTTGATAGTGGATACTCGAAACATATGACTAGAGACAAAACGAAATTTGTAAGTTTCAAAGGTAAAGAACAAGGATATGTAACCTATGGGGACAACAACAAAGGAAAGATACTGGGAATTGGAAATATTGGTGGAGCAAATACTTTGGAGATAAAGGATGTGCTTCTTGTTGATGGGCTAAAGCATAATCTCCTAAGTATAAGTCAACTTTGTGACAAAGGATTCAAGGTAATCTTTGAAAATAAATTTTGCACCATGCATTTAATAGATTCCGAAAATATAGCATTGAAAGGCATTAGGCATAATAATATATATTTGATTGACTTTGATTGTATACATGATACTAGTATAACATGCTTAGTTGCTAAGGAAGAGAACCCATGGTTATGGCATAAGAGAGCGACTCATATAAATATGCATCAATTAAACAAATTGATATCAAAGGACTTAGTTGTTGGTTTGCCTAAGTTAAAATTTGAAAAAGATAGATTATGTGATGCATGTCAAAAAGGTAAACAAGTGAAATCATCCTTTAAATCTAAGAATGTTATTTCTACATCAAAACCTTTAGAATTATTACACTTAGATTTATTTGGTCCATCTAGGATAAAAAGTTTTGGTGGAAATTATTATGCTCTTGTGATTGTTGATGATTTTTCTAGATATACTTGGACATTTTTCTTAACATTAAAAAGTGAAGCTTTTAAGGTCTTTAGGAAGTTTGCAAAGCAAATTCAAAATGAGAAAGACTTAAGAATTAAGGTATTAAGAAGTGACCATGGTGGAGAGTTTCAAAATGAATGGTTTGAAAATTATTGTGAGGAAAATGGAATTTTGCATAATTTTTCTGCACCTAGGACCCCCTAACAAAATGGTGTAGTAGAAAGGAAAAATAGGTCACTAGAGGAACTTGCTAGGTCAAATGTTCCTAAATATTTTTGGGCTGATGCTGTAAGTACTGCATGTTATGTGTTGAATAGGATGCTTATTAGGCCAATTATAAAATTAACTCCTTATGAATTGTTAAATGGTAGAAAGCCTAATGTTGCTCATTTGAAAATATTTGGATGTAAATGCTTTGTTTTAAATAATGGAAAAGATAACTTAGGAAAATTTGACCCAAAAGCCGATGAGGGCATTTTCTTAGGTTATTCACTAACTAGCAAAGCTTATAGAGTTTTCAACAGAAGAACTTTAAATGTTGAAGAATATGTGCATGTCACCTTTGATGAAATTGTAGACCTTGAGGGAAATCCTCTTGAGTCAAATAAAGAACTTGCAGGTTATGATGAGTACATAAGAGAGGCTCAAGAAGAAATGTATTTGAATGAGAATGAGCCATCTCAACCAACTGAATTAGCAAAAGAATGACAATTACCAAGAGGACTCTCAATGGACAATATAATTGGTGATATCTCAAAAGGGGTAAGAACTAGAAATATGACCAATTTCTGTATGTCTATAGCTTTTGTTTCACAGATAGAACCCAAAAGTGTTGAAGAAGAACTTAATCAATTTGAAAGGAATCAAGTCTAGGAATTAATTCCAAGAGAAGAATCACATCAAGTAATTGGAACAAAATGGGTATTTAGAAACAAACTTGATGAAGATGGAAATATAGCAAAGAACAAAGCCAGACTTGTTGCCAAAGGTTACTGTCAAGAGGAAGGTATTGATTATGATGAAACTTATGCTCCTGTTGCCAG
This sequence comes from Sphenostylis stenocarpa, assembly GCA_963425845.1. Taxonomy (NCBI): domain Eukaryota; kingdom Viridiplantae; phylum Streptophyta; class Magnoliopsida; order Fabales; family Fabaceae; genus Sphenostylis; species Sphenostylis stenocarpa. Next base: position 74,698,545 of record OY731403.1, read on the forward strand.
GTTAGAGGCTATACACCTACTTCTTGCTTATGCCTCATTAATGAAATTTAAATTATATCAAATGGATGTTAAAAGTGCATTCTTAAATGGGTTTATCAAAGGAGAAGTCTATGTGGAACAACCCCCTGGTTTTGAAGATTTTAAATATCCCAATCATATTTTTAAATTGAAGAAAGCATTATATGGTTTGAAACAAGCTCCTAGGTCTTTGTATGAAAGGTTAAGTAGTTTTCTAACTTCAAATGATTTTTCTAGAGGAAAAATTGATTTCACTTTGTTTATTAAGAAAGTAAAAGAACATATCTTATTAGTTCAAGTATATGTTGATGATATCATTTTTGGGTCAACTGATAATTCCTTGTGTGTAGAATTTTCTAAGATAATGCAGGGTGAATTTGAAATGTCAATGATGGGAGAATTAACATTCTTCCTTGGACTTCAAATTAAACAACTCAAAGATGGCATTTTTGTCTCTCAAACCAAATACTGCAAAGAGATTCTCAATAAATTTGGAATGGACACTTCAAAGGAAGCTAACACACCCATGGGAACTTCATGTTATTTAGACAAGGATGAATCAGGTTTGAAAATTAATCAATCTATGTATAGAGGTATGATAGGTTCACTGTTATACTTAACTGCAAGTAGACCTGATATTATGCATTTTGTTTGTGTGTGTGCTAGATTTCAAGCATGTCCAAAAGAATCTCATTTAACTGTAGTAAAAAGAATTTTAAAATATTTAAAAGGAACTACATGTTTTGGTTTATGGTACCCATCTGAAGCTTCTCCTACTTTAATAGGTTATTCTGATGCTGATTATGGTGGATGTAAAATAGATAGAAAGAGTACTAGTGGAACATGCCATTTGTTAGGATCATCATTAGTGTCTTGACATTCTAAGAAACAAGCATGTGTTGCTTTATCCACTACTGAAGTTGAATATATTGCAGCTGGTAATTGCTCTGCTCAAATCTTGTGGATGAAACAACAATTAGAAGACTATAGTATATTTCTAAGTGATATTCCTTTGATGTGTGATAATACAAGTGCACTAAATCTTACTAAGAATCCAGTAATGCACTCTAGAACTAAGCATATAGAGATTAGACATCATTTCATAAGAGATCATATTAGTAAAGGAAATTGTAAAATTGAATATGTTGATACAAAGCATCAATTAGCATATATTTTTACTAAACCTCTTCCCAAGGATAGATTCTATGATCTTAGAAGAGACTTAGGAATATTAGAAATAGCTTAAAATCTGTTAGAATTGCGCAGCGGAATGTTCGCGTGGTCGGACAAAAACCAAGAGGGGGGGTGAATTGGTTTCTTAACAAGAATAAGGTTTTCAAAAATTTCCCCAAATTTTACCGATTAAAAACTGTGTAAATGTAAATAGAGAAAGAGATAGAATCTTACACAAGAGATTTATACTGGTTCATATCAAAAGACTCTACGTCCAGTTGCTAATCACTCAAACAGAGGATTAACGCTGTCACTATAATCAAGTTTGTTACAAACAAATTACAATGGAAAAGATAAAGTAAAGAAAACACCTCTCTTGAAATCCACAAGAGATGAAGAACAGCTTTCCCTAGAGACGGCACAACACATAATCCACTAAGAACTCCACTTAGTGATTCTTATCGCTTCTAGCCCACACCAGGTTCCAAAAGCCCATTTTTCTTGCAACAAACAGTTCTCTAGCACTCACAGCACTTAACTTTTGTATGAAAAAGGTTGTTCTACTTTTCTGAGTGCCAAGGAGAAGCTTAAGTAGAGAAATTAGGGTTTTGGAATTGGGATTTTTGAAACTAGAGTTCTTGGAAATAGGGTTTTCGAAAATAGGGTTGATTTAAAGTTAAAATTCGAAATATGATTGAAATAATCGATTAAATCAAGAGTTAATCGATTATTACAGAGCCAAAATCAACAGAACCCCAAAACTCTCTGTTTTAATCGATTAAAAGCTTTGTTAATCGATTAACAGGCCTGTTAATCGATTAAACCAGTGAGTAGATACAGAAAATGGTTTTTCTCACTGTTTTAATCGATTATTTCACCATTTAATCGATTAAAGCCGAGGCACTTTGATAAAATTGAGCTTTTTGAAGCTTCTAAGGTGTAGACTATGTACCGGCTATCTCAAACTCTAATATTACAGACTCAATCTAATTAAAACAGAGTTATTACGCTACAAAACAAGTCTTCAACTCTTTAAGTCTTGTGTTCTTGAATCATCATCAAAATCAACAAGCTTCATGTCCATCAAGTTCAACATCAAGTCCTTGAATGTTCAACAAAATCTGCTTAACTAATCAATTTTGGCATGATTGTACTGTAATAATCGATTATGTAGGGTGTTAATCGATTATCATGTGTCTAAACCTTAAAAATTTGATGATCTCTCTCGAAAAATCAATTATTTGAAGTAATAATCGATTATCTGCACCTAAATGTTCAAAATCTGAAGTTTCTCTCTGGAATTATCGATTATTTCAAGCAATAATCGATTAACTACTCACTTAATCGATTAACAGCATCAGTTAATCGATTATCTGGTTCAGTTGATGGTTTAATCGATTAATTGAGGCTTAAATCGATTAAACTAGGATGCTTTCTTGTTCTAGCCATTTGAAACGGCTATTTTGGCAATCCCTCTCCCACATATGACCATTTATGACCGTTTTATTTTTTTCTCTATATATAGGAAGCCTTCATTTCACTTCTCCACCCTCAAATTCTTGAATCCAAGCATTCTAGCATCATTCAAGCCTTCTTGCTTTCTCCCCACCTCACTTACCTTCAAAAATCTCTGTTTTCTTTTCTTTTAATCCTAATGGCTTCATCATCTCGTGCTAAGATCCCCACAAGAAGAAGATCTGCCCCTGCTTCTTATCCTCATCCAAATTTTGTTGAAGGATGGATATCTGACGATGAGGGTAGACAAGAATTTCTTACCTTATGGAAGGAAAGGGGTATCATTACTCCAAAATACATTATTGGTGATCAATTCATCAATAGGGGATTTTATTTTCCCAATCTTCTTGAAATTCAAGGTGTTCTCCTGTTTATCCAAATGCAAGGTACTTACTACCTTGATCTAGTTAGGGTATTCTATTCTTGTTTTAAATTTAGAGATCATGTAGCTACTTCTCGTGTCAAGGGTGTGACTATCATCCTTGATGATGATATATGGGAAAATGTTTCCCATTTTAATGTGAGAGAAGATGCTATCAATATTTTTGCGGAATTGGAAGACTTTGATAGAATCATGGCTTACCGTTCTTTTCTCCGAAACCCCTCCATGGAGATTGGGTGTCTTCTATTGGTCGGCCCATTAAAGAAGGAGGAACGCTTACTACTGCATCTTATTGTCTGGATCTTATGTCCCCGGGCAACCAACCATGCCCAATGCTCTTCTATCGATCTTCGCATTATTCATGTCATCATGAATAATGAGCCAATTGACTAGGGTAGTCTAGTCACATTGACAATGCTTAAAGCCAAGCGTCATCCTACTTTCAAAATTCCATATGCTCTTCTCATTTCCCGTATTTTAGAATACAAAGGAGTGAATGTTGAAGGGGAGCAAAAGGTAAGAACGATCAATTCAAATAGAATGTTTGACAGAATGCTAACTCAGTTACAAATGGTGCATGTCAATGGAATCTATGTGCACAAAGACGACACTCCCAACATGGCTAAAAATGCTGAAGATTCTGATGAAGAGATGCCTACAGCTGCTGAATTTCCTACTGAAAAGATACATGCTATTGGGACATCATCTGCCCCTCCTACATCCCGCCAATCAATGGAAGATATGCTCTTTGATATGAATCAAAGAATGCAAGAATTCTTCACAATCTCTCAAGAACGGCATGAGGAAATCATTCGTCATATCTCAGATGTAGATGATAGGGTCTGTAACTTAGAGGATAGGTTTCATGCTCAATTCAATAGCGATGCAAGTGAAGAGTTTTAATCTCTTCCTCATATTTTCTTTCTTGTAATTACTTTATTTTATGGAATAAATTTGTTATTTTTTTTTTCTTTGTTTGAGGGGGAGCTATTTTCTATATCTTATGCACTTATTGAGGGGGAGCTTTCAATTTTTTTATCATAATCAAAATAGGGCGAGAAATTATTTAAAGCCTCTTATGTTTATTAAATTTAAATATTATCTGGTATGTTTAATGTTTTTGTTAGATGTGACAGATAAAACAGGTTATTACAAAGGGCTTTAAAGGAAATTTTGATCATCATCAAAAAGGGGGAGATTGTTGAAACATACAAGGATATGAATGTTGAACATATATGAATATGAAGCTTGTTGATTTTGATGATGATTCAAGAACAAAGGACTTAAATATTTGAAGACTTGTAATATTATATAATAACTCTGTTTTGATGATTTTGAGTCTGTAATATTAGAGTCTAAGATAGCCAGCACATAGTCCACTCTTTAAAGGTTCTAAAAACTCATTTTTATCAAAAACATACTGGATTAATCGATTAAATGGCAGGATAATCGATTACTACAGAGAGAAAACCATTTTCAGCATCTGCTCTCTGGAATAATCGATTAAACCATCTGTTAATTGATTAACTGGGCTATTAATTGATTAAATGCCCAGTTAATCGATTAAACTGAGCTGTTTTGAGTTCCTTGCGAATTTGGCTCTGGAATAATCGATTAACACTCAAGATAATCGATTATTTCAGTCAGATATGTGTTTTGAATTTCAAAATTGGACCAAGTTTCGAAAACCCTATTCCCAATTCATCTGGTTTCGAAAATCCCCAATTCCCAAACCCTAATATTTCTACTTAAGGTTCTCTAAGGCTCTCTGCAAAGTGAACAACCTTTTTTAAACAAAAGTTGAGAGCTGTGACTGCCAGATAACTGTTTGTTGGAGGAAAAAGGGGCTTTTGAAACCTAGTGTAGGCTAGAAGCGATAAGAATCACTGAGTGGGTTTTCTTAGTGGATTGTGTGTTGTGCTGTCTCTAGGAAAAGTTGTTATTAATCTTTTGTGGGATTCAAAGCAGGTGTTGATCTCTTGTGTGACTCAAGAGAGGTGTATTCTTTACCTTGTCTTTTCATTTGTAATCTAATTGTATAACTGTGATTATAGTGACAGCGTTAATCCTCAGTTTGAGTGATTAGCAACTGGACATAGAGTCTTTTGATCCGAACCAGTATAAATCGCCTGTGTAATACTCTATCCTTGCTCTATTTACTTTACACAGCATTTTAATTGGTGAAATTTAGAGAACATTTTAAAACCCTAATTTTTGTTAAGAAACCAATTCACCCCCCCTTTTGGTTTTTGTCCGTTAACGCAAACATTTCGCTGCACGATTCTAACATGGAGTGTCCAGAAAAGAACAAACACAATGACAAGAAAGAAGAAAAGATCAAAAGAAGAGCATATATAGCATGGGATGACAATGATACCTCATCAACAGAAAATTCTGATGATGAAGAAGCTAACTTGTGTCTAGTGGCTAACCAGAATTATCAAACCAGTAGTGCAAGTTCTAAATCTTCTTCTAATTTCATGAATTATAACTCACTGCAAGAACCATTTAATGAAATGCATGAAGAAACCAAGAAACTTAAAAAAGAAAATGATAGGCTAAAAGGCATGAACAAATGGCTAGAAAATAAAGTTGATTCTCTTGAAAAGAAAATTCTTGAAGATGAAACTAATCTTGGTTACCTAAAATTAATTCATGATAATTCTGATTGTATGTGTAACATGATCAAACCTTGTGAAGAATGTCTAGATTTAGAAAAGAAAATTGAATATCTGTTACAAGTTGTTTCAAAGTTTACACAAGGCAAATCCAACCTTGATGTTATTCTTGGTTCACAAAAACTTGTTCTTCATAAAACTGGTATTAGTATTAAATCAAACTTAAAAATAAGAAAAAATGCATATAGAAAATCATACTCAATATCTTTTATCAAATGATTCTATTGCATGAAAAGAGGTCATTCAGTTAAATTCTACAGAATTAAGAAATATAGTGTACCTAAAGGAAAAATGAAGTGGGTTCCCAAGAATTCATTTCAAATAACTTAATTGAAGCCAATAAATATAAAAAGGGTACTAGATATATGCTAAAATCTATTTTTCAGGAAAAATCTAGAGATCCTTTGGTACCTGATCAACAATTATACGTTTTGAATTCATGGACTAAGTATTTTTAATTCATATAAAATTGTTTTAATCGATTAATTTCACTGACAGAGAATACCAGAAAAGTTGTCCATACAGTTTTAATCGATCATTCTACGAATTAATCGATTAAATTTTTTTCAAGATTTTAGTATAGTTTTATCTTCTTTGTTTTAATCGATTAAAAAGGATTCACATCAGTTAAAATCATTAAAGAATTAAAATTAATCGATTCTTTTTTTATTTAATCGATTAAAATTTTATGATCATTTCATTAAACATATACAGTACAAATTTAATCGATTATTACACTGTTGCTACTTCTGACCTAAGATTTTAGATCAAATTAATTGATTGATTTGATAATTAATTGATTAATTCGCTCTTGGAAATCACTATAATATGGTTTAATTACAAAATTTTTAGCAAATCAAAGGTTAATTTTTCAAGATTCGTTCTTATCACTTCTGTAAAAAGCATTTACTACGTTTGTTTGACCAAGTCAATGTCTATCCAATTAACAAATTAACTGATGTACCCACTATTCAAAGCATGCACCTTTGCCTTCGGTCAAGGGAACATTATCAATTAAAGTTGAAACATTGCAATTCTGACATTCGGATTTCAAAAATTTGAAATCCGATCTTTATTCATCAAACCGGGTTCTGTACAAACTCAACCATTTCTCAGCCTCTCCTCTTTCTCCTATTTTCATATCTTTTCCAAATTTCTTCTCAAATTTCTGCTACAAACATGTTTAAAAGATCAAAATCAAGGAAGAAACATAAGGGAGAATCTTCCTCCGCTGGAAATCAAGGTGGTCATCTTGAAAATTGGTTCAGTGGTGATATAGAGAAGATGAACAATTTCATCACTCACTTCAGTGAAAAGCAACTGGTGATCCCCAAATTCATAAAGTTTGCATGGCTGGATGAAGAAGGTTTCACTTCACTAAGAAGAAAACTGAAGAGTCAAAAATTGAAGAATTTTCTGGAATACACTGGCAACATCGAACCAGATTTGGTAAGAGTCTTTTATTCAAATCTCACAGTCAGTGGCTTTACATTAAGATATTAGGTAAAAGGTGTTAATATGGTCATTACTCCTGAAGTATGGGAAGAAGTTGCTAGCCTTAAAGATGTTGGTGTAAAGGTTTCTAGAGGTAATATTGTAGAGTTACCAGATTAAACACAATTCAGTTTTTTCGTACCTGTCTCAAAGATCAAGATGATTCGGTAAGAATTCTCAATGCTGGAAAGATGAGGCTTGAACTAACAATCCTTGCCTTCATTATTGCATGGATGCTTACTCCAAGGGGGAGTAATCATGCTATACTCAATGATGGTGATTTAGCTCTCATGTATTGCATTGAAAATATGATTCGTGTAAATTGGGTCTACGTTATTAAAGACCACATGATAAAAGCCAAGAGGCTTGCTAATTATAAATTGCCTTATGCCTTGTTAATCAACAAATTCTTTAGACATTTTGCAGTAGATCTAGAAGGGGAATATGTGGAGCCCCTAAAGCATCAAACGAGATTGATGATTTCACTCTACGAAAAATGGGGTTTATCAAAATTGATGATGAATGGATCTCAAAAATTTGTAGACCCCAAATCTTGCCCGGCCTCCAAATAAAGAGTAGAAGACCTCCTATTCGAAGATGGATGAAGCCTAAAAAGCCACTAGGAGAGACTATTAGGCCCCCATACTAGGATAGGAAGGATTTTCTGTACGAAAATAAGTTTCCTCGCCTCTTTGGGATGAGACCGCCGTCTCGAAATCGAGACCGCCGTCTCGCCTCAGGCAAGTGGCGAGACCGCCGTCTCGTTTGATGAGACGGCGGTCTCGCCACCTGCGAATGGCGAGACGGCGGTCTCGCTTCCCCAGACGGCGGTCTCGCCACCAGCGAATGGCGAGACGATGGTCTCGTTTGGCGAGACGGCGGTCTCACCTTCCGTGCAGGACGAGACGGCGGTCTCGTTGGGCGAGACGGCGATCTCGACCCTGTCAGACGAGAACGGCGGTCTCGCCACTGTTAGGCGCGAAAACATATAAATAGGGGCCTCCCCCCCCCCTCATTTTCACACACCTCAAGCATTAGCTCTGCCTTCTCTCTAAAAACTTCTCTCTAGAATCCCTCCGACGTATTTTCGGAGTTTCTGAGTGTATTTGAGAGCATTTTTCGGCGTCTAGAAGAGTTTCCGACGTCTTGTAGAGTGCAGGGCTGCCAAAAAGCACCCTCTTTTTCAAGAGAAATATAAAAAGCTTGCTTCGGAGGTTTAATTTCTCCCTCTCTACTTTTAACGCTTTAATTTTAATTATGCAATAGATTAGGGTCATGTAGTCATCACTTTAAATTCCGCATAATAAAAAGGGCAAAAGCATATTTTCCGGTTTATTTATTAACAATAAAAGTTGGCCTATCATAGGGAACCCGAGTAGGCGGATGGAGTTTTTTTGTTTTTTGTTTACTATGCCTCTGAGTAGGCGGATGCTTCATTGGTGAAGACTTTATACTTGCTTGCCTCCGAATAGGTTGATGTCCCTTTCTGGGGAAATGGGCTCTCGCTCGCCAGATCTTGCCTATGCCTAGGCAAATGACTCTTCTAAGGATGTGAGTCTGAAATTTGCCTTTGTCGTAGGCTCACTGGAGATGATTTTTCTCTTTTTGATGATCCATCAGGGATTAATTGCCTTCCCGGGGATCTGATTTCGGTTTCTCCCTGGGGTATGGAGTTTTGACTCTTTGATTGTATTGGTGATAGGCATGTAGCATTTATTCTCCGATGATGGTGAGTTGTGTGAAGATATTTTTGTTTGTTTCTGGAGCAGACAATGATCTGTTTGGAGATTAAGCCTTTCCGTCAGCTTTGTTTTGGTTTGAGAGTTTCTTTTTCTTTATTTGGTGGAAAGATGGTGGTCAGAGCTTATTTAGTTCTGGTTTTTAAGATCTTATTCATAAAATGGTTTTTAAGAAATTGTTTTAACTAATATTATATGAGCTTTATCAATTAAATTGTTCTTAAAACTTACATAATAGATTTTTAACTAATAGGTTTTCGAAATAATCGATTAAAACCTTGGTGGGTTTCCTACCGGGTAAGATTCAATAATCGATTAAAACCTATCAAGAGATTCAATAAAGATTTTCATTCTAACCTTCCAGAAAGAATAATTCACACCAGCAAATAGAGGAGGCCTATTGATGGAGGCTCCTTCCGAAAAAGTCATCTTTCCCTCAGCCATTTAAACCTTTCTTGGACCGAATTCTTGAGTAACTTACAAGAACCAGCTCTGGTACCAATTGTAAGAATTAATGGTTGAGTTCAAGAGGGGGGGTGAATTGAACTTTTGAAATCTTTTTCGAAAAACACTCTTTCTTTTGGAAGAATGGTTAATCTTTATCCAATCATTTATTAGGCAGATTTGGTTTTAAACAAAGCAAGAATGTAAGCAAGAATTGAAAAGAGATGAAAGTAGAAATTCAACACAAGAGTTTATATTGGTTCACTCTTTCCCAGAGCTACATCCAGTTCTTGACAAATCTGCCAAGTTTCACTAATTCCAAGTGAAAATACAAACCAGTAGATATACACCAATCTACCCCAAGAACTATCTTACAACACTACAAGATAGACTCTTGAAATAACCACCCGGAAACCAAACCCAGTTACTGTAACCAGTGCAGATTCAAAACCCAATCTACACAATTAACCTTTGTACAAGTATATGAAAAGAATAAACCTGGACTGCAGCTTTAACAATATCAAAGTCCAAAAGCAATTTCCCCAACTCAGAACTTTCTCTCTTGATGATCTTTCAACAATCTTGAACTAAACGCCTTATGATATGAAAAGTTTTATGAATGCACAGAGAAAGACACGAATATGAGAGCTCTAAGATTGCTTTCAAATGTTTTCCAAAATTGTATTTTTCCAACAGAGAAATCAAAACTGTATTTATAGAGTAAAAGTGAGAAACTGATAGATTCAATCACTTTAAAATAACTTGGAGTAGCAGATGACCGATCATAATAGTTTTATGACCGATCAGAACTAGATATGATCGATCAGAATTGAGTTGTGATCAATCAGAATCAGATATGATCGATCAGAATTTAGTTGTGATCGATCAGAATATTTTTCAATCGATTAAAATGACGTTTCAATCAATTGATTTCATTTAAAACTAATTCAATCGGTTGTTTCGAGTTTTCAATGGATTGAAACAGTTTTTTAAAAAAATGATAGCTCTCTGTTTCAATCGATTAAAACTTATTTCAATAGATTGAAATCCTGTGATACCTTAGAATAAAAAAAATGATCTCTCTGTTTCAACAGATTAAAACTCATTTCAACAGATTGAAATTCTGAGATACTTCAAAGTGAAAAATAACATCTCTCTATTTCAACAGATTGAACTTGATTTCAACAGTTTAGAATTGCGAAACCTTTAATATGGAAAAAATCATTAAGAACATTTTAACCTGTTGATTCTGCGATTCAATCAATTAAAATTTTGACAGCATATGAACATTTCCTATTTTAAGTGATTTTAACAGATTGAAACTTCTTTTTAACAGATTGAGAAACTCAGTTTGTTCTTTTAATGCTTAAAGGTTGGTTTTTCATGCAGTAAAATAAGTTCAATGAGATGCATCATTTAAAGGCGCTTATCACAAGATCTATTGATCAATCAAGAGATTAAATTCTAAACCTATAACCTATTCACCTACACACCCGCAAACTAAACTCTATAAACTCTTTATATCTTCATCAAATCCAACAAGTGCTTCAATCTCCCCCTATTTGATGGAGACAAATAACCACTGCACTTGCATGAATAATAACAGAACAGAGACATATATGATTTTGTGATGTGTGTGTAGTGTCAGTTATAAGCAAATACTTCTCCCCCTATTTGACTTCATCAAAAAGTGTTTAATTACAGTCCATAAGTACCATGTAGGTACCAAAAAAAACAAAAGAAACAAGTGAACTAAAGCATTTAAAAAGAAACTTCATTCATCACCATCCCAGGGACCCTGATTGAATTGGAGGTCTCCAATTCTGTTGAAGATATCCTCCAGTTGATTATCAATGTGCTGAAATCTGGCAATTGAGTCTTCATAGAGTCGATGCTGGCGAGCTTGCAGAGCAAATGTCATCTCCATGTGCCTTCTTTGATTTGTTTGCATTTCATTCATCTGATGCAGCATAGTCCGTTCGAACTGTGAAAGAGGCGTGCCACGGTCAGGTTGTGCAATATAAGGAATCACTTCCAATGGATGTTAGAAAAGTAGTTTTAGATCAAGAGGGGGGGTGAATTGATCTTTGAAAGTTTTTCGTAAATAACAGATTATCTATTTGTAAAAATAAGATTTCAGATCTGTTCTTGAATCACAAAGCAAGCAATCAAAAATAAACGCAGCAACAGAATTAAAATAGGAGAAAGGTTTAGAAAGATATCACCGGTGTTTATACTGGTTCACCCAATACCAGGGCTACGTCCAGTCTCTAGCCAAATTCCAGTTGGGTTCCACTAGATCAAATGTTTTACAGATTACAATCTTACACTTAATCTATCACAAGAACCACAATTCCAGTTCCTGCACCTAACCTTTCACCAAGAACCAAATTCCAGTTCTTGACAACCTCTACAACCAAATTCCAGCTGCAGAGAAACCAATGCCCAAATTCCAGACACCAAACAATACAAAAAGAAAGTAAAGAATTGAAAAGAAGAAACTAGAATGCTCAAACTAGTTTTATGCAATTCTGCAGTGTGTTTCTTCTTCAAAAGAAAGCAATTTGCCTCAAGAAAGAATTTCAAAGAACTTCACAAAAACTGGCGCGAATATTTCTTGAAAGTGTGCTAAAGTTTGCTTGCTTGATTGCTAAAAATTGATGTTCAATTGTTGTGATTAAAATGTTCAAGCCAAACTGTTTTTATAGAAGATTTTCAAAACTGCTGGTTTAATCAATCTGTTAAAAGATTCTTTTAATATGTTAAAAGTGTAGTTTAAATCTGTTAAAACTTCTTTTAATCCATTAATACATTCTTGATTCTTTAACAGATTTGTTTTAACTGATACGACAACGTTTATATCAATTAAAACTCTTTACAAAAAATCTTCTAATTTGATTTAATTGATTGTTTTGCGATTCAATCGATTAAAATTTTCAAGTGATTTTAACTGATAAAAATAAGTTTTAATCGATTAAAACGCTCTGTAGAAACTTTCTAAGTTGTTTTAATCGATTGAAAAATCTCTGATCGGTCATAACTCAATTCTGATCGATCACATCTGATTCTAATCGGTCATAACTCAATTCTGATCGATCATATCTGAACCCTTAAGTGGTTTTAATCGATTGAAACGTGTTTTAATTGATTAAAATAGTTCTGATCGGTCATAACTCAATTCTGATCGATCATATCTGATTCTGATCGGTCATAATTGTATTCTGATCGATCATCCTGAACTCCAAGTTGTTTTAATCGATTAAAACCAAGTTGTATCGATTAAAATACTGCAACAACACTTTTCTGAACATTCTAAGTGATTTTAATCGGTTATTTCAAAATTGTATCAGTTAAAAATTTGTTTAAGAAAGCTTTTGTCAAAATACTTTGTTTTTAACTTGTTTAAACGATTTTAGAGGCATTTTGCAAAATCTTTTTATTGAAGAAACCTCATGCAGCAGAAAAGATAAAAATGATTATACCTAAGCATAGCTGCAGACACACTAATCTCTCTACTCTTTTATCTCAGTGACTGTTGATCGCTACAAAGTTGACTTTGACTTTATCTTTGACTTCATCAAATCAACAGGATCTAGTGAAATAAA